>CANTUR010000493.1:0-334250 GCA_947683625.1 Mallotus nudiflorus
ACCTAAAATATACTGAAACTATACCTAAAGTATTTTAATCATTTAATAAAATAATTATGACTAAGTGTACATTTAAAACATGTATATATTACTAAAATGTATCAAACCTAAACATAATTGTTTAATGTGCACATATCAGAATAACATGCATAATTATTTAATATGCATATATACAAAAATACAACCCTAGATATACAAAAAAATATTATCATTTAAATCTCTTTAAAAACATATAATGAAAATGAAAAACCCTAAGTGATGCATCCTATATGCAACGCAATATATATATAGTATAATAACTCACATATTAGCGCTCCTTGAGACTGACTCGACGGGCTTGATCCGTTAGGTCTCGGTCTTAGTACAGCTAGAAAAATAAAATAATAATAGCCGTCAGAATAACTACTAACTCTATACATCTAGGATTACTATAGACATATTCAATCAAGAATTTAGAATTAGACTCGGACCGGTTGTCACGTTTTATGAGAAATCTATCAAAATTTCAGTAGAGTCTCCTTTGTAAAATGGACATCTCCCTACAAAAGTAGGGCCGATCCTGCACAGAAAACACACTTTAAGAATACATAGCCACACAACTCCTCGGTTGGACTCCTAAACTACAATTCTACCGATCGAGGCTCACAATTCACGAGATATATACAAAACACATTTAAATGCTAGAAATATCAAAAATACCCTTGAGTGATCAAAATATAGCAAATTTAAATATTTAAAACGCTGAAAATAATTATTTAACCGATAATTACAATAAAACCTTGATTTTAAATAAAATATTATTAAAATCGATAATTCCTTATAAATTCGTAAATATTAACCAAAATACATTTTAAAACTCCAAATTACACAATTAAGCCTAAAAAATA
This sequence comes from Mallotus nudiflorus, assembly GCA_947683625.1. NCBI lineage: Eukaryota > Viridiplantae > Streptophyta > Magnoliopsida > Malpighiales > Euphorbiaceae > Mallotus > Mallotus nudiflorus. Next base: position 888 of record CANTUR010000493.1, read on the forward strand.
TTAAAAACCCGATAAAACTCATTTATTTAGAAAAATAGTATATTATATATAATTTAAAAATAATTTATGAAAAATAGTTTTAATTAGTTAAAAATACTAAATAATTTATAGAAATCAATTTTATACCTCAAATAACTATTAAAAACTAATTTAATTATATTTTTAGCCAATTTAGTGTCAAATTACCAAAATACCCCTAGTTATATAAATTCACTATAATTATTCAAAAATTCACCAAAATAATATAATTACTCAAAAATTAATTTCTCAACATATAATTCAATAATATCAACAAATATACTTAATTAATTAATTAATTTCAATAAAACACATATTAACCTAATTTTCTAAAATTACATAAACTAAATAAATTCACAATAATTATATAAAAATCACAAAAATTACAAATAAATTTCTAAAGTTCATTTTAACACCTATAAACACCATAAAACACAATTTCATAATTTAATTAATTAAATTTCAAAAATTAGAAAATATTAATAAAATAATAAACAATTCACAAAAATCAAAATAATTCCCAAAAATCAAACAAAAATTACTAAATGTAGATTGAGCCACTAGGATCAATGTTTGTGAAGGAAGATTGCATGAATCAACCAAATTGAAGCTCAAAAAATTTAAAAACCCTAGTAGGCCAAAAATGAAAATTCGAAACCTAGGGAAATCTAGAACATTTCAAGCGAAAAAAATCTTGAAAATGCACTCACTGGAGCTCAAGGAAGAGATAGAGATCGGTGGGGCTTGAAACGATGGCCGGAAAGTCATCGATCGACGTTAATGGCAACTTTCGATAACTTGAAGGAAATTCGATCAAACCATGCGGAGAAGGAAGCTTTGGATGTCGGGAATGGCTGGAAGGAAAGGTGGTAGGCTGGGAGGCACACCGACGGGAAGAGAATGGCGTTGCAGGCAAAGAAAATGGTGAAGGGGCGATCGGGAGAAGAAGAAGGTGATAATGGCACGATTGTAATTTTTGTAAACTTTATTTTAGTTATGTATATGTAATATCTCGAGTTTTTAAATATTTTAATAATGCATCGGGATATGCAGTGTTAATAATTTTGTATATAATTATGATATTTTTACGAGTTGATATGTATTTAAAACTTATTTTAATTATTGTATATTATTTTAAGTGCTTTACGTAAAATTTTCCCGAGAATTCTATTTTCGGGGAAATTTTCACGTAAATAATTTACTATTAATTATTTTAAATAGATTTCCAGACCTGCATGAACTCATATATATTTTTAAAGTACTAAATAACGTGTATATGTGTATTTATTTATTTAATTAGGGTTTAATTAATTACCCTAATATTTTGTTATTTATTATTAGTTTTAATATTATTTAATTATTTTTAGAGTATAAATTATTAAAAATATTAAATTTTATGTGTGTGGTGTATATTTAATGTGTGTGATTTTATATTATTTTTATATATAGTGTAAAGTATATATATGTATACATATACATTAATATTAAACAAAAAAAAAGTTTGGTTTACTTACAAAAATTGCCATCGTCTTCATCTTCAACCCGCGCGGCCGCCTCCCTCGCCCATCACCGCCGTCTGTCATGCCGTTCCCTGTCGTCTGTGTGCCTCCCAGCATGCCACCTCCTTCCTCTAGCCATTCCGCTGCCTGCAGAGCCTCTTTCCGGCATCGGGGAAGCTTGATATCGCCAGAAGCCGAGAGTTTGCATTTTCTCTTCCCTCACGATTCTGGCCACCGTTTTCAACATCGCCGATCTCTTTCTTCTCCTTGAGCTCCGGTGAGTGTGATTCCAAGCTTTGTTTCACTTAAAATGGTCTTGATTTGCTTAGGTTTTGATTTTTCCAATTCAGCCATTTTAGGGTTCTTGATTTTTTTAAACTTTGAATCGATTGATTCATGAAAAATTCCTTCACAAATGTTGCTCCCTTAGCTTAATCTACATGTGTGAATTTTTTTAGAATTTTGGAGATTATTTTTATTTTTGGGTATTTTTGAATATTTTAATATTATTTTCTAATTTTCGAAATTAATTAAATAAATAATGAAATTTTGTTTTATGATAAATATAGGTGTTAAAATGAATTATAGGAATTTATTTGGAATTTTTATGAATTTCTATGTATTTATTTTGAATTTATTTATGTTTATGTAATTTTGGAAAATTAGGTTAATTGTGTTTTTAATTGAAATTAATTAGTTATTTGAGTTTATTTATTGATATTATTGATAAATATATTGAGAAAATAAATTTTTGTGCAATTATATTATTTTGGTGAATTTTTGGAGTAATTTTAGTATATTTATATATATAGGGGGTATTTTGGTAATTTTACCCTAAATTGACTAAAAATGTAATTAATTGGTTTTAATAGTTATTTAAGGTATAAAAATGATTTCTATAAATTATTTAGTATTTTTAATTAATTAAAACTATTTTTCGTGAATTATTTTCAATTATATGTATAATATACGATATTTCTAAATAAAATGAGTTTTATCGATTTTTACTGTGTTTTAAGGTTAATTATGTAATTTCTACTTATTAAATGTATTTCTGTGATATAAGGGCATTTTTGGTATTTCCATAATTGTTCTGTGAATTGTGGACCCCGGTCGGTAAACTGTAGTTTGGAGTCCGATCGAGGGGTTGTGGTTGTGTTTCTGTGTTCATTTTTGAAGTGTGTTTCTTTGCAGGGCCGGCTCTACTCTTTGAGTAGAGAGATGTCCGTTTTACAGGGGAGGTTCTGTCGGATTTCGGTAGAATTCTTGTAAAACGTGATGTCCGGTCAAACCCTAATTTTGATTCTGTGTCTAATATTCTAGATCGAGGTTCTAAGATTTTCTGTTAGGTTTATTCTGATGTCTGTTATTTATTTTTTGTTTAGTTATGCCGAGGACCGAGGCCTAGTGGACCAGGCCCATCGGACCTATCTCGAGGAGCGCACTAAGTGTGAGTTACTATTTTATATATATGCTTAGGGTGCATGATTTAGAAACATATGTTATTTTGATTAATTATGCATAAATAAATCAATTAGTATTTAAGTTTATTTTTAGTTTATATTCGGTATTATTTTGGTATATTTTCAAATTATATGCATGTTTTACTAATAAATTAGGTTTAAAATATTTTTGAATATATTTTCAGTTTATTTTATAATCTATCTAGATTTCTTTGACGTATATATACTCGAAATATACTTGGTTTACTTTTGGTATATTTTTAGTGTATATATGGTTTATGTTGCTATTTTATTCAATTACATGCATCATTTATTTATGAATGAATGTTTTATATTTAAAATGAGGAATATTAATAGAACGTGCTACCTAGTGGGCAGCACTAGGACTGAGTACGTACCGGTACGCTTATAGCATTTAGGCTATACTACTAACCATTTGTGGATATTGATTGGATATGATTATTTGATGTGTGAGATATGATTTGGGAGTGTGATTGCTGGAGCTTGGTTGACCAGTGTCTCGGGGCTAATCACACTGACAGTCAGACTGCTGGAGCTCGGTTGACTTAGTGTCTCGGGGCAGTCTACTGTCTAAATGGAATAAGTGAATATTTTGGAATAAGTGAGCCTATGTGGCTAGAGTGTTGTCTAACACTGTTTTGAGGTTGCGAATTTCTAGGGTTCTATTTGATCCTTCATAAACTGTGATTTTCAATCAAAATATATAAAATGATTTTATTGCATCTGTATGTAATTGCTTGTATATATACATATTATATAATATCTTTTGATTATGTGCATTGGCATTTATCATGCATGTATATATATTATAGTAATTCACTCAGTGAGGTCTGACTCCCCTCCGTTGACTATTTTTCAGGAGAGTCTTCTTCCTCAGACCTCAATAGTAGGCCTGTACGCCGGATTTCTTCCACCCCCGGCTTCATTATGTAAACTGCTTATCTGAGTCTTGAGTTTTATTTTATAATCTAGACACTGCAGTAGTTATAATAAATTATGGGTTTTATGTATTACATTTGTGTGAGTTATGTATTTTGAGAATTTGAACTGAAACTTGTATTAAAGGATTTATTTATATATGAGATACGGATTATTATTTTTATATTTATGATTTTAATTTCTACTGCATCAAGAGCTATTGTTATTATTATTGCATGTTTATTTTATTTTTAGGCTTGCTATGGTTCCGGATTCGAAAGAATTCCCGTTCCCTAGCGCTGGTCATAGGCCCCCGTTTTGGGTCGTGACAGTATATTATATGTATATATATATCTATCTCCATTATTATTTTAATATATAATATAATACACACAATAAATATGCACCACACACTTATTTTTAATAATAAATATACACATATATACATATATACACACTTAATTAATATTAAAACTATATAATATAATTTAATTTAATTAAATAAACCCTAATTTAATTTAAATGCATATATACGTGCATATTTTTATTCGACATTTAAAAATAATGCATGGACTCATGCAAATTCATAAAACCATCTAAAATAATTAATATTTATTTATTTATGTCTTAATTTCCCTGAAATAAAATTTTCGGAAAAATTTTACGTAAAGGACTTAAAAATAATTAAAATGACTTTAATAAATAATAAACTAATTAAAAATTCAAAAATATATATGAAAATTATTAACACTGCATATCCCGATACAGTTTAAAATTATTTAAAAACTCGGGATATTACAGGTGGTGACCAGAAACAATGGAGTTTCAGTCACTTCCGGTCTCCTTGAACGTAGATGCCGACTAGCTGCTCCTGTGGTGGGACGGTGACGAGGAAGATGAGGAGATGACGGTGTGGATGGTGGTGGTCTGGCAAAGGGCCGAGAGGCACAGTGACAGGGGATGGTCAGGATGGTAGCACGTGAAGGAGGTAAGTATTCTACATATATTTTTTTTTCCACATTTATGTACATATATCTATATATATATCATATATTATAACTTTATAGTATAATATAATAAAACTTTAGTTTAAAGTAATCTCCACCACTCAAAAATAAAAATATCTCACTCATATATATGTACATACATACACACATATATTTACACACACACATAAAATAAACACATAAATATTAACTAATAACAATACATAAAATATCATTTAAAAGTAACAATAATATAAACCATAATTATTAAATAATTAATAATAAAATTAATGTATATTTAATAAAATAAAAATAATAGAAATAATAATGCACATAAACTAGTGTTATTAAAATAATACTAATGATAATAATAAAAATAATAACCATGCACTAAATTAACATTATTAGAAAAATAATATTAAAAAATAATAAATATACACCATGAGATTTAAACGTCTAAAATAATAAGTTCCAAAAATAATATATTACATAGAAAATTCAATTAAACATAAAATAATGATAATAAATCACAAAATAGTAAAATAATTAAATATAATTTTTAAATTTTATTAACACTGCATATCTCATTATTTAATAAAATAATTTAAAAACTAGGGTTATTACAATTTTTAAAATAAAATAATTTAAAAATATGGGTCATAACAGACTGTCAGTGTGATTGGCCCCGAGACATTGAGTTAACCAAGCTCCAACAATCACACCATCAATCACATCACATCTTAATCAAATCAATCATATCATTCTCAATGAAATTATAATACCACAAATGATTCTCATTCAACCCTAAATCTATCGTACTGGTACGTACACGTTCCTAGTGCTGCTCACTAGGTAGCATGTTCTATCGATATCCTTCATTTAAATAAAACAAACATACGGAAAATAAATAATGCAGAACAACAGTCATAATGATAAAATAAACCATATATATACTAGAAATATACCTAAAATAAACTCAGTATATTTCGAATATATATATGTTAAATAAATTCAAAATCAATCATAAAAGATGCCAAATGTAAACCAATAATATACTTAAAAACATGTTAAGTATAAATCAATAATAAAACATGCATTTATTTTGAAATATACCAAAAATATATTAAAAATATACTTAACATATACTAAACATTTAATAAAACAATTATGAATAAATGCAAATCAAAATGTATATTCTAAAACATGCAACCTAAGGGCGATGCATATATAAAATAACAACTCATAGGTTTGTGCTCCTCGAGACTGGTCTGACGGGCCTGGTCCACTAGGCCTCGGGCTCGACGCAACTAAACAAATAAAATAATTACAGAAATTAGAATAAATCTAACTTAAGCTTCTAGAGAAACTCGATCTAGGATTTCAGAACACAAACAAACACAGAATTTCAAAGTTGACCCCGATGTCACGTTTTACGAGAATTCTACCGAAAATTTGGTAGAACCTCCTTTGTAAAATGGACATCTCTCTACTAAAAAGTAGAGCCGGTCCTGTAAGAAAAACGCACTTCAAATCACAGAATTCACACAACCCTCGGTTGATATCCTGAACTGCACAATTCCCCAACCGGGGTCCACAATTCACCAAAAATCCAGATAATATAATAAATATACTAAAAATTAATAAATTCCATAAATGTCCTCAAAATATCAAAATATTACGTATTTAACACTAAAACATCAAATATACTTAATTTCACAATAATTACGTAAAAATCCCAAAATAATAATATAATATTATTAAAAATTCAATTTCTCAATAATTCAATATAAATTAATAAAAATTCACTTTGTATATTCCAATAACTAAAATAGCCTAAATACATATTAGAAATTACTAAAACCCATTTTATTACCAAAATAATATATAATATATTATTTGAAAACAATTTTCAAAAATTAGTATTAATTAGTTAAAAATAGTAAATAATTTGTAAAAATCATTTTAATACCTTAAATAATTATAAAATCAACTAAAATCTAATATTTAACTATAATCTTAACAAAATTACATATTTAACCCTATAATGCAGAAATACACATAATATACTAATATTATTCAAAAATTCTATAAATACATAAAAATTATTTTCTCAACATATATATTACTAATATAAACTAAAACACATTTTAACCAATAATTTCAACAAAAATTCAACTATAACCTAATTTTCTAATATTGACATAATATAAAAATATTTATAAAAATTACATAAAAATCATAAAACTTATTATCTCAACACTAAAATTAATATCAATTTATAATAACACCAAATATACCAAATTTATAATTTAATAAATTAATTTATGAAAATTCAATAAATAATAATAAAATATTCAAAAATTCATAAAAATTAACATAAATTCCAAAAGTTCAAAATAAAATAAAATATAGACATGTAGATGAAGCTACCAAGATCAACTTTTGTGAAGGAAGTTTGTGTGAATCATCAAGATCAAGCTTAAAACAAATAAGAAAACCTTAAAACTCAAAAACTAAAATTCAACAAAACTCAAGAAATGGACGTTTTGAGCTCAAGCTGAATCTAGATTAGTACTCATCGGTGTTTAGAGAGTTGAAAGACACCGGAAGCTCAAGAAATGGCGGCCGAAAAAGGGAGAGAACGGCCGGAAAGAGGAGTTTCGGCAACTGTTATTGTGCAAGCTGCTGTCGGTGCCGGGGAAGGAGGAGGAGGGCGGTAGAGCTGGCAGAGGAAGGAGGGTGGTCCAGTGAAGCCGAGGGAGGCACAGTGACGAGCTCGGATCGAGACACTGCGGGGAAGGCAAGGAGAGAAAGTGTGTTTGTGTGCGTTTTTGTTGTTTGTTTACTGTGTTTATATAAACTATATATTAAAACTATATAATATAATATTATATTATACTAAACCATTTCTCACCACACAATAATATATATATATATATATATATATATATATATATATATATATATATATATATATAAACTCACACATGTAAACACACACATGCACAAATACACAAACATATACTAATATATGCATATACATAAAATAAATATTAACACTTAAATAACAATAATACAAATGATGAAATAATTTAATAACAAAATAATAGTGAAATTTGATAAAACAATAATAGAAATAATAATGCAAATTAAATTAATACTACTATAATAATACTATCCGAAAAATTAAATATAAACCATGCAAATTAAACGTCCCAAAATAATATATTTAAGTAGAAAACTTAATTAAACATAAAATAATAATAATTAATCACAAATAACAAAAATAAATTAATAAAATTTTCAAATCTTATTAACATTGCATATCTCATTATAAAATAAAATAATTTAAAAATTAGGGTTATAACAGTCTCCCCTCCTTATAAGAATTCGTCCCCAAATTCAAGAAAATAATAAATTACAAGAATCAAGGAGGAAAGAGATACATGTAAGAAGCTCGCATCTCAGCTTCGGTCTCACAGGTATGCTCTTCCACGTTGTTGCTTTGCCACAATACCTTGACCATCAAAATCTGCTTCGAACACAACAGTTGAACTTGATAGTCCCACGATTGCAACAAGTTCTTCCACGAACGTCAAGTCTTCACTCACTTCCAAGCTATTGGGCTGCAACACGTGTGAAGGGTCTGAAATATACTTCCTCAGCATCGAGATATGGAACACTAGATGCACTTGAGACAAACTCGGAGGCAAAGCCAATCGATATGCAGTAGTGCCAACTCTCTCCAGAATCTCGAACGGTATAATATATCTCGGTGCTAGCTTACCCTTCCTACCAAATCTCATCACACCCTTCATCGGAGACACCTTCAGAAAAACATAGTCTCTTACCTGGAACTCCACATCTCTGCGTCTCGGATCTGCATAACTCTTCTACCTGCTAACTGCGGTCTCTAGTCTCCTTTTAATCATAGTAACCTTCTTTGTAGCATCCTGAACCATCTTAGGTCCAATTAATGCTCTCTCCCCAATCTCATCCCAACTCATAGGGGATCTACACTTCCTTCCATACAAAGCCTTATATGGTGCCATCCCAATACTGCTATGGTAGCTGTTATTATAAGCGAACTCCACAAGTGGCGAATGATCATCCTATATACCTCCCAGATCCAAAACACACATCCTCAATGTATCTTCCAGTGTCTGGATCATCCTCTCAGACTGACCATCTGTTTGAGGATGAAAAATAGTACTGAAATCCAACCTGGTGCCCATTGCTTCCTACAACTTCTATAAAAAATGAGAAGTAAAGACTGAACCTCTATCTGACATAATGGACATAGGTACTTCATGAAGGCACACAATATGCTTCACATACAGCTTTGCCAATCTGGCTACAGAATAAGTGGCTTTCATAGGCAAGAAATATGTAGACTTGGTCAACCTATCCACTATCACCCAGATGGAATCGAATCCATCCTTGGAACGAGGTAAACCAACCATAAAATCCATAGCAATCCTTTCCCACTTCCATTCAGGAATAGGAAGAGGCTGAAGCTTCCCAGAAGGCTTCTAATGTTTAGTTTTCACTTGCTGACATGTCAGACACTTAGCAACATAATCAGCTACATCGTTCTTCAGTCTATCCTACCAGTACAAGTCTCTGATACTGTGGTACATCTTAGTGACACCTGGATGTACGTTGTAAGCTATAGAATGTGCTTCCTCAAGGATCTCTTCTCTTAAATTATCCACATCAGGAACACAAATTACCACTGATCCACAAAACATCATCATCATCAAGTGTGAAATCAGTGAACTTTCCTGCTCTAACATTCTCTACAAGCTCTTCCAGAATAGGATCTCAGCTCTGAGTTGCCTTAATCTTATCTCTTAACATATATCGCACTTTAAATTAAGCTAGCAGTCCACCTGATCTACTTATCTTCATCATCAGACCTTGGTCCACTAACTCATGTAACTCTTGGATCAACGGTCTCCTCTTCATACTAATGTGAGCAAGACTACTTGAAGACTTCCTACTTAAGGTATCTATTACCACATTAGCCTTGCCTGGATGGTAAAGGATCTCACAGTTATAATCTTTCAACAGTTCCAACCATCTCCTATACCTCAAATTCAGATCTTTCTACTGGAAAATGTACTTAAGGCTCTTGTGATCAGTAAAAATCTCATAAGTCACCCCGTACAAATAATTTCTCCAGATCTTGAGAGCAAAAATCACTGCAGCCATCTCTAGGTCGTAGGTAGGATAATTCTGTTCATGCTTTTTCAACTGTCTCGAAGCATAATCTATCACCCTACCATTCTGCATCAACATACAACCTAGGCCAACTCTAGAGGCATCACAATACACTGTGAACTTATCTACTCCATTAGGAAAAGCCAAAACTGGAGTTGTTTTCAACTTCTCTTTCAGTAACTGGAAGCTGTTCTCACAAGCATCTGACCACTCAAACTTTATATTTTTCTGAGTCAAACGAGTCATAGGAGCTGCAATTTTGGAAAAATCTTGTACAAATCTCCTATAATACCTAGCTAAACCCAGAAAACTCCAAATCTCAATAACTGAAGTCGGTCTAAGCCACTCAGACATTGCCTCAATCTTCTGTGGATTAAACTGGATACCCTTTTTAGACACCACGTGTCCAAGGAATGCAATGCTCTCCAACCAGAAATCACACTTTGAGAATTTAACATAAAACTGATGTTCTCTTAGTGTCTGCAATACAGTCCTTAAGTGATATACATGCTCTTCCATACTATTCGAATACACTAGTATATCATCGATGAAGACTACTATAAATTGATCCATATATGGTTTGAATACTCCATTCATCAGATCTATAAACGCTGCTGGTGTGTTAGTCAAACCAAATGACATTACCAGAAACTTATAGTGGCCATATCAAGTGTGGAATGCCGTTTTAGGAACATTGGCTTCTTTGATCCACAACTGATGATAACCCGACCTCAAATCAATCTTAAAAAAGAACTGTGCACGTTGAAGCTGATCAAACAAGTCATTTATCCTTAGGAGAGGATACTTGTTCTTCACTGTCACTTTGTTTAGCTCTCTGTAGTAAATGCACAGTCTCAGGGTACCATCCTTCTTTCTTATAAATAGGATTGGTATACCCCAAGGAGAAACACTAGGTCTGATAAAACCCTTATCCAATAATTCCTGCAATTGCTCCTTTAACTCTTTCAACTTTGCAGGAGCCATTATTGTCATGACCCAAAATAGAGGACCATGACCGGCGCTAGGGAGCAAGAATTCTTTTGAATCCGGAACCAGTAGCAAGCCTTAAAAGAAAAGCATGCAATAAAATAAAATAAATAAAATATTTATTTAGTGAAAATTAAATCTCAAATAATAAAATAAAATTTCTCAACTTCCTTTGATAATATAAAATCACATCTCATATCATAAATAAAATCTTTTAATACAATACTTCAGAGTAACACTCTGAATTAAAATCTCATACATGCATAAATACAAACACAACTCTCAACAGAGTCAAATACAACTACTACTGCAGTATCTAGAGTACGAAGTAAAACTAAAGTAAGCAATTTACATAATAAAGCTGGAGCGAAAGAAATCTGGCGAACAGGTCTCTTGTTGAGGTCTGAAAATGAGGACTCTCCTGTAAAAACATCAATGGAGGGGAGTCAGATCTTACTAAGTGAATTATTATAATATATATATATATATGCATAGCTAAATGTCAAATGCAGACACCTAAAAGTGTATATAATAAATATATATACAGGCAAATACACACAAATGCAAAGAAAATCATTTTTATAATAATACTAAAAATCATCAGTTATGAAGGATCAAATAGAACTCTATATGATTGCGACCTCAATACCAACAAAAAGTACTCTAGCCATATAGGCTCACTTAATTCTAAGTAAATTCACTTAATCCATATGGACAATAGACTGGCCCTGAGAGACTAAGTCGACTGAGCTCCAGCAGTCTGACTGTCAGTATGATTGGCCCCGAGACACTAAGTCAACCGAGGTCCAGCAATCACACTCTTAATCACATTAATCTCAATCAAATCAATATCAATCAATCATAATCACCATAATAAATTTTCACTTAGCTCTAATCTAATGCACCGGTACGTACACGGTCTTAGTGCTGCTTATTAGGAAGCACGTTCTATCGATATCCTTCATTTATATTAAATTATACATTCAGAAAAATAAATAATGCATAATGACATTTAAAATAAACAAATAAACCATATATATATATTGGATATATACCTAAAATAAACTAAGTATATTTCAGGTATATATACGTATAATAAATTCAATTAAATCGTGTAATATGCTCGAAATCAACTAATAAGATATTTAAATATAATTTGAAAGTAAATCACAAAGAAAACATGCATTTATTTTAAAATATACCAAATGTATACTAAAAATATACCTAATATATACTTAAACATTCAATAAAGTAATTACGCAAAATTTACATTTAAAATGTATAATTTCTAAAACATGCAACCTAAAGCAATGCATATATATCATAATAACTCACAGTTGTGCGCTCCACAAGACGGGTCCGACGGGCCTGGTCTACTAGGCCTTGGTCTCGGCGCAACTAACAATAAAATAATAACACAAAATCAGAATAAATCTAATTTAAGTTCTAGAGACTTGATCTAGAATTCTAAACACAGATAGATAATATGAATTTGACCGAATGTCACGTTTTATGAGAATTCTATTGAAAATTTAGCAGAACCTCCTCTGTAAAATGGACATCTCTCTACTTAAAAAGTAGAGCCGATCCTACGAGAAAAACACACATTGAGTAAAGATTCTCACAACACCTCGGTCGGAATCCCAAACTGCAATTTCCACCAACCTCACAATTCATAACAAAATACATAAAATATATTAAAATCCAATAAGTTCCAAAAATGCCCTTTAAGTACCAAAATATAGCAATTTAAATATTCAAACACCAAAAGTAATTATTTTACCCGTAATTACTTAAAAACCCTAATATTAATATAATATTATTAAAAATCGATATTTCTCGATAAATTCACTAATATTAATAAAAATTCATTTTATAAATCTAAATTACTTAATTAGTCCAAAAACATATTAAAAATTACTAAAAATTCATTTATTTACAAAAATAGTATTTTATATATAATTTGAAAATAATTTTCAAAAATAGTATTAATTAGTTAAAATTAGTAAATAATTTGTAAAAATCATTTTTATACTTCAAATAATTATTAAAACCAATTAAATTTAATATTTAACCAAAATTACTACCAAATTACCAAAATACCCCTAATATAAAAAAATACACATAAAATACTAATAATATTCAAAAATTAAATAAAAATTATATAATTACTCAAAAATTATTTTCTCAACAAATTATTCACTAAAATCAACAAATACACTTAATCAAACAATTATTTCCAATTAAATATATATATTTAACCTATATTTTTAAAATTGACATAAAGTAAAAATAATTATAAAAATTACCCAAATCACAAAAATTATAAATTAAATTCTAAAATTAATATTAACCACTAAAAACACCAAAAATCACAATTTCATAATTTATTTAATTAATTTACGAAAATTATAAAATAATAAAAAAATAATAAAAAATTCACAAAAATCAAAATGAATTCCAAAAATTACACAAAATTCTAGGATGTAGATTAAGCTAAGGGGAACAACTTTTGTGAAGGAATTAAGCTTGAATCAAACAAGAATTATTGAAAAAAAAATGAAAAACTCAAGAATGGTCGAAAATGGAAATAAGATCAAAACCCTACCACATCATTTTTTCAAGCTACAAGAAGCTTGGAATCATCCTCTATGGAGTTCAGGAGTCTAACGGCACTAGAATCATCAATTTTGCTGGTCAAAAAGGACTTGAACAGAGGAGGAAGTGATTTTTAGGTTTTCGACTTAAATGAGCTTCAACGGCACCGGAGAAGGAAGGAAATGGTGGCAGAGCTGCTGGCTGGAAGGGACGGAGCTCTGGGTGGCACACCGATGGCCTGAAAGTGGCAGAGACGGAGGGTGATGGTGAGGGTGAGGTGCAGGAGAGTGAGGAAGAAGAGAGGGGTAGATTTCATAAAATTGGTATATATATATTAATAAAACTTTACATTAAAATACAATAACTTTATAATATATACTTAATAAACACACACCACACAAATTAATACACATATGCATAAATAAATAAATATATATACATATATATATAACACCAAATAAAATATAATATATACACATAATTTAATTATTAAACCCTAATAATATTCATGCATGCATATATATGTATAGCTCATAAAAATTAAGGTTAATAATGTAATTTATTAGAAAAATAATATTAAAATACTAATGCAACAAATTAAGCCTTATTTAAATAATATTATTCAAACTAATAAACATCTATATATATGTTTACGTAGAAAACTATAATTAATGTAAAAATAACACTAATTATTCACAGAATAATAAAATAATCAAATATAGCTTGAAATTATTAACACTGCATATCCTACTTTATATTAAAATAATTTAAAAACTTGAGTTTTAACAATTATGTAGGGTGACATCAAAATAAGGGTAGTGCCTGGAACCACATCTATATAGAACTCAATCTCTCTGTGAGGTGGTAAACTTGGTAACTCCTCAGGAAAAACATCAGGAAACTCACAGGCAGCAGGAACATCTATGAGTGATAACTTCTCCACTAAAGTATCTCTGACTAATGCCAAATATCCCTAATAACCCTTCCTCAGCATCTTCCTAGCCGTGATAGCGAAGATGAAATTCTAAGGTGCAAAACTCTTATCGTTAACAAACTTAAACTCTTCTTCATCAGGAATTCTGAATATCACCTCTTTACTCCGACAATCCATAATGGCATAGTGCTAAGAAAACCAATCCATACCGAAGATAATATTAAACTCCATCACATTCAACAACACTAACTCAGTGGGCAATTCTCTACCTCTAATGAAAACTGGACAATTAGAAAGAACAATATCGGTGTCTAAAGAATCACTTAAAAGAGTGGTGACATATAAAGGAAAAGTGTCACGACCCAAAACAGGGGCCATGACCGGCGCTAGGGAACGGGAATTCTTTCGAATCCGGAACCCGTAGCAAGCCTAAAAATAAAATAAATCATGCCATAATAACATTAACCATATAATATGCAGCGGAAATAAAAATCATAATATCATAATATTATCCATATCAACTGGATTTAATCAAAATCTCATCTCATAAATACATAATCTCTTAAATACAAATCCAGTTTCAATATAGTACATCTCTTTAAAATAAAGTACATGAAATCCAATACTTTAATTCACAACTACTGCAGTGTCTAGATAAAATAAATAAGACTCAAGTAGACAATTTACATAAAGAAGCCGGGGCGGAAGAAATCCGGCATATCGACCTGCTACTGAGGTCTGAAGAAGTTGACTCTCCTGAAAAATAGTCAACAGAGGGGAGTCAGACCTCACTGAGTGAATTACTATAATATATATACATACACTCTAAGTGATAATGCATACAGTCAACAATATATATAATATGTATATATACAGGCAATTACACACAGATGCAATAAAATCATTTTTATATATTTTATCTGAAAATCATCTGTTATGAAGGATCACATAGAACCCTAGGATATCGCAACCTCAGAAATAGTGTTAAACAACACTCTGGCCACACAGGCTCACTTATTCCAAATATATCCACTTAATCCATATGGACAGAAGACTGGCCCCGAGACACTAAGTCAACCGAGCTCCAGCAGTCTAACTGCTAGTGTGATTGGCCCCGAGACACTTGGTCAACCGAGCTCCAGCAATCACACCCACAAACCACATCTCACATATCGATAATCATAATCAAATCAATATCCACAAATAGTTAGTAATATAGCCTAAAGCTATAGGCGTACCGGTACGTACTCGGTCCTAGTGCTGCCCACTAGGTAGCACGTTCTATTGATATCCTTCATTAATAAATAATATAAAACATTCATTCACAATTAAATGATGCATGAATTTAAATAAAATAACAATATAAATCATATATATACCGGAAATATACCAAAAGTAAACCAGGTATATTTCGAGTATATATATATCAAATACATTCAATCAAATTATAAATTAAGCTGGAAATATATTTAAAAACATTTTAAATATATTTTATTCACAAAACATGCATATAATTTATTATATACCAAAAATAAACCAAAAATATACTTAATATAAACTTAAGAAATAATCAAAATATTTATGCATATTTAATCAATATAAAACATGTGTTTCTAAATCATGCATCCTAAGCATATATATATAGTATAGTAACTCACCTAATGCGCTCCTCGAGACAGGTCCGACGGGCCTGGTCCACTAGCCCTCGGTCTCGACGCAACTAAACAAGAAATAAATAACCGACATGAGAATAAACCTAATAGAAATCCTAGAATTCAATCTAGAGTATTAAAATACAAAAACAGAATTAGGGTTCGACTGGATATCACGTTTTACGAGAATTCTATCGAAAATCCGGCAGAACCTCCCCTGTAAAACGGAAATCTCTCTACTCAAAAGAGTAGAGCCGACCCTGCAAAGAAATACACTTCGAAAAACAAGCTCAACACAATCCACAACCCCTCGGTCGGACTCCAAACTACAGTCCACCGACCGGGGTCCATAAACACAGAACAATTCCAGATATACCAAAAATATCCTTACAACTTAGAAATACATCTCATAGGTAAAAATTACATAATTAACCTTGAAACACTATAAAAACCGATTAAAACTCATTTTATTAGAAAAACCGTATATTATATATATAATTGAAAATAATTCCCGAAAAATAGTTTTAATTAATTAAAAATACCAAATATTTTGTAGAAATCATTTTTATACCTTAAATAAATATTAAAACCAATTAAATTACATTTTTAGACAATTTAGGGTAAAATTACCAAAATACCCTTATATATATTAATATACTTAAATTACTTCAAAAATTCACCAAAAATTATACAATTATCCAAAAATTAATTTTCTCAACATATTTATCAATAATATTAATATTTAAACTCAATTAACCAATTAAATTCAAATAAAAACACATTTAACCCTAATTTCTCAAAATCACATAAACTTCAATAATTCAAAATAAATACTTAGAAATTCATAAAAATTCCAAATAAATTCCTATAATTCATTTCAACACCTAATTCAACCATAAACTCCAATTTAATAATTTAAATAATTAATTTCCGAAAATTAGAAAATAATATTAAAATATTCAAAAATACCCAAAAATCCAAACAATCTCCAAAAATTCTACAAAAATTCATACATGAAGATTAAGCTACTAGGATCAACATTTGTGAAGGGAGTTTCCATGAATCATCCAATTCGAAGCTCAAAAAAAAATCAAAAACCCTAATGTGACCGAATTGAGTTTTAGCTCAAACCTCAAAATCCACTTGATTTCAGGCCGAAAGGAGCTTAGAATTGGAATCACCGGAGCTCAAGGAGTCGATGAAGATCGGCGATGCACGAAATGGTGGCCGGAATCGTCGTCGACGGTAAAAAGCTCAACTTGCTGCCATGGCGGATTCCGGGCGTTCCAACGGGCTTCCGGCGGCCTGGTCACGTCGGAGAGGAAGAGGAAGGAAGGGGAAGGAGGTTGGCGGCAGTTGGTGGCGGCGAGGGGTGGTCCGGCGTGCTGGAATGGGAGGCGCAGTGAGGGTGAGCGATCGGGAGAGAAGAAGGAGAGGGAGGGGGCAAAATGGTAATTTTACAATTCTTTTGATTTTTGACAAATATATGTATATATATATATATACTTTATACTATATATTAAAATAATATTAAATTACACACATCAAATATACATCACACACATAAAAATATTAATATTTTAATAATTTATACTAAATAAAATTAATTAAATAACAATAAAACAAATAAATAATTAATAAAATATTAGGGTAATAATAAACCCTAATTAAATAAATATACACACACAGGCTTTATTTAATAATTTAAAAATATGTATGAGTTCATGCAAGTCCGAAAATACATCTAAAATAATTAATAATAAATTATTTACGTGAAAATTTCCCCGAAAATGCAAGTCCCGGGAAAATTTTACGTAAAACACTGAAAATAATATACAGTAATTAAAATAGGTTTTAAATACATATTAACTCATAAAAATATCACATAAAATACAGAAATTATTAACACTGCATATCCCGGTACAGTGTAAAAATATTTTAAAAACACGGGATACTACAGTTTTCCCTCCTTACAAGAATTCGTCCCCGAATTCTAAAAAGATAAGATCAAGAAGGAAAGAGATACGTGTAAGAAGCTCGCATCTCAGCTTCAGTCTCCCACGTATGCTCTTCAACTCTGTCGCTATGCCATAGAACCTTGACCATCGGAATCTGCTTCGATCGCAACTGTCGAACTTGAAAATCTACGATCACCACAGGTTCTTCCACAAACGTCAAATCTTCACTCACTTCCACACTGTCAGGTTACAACACGTGCGAAGGATCTGAGATATACTTCCTCAACATCGAGATATGAAATACTGGATGCACCTATGACATACTTGGAGGCAAATCCAATCGATATGCAACAGTGCCAACTCTCTCCAGAATCTCAAACGGTCCAATGTATCTCGGTGCTAACTTACCCTTCCTGTCAAATCTCATCACACCCTTCATTGGAGATACTTTCAGAAAAACAAAATCTCCAACCTGAAACTCCACATCTCTGCGCCTAGGATCCGCATAACTCTTCTGTCTGCTAACTGCGGTCTCTAATCTGCGCTTGATCACGGCGACTTTCTCTACAGCATCCTGAACCATCTCTGGTCCAGTCAAAGCTCTCTCACCAATCTCATCCCAACTCAACGGGGATCTACACTTCCTTCCATACAACACCTCATACGGTGCCATACCAATACTGCTATAGTAGTTGTTATTATATGCAAACTCAATAAGCGACAAATGATCATCCCAGCTACCTCCTAAATCCAGGACACACATCCTCAACATATCTTCCAGTGTCTGGATCATCCTCTCAGACTGGCCATCTGTCTGAGGATGAAAAGCAGTACTGAAATCCAACCTAGTGCCCATCGCTTCCTGCAACTTCTGCAAAAAATGAGAAGTAAACACTGAACCTCTATCTGATACAATGGACACAGGTACTCCATGAAGGCACACAATATGCTTCACATACAACTTCGCCAATCTAGCAACTGAATATGTGGCTTTCACAAGCAAGAAATGTGCAGACTTCGTCAACCTGTCTACAATCACCCAGATGGAATCGTATCTATCCTTCGAACGAGGTAAGCCGACTACAAAATCCATAGCTATCCTTTCCCACTTCCACTCGGGAATAGGAAGAGGCTGAAGCTTCCCAGAAGGCTTCTGATGTTCGGCTTTCACTTGCTGACACGTCAAGCATTTAGCAACATAATCAGCGACATCCTTCTTCAATCCATCCCACCAGTATAAATCTCTGATACTGTGGTACATCTTAGTGACACCCGGATGAACGCTGTAGGCTGTAGAATGTGCTTCCTCTAAAATTTCCTCTCTCAAGTCATCCACATCTGGAACACACAATCTACCACTGATCCACAACACACCATCATCATCGAGTGTGAAATCAGTGAACTTCCCTGCTCTGACATTCTTTGCAAGCTCTTCTAGAATAGGATCTCGGCTTTGAGCTGCTTTAATCCTATCCCTCAGTACAGATCGTACTTGAAACTGAGCTAACAGTCCACCTAATCTACTAATCTTCATCATCAGACCTTGATCCACCAATAGATGCAACTCCTGGATCAATGGTCTCCTCTCAACACTGATGTGAGCAAGACTACCTGAGGACTTCCTACTCAAGGCATCTGCTACAACATTAGCTTTACCCGGATGGTAAAGAATCTCGCAATCATAATCCTTCAACAATTCCAACCATCTCCTCTGCCTCAAATTCAAATCTCGCTGTTGGAAAATGTACTTAAGGCTCTTGTGATCAGTAAATATCTCACAAGTCACCCCGTACAAATAATGTCTCCAAATCTTCAAAGCAAAGATCACTGCAGCCATCTCAAGATCATGTGTGGAATAGTTCTGCTCATGCTTCTTCAACTGCCTCGAAGCATAGGCTATCACCCTTCCATTCTGCATCAACACACAACCAAGACCAATTCTAGAGGCATCACAGTAAACTGTGAACTTATCCACACTATTAGGCAAAGCTAATACTGGCGCTGTGGTCAACTTCTGCTTCAACAACTGAAAACTATTCTCACAAGCTTCTGACCACTCAAATCTAACGTTCTTCTGAGTCAAGCGAGTCATAGGGGCTGCAATCCTGGAAAAATCCTGCACAAACCGCCTATAATACCCGGCTAAACCCAGAAAACTTCGAATCTTAGTAACAGAAGTAGGTCTAGGCCACTCAGATACTGCCTCAACCTTCTGTGGATCAACCTGAATACCTTCTTTAGACACTACGTGTCTAAGAAAAGAAACACTCTCCATCCAAAAATCACACTTCGAGAATTTAGCATAAAGCTGATGATTTCTCAATGTCTGTAGTACAATCCTCAAGTGATATACATGCTTTTCCATACTCCTCGAATAAACCAGTATATCATCAATGAAGACTACTACAAACTGATCCACATACGGTCTGAATACTCTGTTCATCAGGTCCATAAAAGCTGTTGGTGCATTAGTCAAACCAAAAGACATCACCAGAAACTCATAATGACCATATCGAGTGCGGAACGCTGTCTTAGGAATATTAGATTCACTAATCCGCAGCTGATGATAACCCGACCTCAAGTCAACCTTAGAAAAGAACTGTGCACCCTGTAATTGGTCAAACAAATCATCTATCCTCGGGAGAGGATACTTGTTCTTCACTGTCACCTTATTCAACTCTCTGTAGTCAATGCACAGTCTCAGGGTACCATCCTTCTTCTTCACAAACAGGACTGGTGCACCCCAAGGAGAAACACTAGGCCTAATAAAACCCTTATCCAACAACTCTTGCAATTGCTCCTTCAACTCTCTCAACTCTGCAGGAGCCATATGATAGGGTGGCATAGATATAGGAGTAGTACCTGGAACCACATCTATACAGAACTCAATCTCTCTATGAGGTGGTAAACCTGGTAACTCCTCGGGAAAAACATCAGGAAACTCACAAGCAACAGGAACATCTGTGAGTGACAACTTCTCCATTGACGTATCCCTAACCAATGCCAAAAACCCCTGACAACCTTTCTTCAACAACTTCCTAGCCGTAATAGCCGAAATAAGATTCTGAGGTGCTGAACTCCTATCACCAACAAACTTAAATTCTACTTCACCAGGAATTCTGAAAGTCACCTCCTTATTCCTGCAATCTACCACGGCAAAGTGCTGAGATAACCAATCCATTCCCAAAATAACATTGAACTCCATCACATCCAACAAAATCAAATCAGCGGGTAATTCTCTATCTCCCACGAGAACTGGACAACCAGAAAGAATAATATCGGCGTCCAAAGAATCGCTCAGAGGAGTGGCAATAGACAAAGGAAAAGCCATCCTCGAAGCTTGCCAACAAGATTTAGAAGTAAAAACGAGAGAAATAAATGAATGCGTGGCACCCGGATCAAACAAAACCCAAGCATCCAGGTAACAAACAGAAACAATACCTGCCACGACTGCATTAGATGCCTGAGCATCCTGCTGAGTCAGATGGAAGACTCTGGCCTGACCTCGACCTCCCTGCTGACTGGTAGAAGCCTGGCCAACACCTCTGGTACCTCCTCTAGTACCTCTACCACGACTCTACTGTGGAACAAACTGAGTGGAACTCTGATGCTGGGCTGGTGGCAACTGAAATGGCACGGGTGCTGCACTAGCAATCGACTGCTGTGGGAATCACGGAATCTGCTACTGCTGATACCCGGAATAAGGACACGATCTAGCAAAATGTCCTGTCTGCCCGCATCTGAAGCATGTTAGTGGTGTTAGATAACATGGTCCCTGATGGACTCTACCACAAGTCTAACAAACACTGGCCGCTGATCCAGAACTACGACCACTGCTGCTGCTCGAAGCACCTGACCCAAATCTGAACGATCTACGCTGACCTCAACGGCCATGTCTACTGCTCCGATGCACTCGCTGCTGCTGTCTCTGACTCTGCTGAGTCGAACCTCGCTGTTGACTACTCGAACCAACATGAAAACTCGAATATGGAGTAGCCTGCAATCCACTCGACTGAACTCCTAACTGGTAATAATCAGGCATCACTCCCTGCCTAACTAACCTCAGCTCAATCTCCTTAGCTAACTCAATCACAGACTCGAGAGTAAGACCTGCTGTAGGCATACCAGCAAAAGCTGAACCCAAACCAGTAACATAGGTAGTAACAGCGAAATACTGATCTCGCATCAGATCCTCAGCATATCTACCCAACCGAAGAAACTCTCGGGTATACTCCTCTACAGATCGATCTCCACGAGAAATACTGGTCAAGCGGAGACGATAACTCAAACGAAGAGGCTCTGGACAAAATCTCCTCATGAATCGCTCTCGAAACTGAGCCCATGTCATTGTCATCATGTAGGGCTGGATCATCTGAATGAACCAATCTAGGGCTGGTCCCTCAACGGACAACTCAACGATCATGATCCGCTGGTACTCGGTATGAGCAGTCCGAGTCCTAGTCTCAATCGCATGCAGAAAATCTAAAGGATCAGAAGTACCATCAAAAGCAATCCTGCCAACTCGGGCATAAAACAAAGCTACCTCAGGGTCAGACATACCCTGCTGATAGGCAGGCTGAACAAGCTGAACAACTGGAGGAACAGGAACATCAAACTCAGGCTTTATAGGCTCCTCGTCCTGTAACTCTCTCTGCCTATGGCGACCTGTCGCTCCTCGAGGTCTACCTCTGCCACGACCTTTACGTCTAACTGGCTGCTCAAGAGGTAAAACCTCGTCCTGAAAAGACTCATCATCCTCGGCCTCAACGACCGGTGGAGCGACACCCGCTCGCCTCCTCATGCTGAAAAGACAAATGGAAAGATTCAGACAAAACAGACAACGGAGGAATAACGCTGAAAACTACAGTAAGGAATACTTATCAGGACATACTCGAACCTAATACACTGCAGTAGTCCAACAGAAAAACACAACTTTAAAACTAGGGCCACAACTCACATAACTAAGCCCTGACACAGAACTCCGCTCTGATACCAACTTTGTCACGACCCAAAACAGGGGCCATGACCGGCGCTAGGGAACGGGAATTCTTTCGAATCCGGAACCCGTAGCAAGCCTAAAAATAAAATAAATCATGCCATAATAACATTAACCATATAATATGCAGCGGAAATAAAAATCATAATATCATAATATTATCCATATCAACTGGATTTAATCAAAATCCCATCTCATAAATACATAATCTCTTAAATACAAATCCAATTTCAATATAGTACATCTCTTTAAAATAAAGTACATGAAATCCAATACTTTAATTCACAACTACTGCAGTGTCTAGATAAAATAAATAAGACTCAAGTAGACAATTTACATAAAGAAGCCGGGGCGGAAGAAATCCGGCGTATCGACCTGCTACTGAGGTCTGAAGAAGTTGACTCTCCTGAAAAATAGTCAACGGAGGGGAGTCAGACCTCACTGAGTGAATTACTATAATATATATACATACACTCTAAGTGATAATGCATACAGTCAACAATATATATAATATGTATATATACAGGCAATTACACACAGATGCAATAAAATCATTTTTATATATTTTATCTGAAAATCATCTGTTATGAAGGATCACATAGAACCCTAGGATATCGCAACCTCAGAAATAGTGTTAAACAACACTCTGGCCACACAGGCTCACTTATTCCAAATATATCCACTTAATCCATATGGACAGTAGACTGGCCCCGAGACACTAAGTCAACCGAGCTCCAGCAGTCTAACTGCCAGTGTGATTGGCCCCGAGACACTTGGTCAACCGAGCTCCAGCAATCACACCCATAAACCACATCTCACATATCGATAATCATAATCAAATCAATATCCACAAATAGTTAGTAATATAGCCTAAAGCTATAGGCATACCGGTACGTACTCGGTCCTAGTGCTGCCCACTAGGTAGCACGTTCTATTGATATCCTTCATTAATAAATAATATAAAACATTCATTCACAATTAAATGATGCATGAATTTAAATAAAATAACAATATAAATCATATATATACCGGAAATATACCAAAAGTAAACCAGGTATATTTCGAGTATATATATATCAAATACATTCAATCAAATTATAAATTAAGCTGGAAATATATTTAAAAACATTTTAAATATATTTTATTCACAAAACATGCATATAATTTATTATATACCAAAAATAAACCAAAAATATACTTAATATAAACTTAAGAAATAATCAAAATATTTATGCATATTTAATCAATATAAAACATGTGTTTCTAAATCATGCATCCTAAGCATATATATATAGTATAGTAACTCACCTAATGCGCTCCTCGAGATAGGTCCGACGGGCCTGGTCCACTAGCCCTCGGTCTCGGCGCAACTAAACAAGAAATAAATAACCGACATGAGAATAAACCTAATAGAAATCCTAGAATTCAATCTAGAGTATTAAAATACAAAAATAGAATTAGGGTTCGACTGGATATCACGTTTTACGAGAATTCTATCGAAAATCCGACAGAACCTCCCCTGTAAAACGGAAATCTCTCTACTCAAAAGAGTAGAGCCGACCCTGCAAGGAAATACACTTCGAAAAACAAGCTCAACACAATCCACAACCCCTCGGTCGGACTCCAAACTACAGTCCACCGACCGGGGTCCACAAACACAGAACAATTCCAGATATACCAAAAATATCCTTACAACTTAGAAATACATCTCATAGGTAAAAATTACATAATTAACCTTGAAACACTATAAAAACCGATTAAAACTCATTTTATTAGAAAAACCGTATATTATATATATAATTGAAAATAATTCCCGAAAAATAGTTTTAATTAATTAAAAATACCAAATATTTTGTAGAAATCATTTTTATACCTTAAATAAATATTAAAACCAATTAAATTACATTTTTAGACAATTTAGGGTAAAATTACCAAAATACCCTTATATATATTAATATACTTAAATTACTTCAAAAATTCACCAAAAATTATACAATTATCCAAAAATTAATTTTCTCAACATATTTATCAATAATATTAATATTTAAACTCAATTAACCAATTAAATTCAAATAAAAACACATTTAACCCTAATTTCTCAAAATCACATAAACTTCAATAATTCAAAATAAATACTTAGAAATTCATAAAAATTCCAAATAAATTCCTATAATTCATTTCAACACCTAATTCAACCATAAACTCCAATTTAATAATTTAAATAATTAATTTCCGAAAATTAGAAAATAATATTAAAATATTCAAAAATACCCAAAAATCCAAACAATCTCCAAAAATTCTACAAAAATTCATACATGAAGATTAAGCTACTAGGATCAACATTTGTGAAGGGAGTTTCCATGAATCATCCAATTCGAAGCTAAAAAAAAAATCAAAAACCCTAATGTGATCGAATTGAGTTTTAGCTCAAACCTCAAAATCCACTTGATTTCAGGCCGAAAGGAGCTTAGAATTGGAATCACCGGAGCTCAAGGAGTCGATGAAGACCGGCGGTGCATGAAATGGTGGCCGGAATCGTCGTCGACGGTAAAAAGCTCAACTTGCTGCCATGGCGGATTCCGGGCGTTCCAGCGGGCTTCCGGCGGCCTGGTCACGTCGAAGAGGAGGAGGAAGGAAGGGGAAGGAGGTTGGCAGCAGTTGGTGGTGGCGAGGGGCGGTCCGGCGTGCTGGAATGGGAGGCGCAGTGAGGGTGAGCGATCGAGAGAGAAGAAGGAGAGGGAGGGGGCAAAATGGTAATTTTACAATTCTTTTGATTTTTGACAAATATATGTATATATATATATACTTTATACTATATATTAAAATAATATTAAATTACACACATCAAATATACATCACACACATAAAAATATTAATATTTTAATAATTTATACTAAATAAAATTAATTAAATAACAATAAAACAAATAAATAATTAATAAAATATTAGGGTAATAATAAACCCTAATTAAATAAATATACACACACAGGCTTTATTTAATAATTTAAAAATATGTATGAGTTCATGCAAGTCCGAAAATACATCTAAAATAATTAATAATAAATTGTTTACGTGAAAATTTCCCCGAAAATGCAAGTCCCGGGAAAATTTTACGTAAAACACTGAAAATAATATACAGTAATTAAAATAGGTTTTAAATACATATTAACTCGTAAAAATATCACATAAAATACAGAAATTATTAACACTGCATATCCCGGTACAGTGTAAAAATATTTTAAAAACACGGGATATTACAAAAAGCCATCCTCGAAGCTTGCCAACAAGACTTGAAAGTAAACACAGGAGAAATAAATGAATGCGTGGCACTCAGATCAAATAGAACTCATGCATCCAGGTAACGAACAGAAATAGTACCTGCCACGACTGCATTAAATGCCTGAGCATCCTGCTGAGTGAGATGGAAAACTTTGGCCTGACCTCGACCTCCCTGTTAACTGGTAGAAGCCTAGCCAAAACCTCTAGCACCTCCTCTGGTACCTCTACCATGTCCTTGCTGAGGAAAAATTTGAGTAGAACTCTATTACTGAGCTGGAGGCAACTGAAAAAGTACTGGTGCTGCACTGGCAATCGACTGTTGTGAAAATCGCAGAATCTGCTGTGATTGATAACTAGAATAGGGACATGATCTGGCATAATGTCCCGTCTTTCCGTATCGAAAACAAGTCAATGGCATCATATAACACTGTCCCCGATGGACTCTGCCACACATCTGACAAACACTAGTAGTTGACCCAGAACTACGACTATTGCTGCTGCTAGAGGCACCTGACTGAAATCTTATAAGTCTACGATGGCCTCCATGACCATGTCTACTACTCATGTGCACTCTCTGTAGCTGTCTCTGGATCTACTACACTAGGCCTCTGTGTTGACTACTCAAACCAATATGAAAACTCAAGTATAGAGTAGTTTAAATTTTGCCTGACTGAGTGCCTAGCTAGTAATAATCATGCATAGCTCCTTGCCTAACTAGCCTCAGCTCAATCTCCTTGGCCAACTCTATCACTGACTCTAGAGTAAGGCCTGCTATAGGCATACTGGTAAAAGTAGAACCTAAACCAGTAACATACATAGTGATTGCAAAATACTAATCCCTCATAAAGTCCTTTACATATCTACTGACTCAAAGAAACTCTCTGGTGTAGTCCTTAATAGATATGTTACCCCTAGTGATGCTCATCAACCACAATTTATAGCTCATACGGAGTGGCTCTGGATAGAATCTCCTAATGAATAGCTCTTTGAACTACGCCTAGGTCATCGTTATCATATACGGCTGAATCATCTGTATGAACCAATCCAGGGCTGGTCCTTCTACTGATAGCTCGATAATCATAATCTGCTAATACTCAGTGTGAGTAGTTTGAGTCCTTGTCTTAATAGCATGCAGAAAGTCTAACGGGTCAGAAGTCCCATTGAAGGCTATACGACCAACTCAGGCATAGAATAGTGCTACCTTAGGGTTTGACATACCCTGCTGATAGACAGCCTGAATCGATGGTGCAACTAGAGGTATAGGAGCATCCTCGTACTCTAGCTCTATAGGTTCCTCATCCTATAGCTCTCTCTGTCTATAGCGACCTATTGCTCCTCAAGGTCTACCTCTGCCATGACCTCTATGCCTCATTAGCGGCTCATGAGGTAAAACCTCATCCTGAAAGGACTTATCATCCTTGGCCTTAATGACTAGTGGAGCAACACGTGAACAGAAGGATTCAAACAAAATAGACAACTAATGGTAATGTGAAAAACTAATTCAAGGAAAACTTATCGAAGACATACTCGAACCTAATTAACTGTAGTAGTTTCAAAGAAAACACAACTCAGAAAAACTAGGGCCATAACTCTAATAACTTAGGACTAGATATAAACTCTGCTCTGATACCAACTTTGTCACGACCCAAACCAGGGGCCATGACCGGCGCTAGGGAATGAGAATTCTTTTGAATCCGGAACCCATATTAAGCCTGAAAAAAAAAGCATGCAATAATTAAAGTAAATAAATATGCATCATAATTAAAATCTTAAATTAATATAATTAAAATAATCTCTTTCATAACATAACATAAATATATTAATAGAATATTCAGAGAAAAGCCTCTGAATTACAACCAACATACAGTAAAAACCAAATACAACCTACTATTGCAGTTATCTAGAGTACAATATAAAATTAAGTAGATAATTTACATAAACGAGCTGGGACGAAAGAAATTCGGCAGATGGGTCTACTTATGAGGTCTGAAGAAGAAGACTCTCCTGTAAAAATATCAATTGAGGGGAGTCAGACCTTCATTGAATTGTTATAATATATATACATGCATCTCCTATATGTCAAATGCAATCAAACATTCGTATATAATAAATATATCTCCAAGCAATCCACACAGATGCTGAAAATCACTTTATATAATTGTACTGAAAAATATAAATTCATGAAGGATCAAATAGATATTTAACGGAACCTCAATCAATAATAACATCACTCTAGCCATATAGGCTCACTTAATTCCAAATATAAAAATCTATCCTTGAATTTTAACAAAAATAGAAAATGCAAAAAGTTTTACTAATTAAAAAGGTAAGGGTATGCCACCCATATGTCTGCCTCTATCTCCCACGTACAATCCTCCACCGTATGGTTGCTCCACAGTGCTTTAACCATAGGGATCTCTTTAGTGTGGAGCTAACAAACTTGTTAATATGCTATTGCCACTGGATACTCCTTATAAGTCAAATCCTCACTGAGCTCTACTGTTTAAGTTGAAGGATGTACCAAGGGTCAAAGAAGTATTTTTGTAACATTGACATGTGGAACACTGGATGAATATGTGACAACTTTAACATTAGCACCAATTTATAAGGCACATCTCCTACCCTTGAACGAATTTTGAAGGTTCGATATATCTTGGTAGAACTTGGGTGAACACTATAAGCAAAAAAATGAGCTTCCTCCATGATCTCCTTTCTCAAATCATCTACACTTGACACACACAACCTAGTGCCCAAGTGTAAAATGCCCTCACTATCGATTATAAAATCTCGGGACTTAACTTGCTGTACCTCCATCCTCATCTTATACAATTATGGGTCCCTTCTATACGCTGCTTTAACTCTATCCAAGTATATAGAATGTACCCTGAATTGAGCTAAAAAATAGTTCTTGGTTACCTTCAATTATAACCCTTGATTAATTAGCTCTTGCAACTCCTTAACAATCGGTCTCCTTCCTGAGCTAATGTGAGCCAGACTTCCTGCTGACATCCTACTCAAAGTGTTAACTACCATATTATCCTTACCAGGATGGTAAAGAATGGAGCAATCATAATCTTTCAGGAGTTCCATCCATCTCCTCTGCCTTAAATTAAAGTCCCTCTGCTGAAAGATGTACTTCAAACTCTTATGATCGGTGTAGATTTCATAAGTCACATTGTATAAGTAATGCCTCCAAATATTCAAAGAAAACACCATAGCTGCCATCTCAAAATCATGGGTAGGATAGTTCTGCTCGTGCTTCTTTAACTATCGTGAAGCATAAGCAACTACCCTTCTATTTTGCTTCAGAACATAACCCAATCCTATTTGAGAAGCATCACAATATACAATGCACCCTTCACTTCCCATTTCATTAAGTCCATAAAGGTTGTTGGGGCATTAGTCAACTTAAAGGACATCATCAAAAATTCATAATGACCATATCTCATTCAAAATGCAGTCTTGGGTACATCTTCACTTCTAATCCTCAGCTAATAATACCCTGATCTCATGTCGATCTTCGAAAAACACTAAGCTCCTTGAAGCTGATTAAACAAGTCATCAATCTTGGGGAGAGGATATTTTTTCTTAATGGTGACTTTGTTTAACTATTTATAATCGATACATAGTCAAAGGCTACCATCTTTCTTCTTTACAAATAACACAGGAGCACCCTAAGGAGACGAATTGGGTCTAATGAAACCCTTGTCGAGCAACTTTTGTAATTGCTCCTTAAGCTACTTCAATTCAGCCGGTGCCATTCCATAAGGTGGCATCAAGATAGGGTGTGTACCTGATATAACATTAATACAAAATTCTATCTCTCTATCCGGTGGCAATCCTAGTAATTCTTTAGAGAAAACATCAAGAAACTCGCATACCACTAGTACATTCTCAACTATCCCCTTATCCATCCATAACAAAATAGCCTTGATAACCTCTTTTAAGCATCTTTCTAGCTGTGATTATAGAGATTATATTATGAGGCATCAAACTCTTATCGCCTCTAAACTAAAACTCTTAATTATTAGGGATTCTGAAAGTCACTTCTTTCTCTTGACAATCCAGATTAGCATAATATTTAGCTAACCGATCCATCCCCAATATCACATTAAAATCAATCACTTCAAATTAAAGAATCAATAATTTGGATGGTTGCCATCCCATTATAGAAGCAAATACAAGAGAAATAAATGAATGTGATGCACTAAGATCAAATAAAACTTTAGAATAGAAAAACCAACTGAAAGAGTAACTACCACAACTGCATTAGATGCCTGAGCATCCTGGGGAGTCAAAGTGAGTACCCTAGCCTGACCACATCCTACCTGTTGAGAAGTAAATGGTTGTGTAAATCCTCTACTACTCAGTTTCCCTTGTGGCTTATTCCCTGCACCTCGACCCTGCTAGCCCATAAACTCAGTCGGTCTCTACTGGAGATATACAGGTGCTTAACAAGGCTAATGCACCAGATGATATGGCTTAACGACTAAAAATGATGATCATCCTTGAATAAATGATGGCTGATAACTAGAGTTAGGATAAGCTCTAGTAAGGTGTCCTATCTACCTACACTTGAAGCATGCTTCTATTAATAAGTGACATGGCCCTTGATATACACGACCACAAGTAGAACATGCATTAGGCCTTGAGCCTGTGCTGTTGTACCTAAAACTCTGACTACTGCTACCACTATTGGCTTTATATCCAAATATGATAGACCTGCTTTGCCTGTGACTATGTCTTCTGGATCTATGTCCCCTTTGACCTTTGAGCTGCTAGAAGGTACCAACCGTTTGAATGCCAAAACTGCCTATTTGGAACATAGGCTGTTGGGTCCCATGAACTACTACTGCCCATGTAAGGATCAGGGATAGTCCCATGTCTAATGTGTCACCTTTTAAGCTGTTTAGCCTCTTCTATGACACTATCCAAGTTTTGATCTTCAATCTAGATACCAATATAGGCTAGGCCTAACCCAGTCATAAATAAGTCCACAGTGCTCTGCTCATCCTGCATGACGTCCACAACATGACACGATAGCCTGAAGAACTCATGGGTGTACTCTTCAACCAATATGTCACACTTGACTATATGTAGCAACTGTCATCTATAGTTATCTCTCATAGATGCTGGGTAGAAATATCTTAAAAACTGCTGCTTAAACTCCAACCAAGTCATATACGATTGAATGGTCTATATGAACTAGTCTTGAGCTGTAGCCTATACTGATAACTCCATTACCATAATCCTTTGATAATCTGTATATCCAATTTTACTTCTAGCCTCGATGGTGTTAATGAAATCCAAGGCATCACTTGTACCATCGAAAGAAACTCTGCCAACTCTCAAATATAACAGAGCTGCATCTACATGTAACATCCTTTGATTCCTCTGCTGTAACATCTATTGTACTAAAGGCATAGCTTGATTAAGAGCTGCTAAGCCTTGGTTAATCCCTACCATGCTAGCTGTAAAAGCTACATGATCCACTTCTAGCACTTTTAGCTTAACTTGTTGCCGTTGCGCCTGTCTCTCTACGGTAGTAGCTCTATGTCTACCCCTTTCCCTACATCATGGGGTAGGAGGAGCTTCATCCTGAATGGATTATTTATCCTCATTATAAGCTGCATCCACAGCAAGAGCATTTTATGCTCTCTGTCTCATTCTAAAAAAGAAAAAACCAATGAAATTTAAAACATGACAAAGAACTAACAAGTACATGGAATTTTAGAAATAATGAGGACAAAAATGGATAATTATTAACCTAATTATAGCAGTAGTTCAAGAAAAGACATATCTCAAAGACCATTAGAGCCAAAATAAAACATGGACTATGATACCAACTTTATCACGACCCAAACCCAAAGGGTACGTGATCGACACTAAGGAATGGAAAATACAAAAATGCATTCAAAACTCATAGTAAGCCTTAAAAAAAATTTTGTGAATTAAAAATAATTAACAGAACAATAATATCAAAATAAATTCATCAATATCAAATACAGAAGATAATATCCCAAATAAATGTTCATACTCAACTACTGCAACATCTAGAGTACGATCATACAATGTAAGAAAATCAATTAAACAAACATAAAGCAGCTGATTAAGAAGAAACCCAACACAAATGGTGACTATTGGAAAACTGACTATGAGGTCTTGAAAAATAAGTTTAAGCGAATCAGACCTCACCAAGTGTATTAATTTTATGAAATGCATGCTGGTTTGAAAACATTTATGAAAATCCTTTTTTAAAGATAAAATAAAATAAAATCAATATAAATATAAATATTAAAATCCTTTGCTTTTCTCAAATATTCTTAGGATATAAAATACCTTTCAAAATCACAATTCACTTTATTATAAAATTTTAACATGAAATCAAATAAATATCAGTTTAGGTGAAAAATCTGGTAGAACACCTAAACCATCAAATTCTAATAGCCTTTTGGCTCACTTAGTCCAAATGACTGCCGTCTCGAGAGCAAGCTCAACTAAGTTACAGTTGTAATCTAATCACTTAACCTAATATTGATGTCCCGATAGCAAGCTCAACTGAATTACATCTCATTTTTGGCCCGAGAGCATAAGTCTCCATCGAGCTCAATCACAACCTTGCCTAAGAGCACAAGTCTCCACCGAGCTCATTCACATACACAATACATGATCGTACTCGTGCGCACGTAGTCCTAGTGATACCCACTAGGTAGCACATTCTACCATTTTCTCCAAATTATTTGAATAAATAAATAAATAAATAAATAATTAAAGCGAGATAATATAAATTCTATAAAACATGCTCTCAAATATAAATCATGATTATAAATAGATTAATAATTTATATAACAATATAAATGAATTCTTATTATTGATTCATTATCATTTTAATCATACAAAAATATAATTTAAAATTCCATAACAAACATTCCATAAAATCAACTCACAGGTTGAGTGTGTTGGGCGATGTGTCCTTTGCTGCCCAAATGCTACAGCTTCGGTCTCGAAGTCCTTTAAAATAAATAATATTTATTTAAAATATGCTTATTTAATTAAATAAATAAATTTGTAAAAATTCTCAAAATTTAATAAAATCATGAGATGATGAGGTTGACTTGATTTAAGACTTAATGCTATACAGACTCAGAATTTAACAAATACTGATGTCACGTTTTACAAGAAATCTATAAAAAATTTGACATAGCCTCCTTTATAAAACGGACATCTCTCTACTGAAGTAGAGCCGATCTTGCACGAAAATGACACTTCTAACAATCTCACAGCTCAACAACTCGAGTTGGGCCCCCATATTACACTTATGCCCAACCGAGAACCAATTTCACAACAATAACAAAATATTATAATTTTTATTAAAATCATTGATAAATCATAAAAATTCATTTAACTATCATAATTCAATTTATCTCCATAATAAAACATAAAAGATATTTATTTCCAAAATAAATAATAGAATTCTAATTTATAATTGAAATTTCGCTAACAAAAATCCATTTTCATATTTTTTACAATTAATTTAACATTAATTGCAAATAACCATTCAAATCAATTAAATTTCTCATAAATTAGCAAATAACTTATTTAATCTTAAAAACAATAAATAAGTAGATTATTCTATTATTTTCCAAAAATTAATATTAATTAGCTAAAAATAGGAAATAAGTTAGAAAAATTATTTAATACTACTATTATTCAAAATCTGTCTAAAACATAATAATTAACAATAAATTTACTTAAAATACAAAAATCAACAATTTATAATTATATTTCCAAAAATTCAATTTTGGTATAGACTTTCAAAAAAATTCATAATTAAAAATCTATACATAATTTTATAAAACTTTCTTCACAAAGATTTATCAACACAATATATAGAATTTAATAAAAATATAAAAATTTTTGTCACAGAACAATGCGTGAACAGTAACCGAGACTCGAAAAAAAAAATTTCCAGAAAAATAAATAAAAATCATAAATGGATAGCTCACAACCTTTACATCAAATTATCTTAAAGCAACTATATCTAATTAAATCTAATTGAAACTCAATTTCATAAATTAAATAAAAAAAACTAGAAATTAATTTCTCAAAATTGAAGTCCTTACCGGTGTTGGAATCCAAAATTGTTTGAGGAGAATGATTACCTAGAGGGAGAGGAACAATTTACACTTTTCAGTTAGGTCTGGTGTTGTTGGAATTTGCTCTGGTGACTCCTCTTATTATCGTCGAAAATAGATAATGATAGATGAGTATTATAACCCGATATTTTATAAATTATTAAATTAGTTTCTGAGATATGCAGTGTTAATAAATATTTTATTAAATTGTTATATTATGATTATTTTGTGAAATTAAATTTGAAGATTTAGTGTTTAATATTATTATTTTTATTATTGTGAATTATTGTTGTAGTGTATTTTAATATTGTGTATATACATATTTTGTGGGTGAGAATAATTGAGTTTTAATTATTATTTTAGTTAATTATTTATTAAATTAAATTGTGCGAATTGTTAATGTTGATTATTATTTAATTATTTTATAATATTATTATTTGTGTATATGTACTTGGTGGGGGTATTTTATTTAAAATATATTATTATATATGTCTATTTGTACTTTAAAAAAGTTAAAATATTATTTTGTCCTTTTGTCCTTTATTTTTAAAAAAGTTAAAATATTATTTTTATATACTATTTTGTCTTTTATTAGCTATTGTTGCTTTGAGATTAATTGTTGTAGAGGTTATGAGGAAGCTAAATGTGATATTTATTTATTTTTTAAAAAAATTGAATTTTCGGGCTTGGTGTTACTGTTCATGTCCAATTCTGCGCTAGGGATAATTGTATTTTTAATAAATTTTACTAATTATTTTAAGCATAATTCATGAAATAAGTTTATTGAAATTGTATCCCGAATTTTTATTATGAATTTTTTAATGTTTATGTAAAACTTGGATTTTTGAAAAAAATTAGTATAAATTAATAATTTTTATATTTTAGTTGAAATTATTGTTAATTATTATGTTCTGGGAAGTTTTTGATCAATAAAAATTATTAAATTAATTTTTGTGAATTATCTACTATTTTTAGATAATTAATAATAATTTTTGGAAATATATTCAAATAATAGTTTTATTTATTATTTTTATGATTAAATGAAAATTTATCTATTTTATTATATATTTGAGCAATTTAAATAATTATTGGTAATTTATGCTATTTAATTTGAATATTTGAAAAATGGATGTTTATTAATATTATTTAATTATATTGAAATTTTAGTAATTATTTTGAAAATAAATATTTTTAATGTTTTTATTACTTAAATAAATTGAATTGTGGTATTTATTGATTATGAATTTTAGTGAATTATTAATGTTTATTATTATTTTATTTATTATGGATTGAATTGGTTCTCGGTTGGGCATGAATAGTAGTTGTAGGTGCTAACCCGAGATGTGGTGTTGTGAAATTATTTGAAGTGTGTTTATGTGCAGGATCAATTCTACTTTTGTAGAAGGATGCGTATTTTACAGAGGAGACTCTGCCAAATTTTTAATAGAATTCTCGTAAAACCTAATATCGGGTCGATCCTAAGTTTTGAATTATTATCGAGTCGCGTCCTAGATCGAGTCATTTTTAGA
The DNA here is from genome assembly GCA_947683625.1 of Mallotus nudiflorus. NCBI lineage: Eukaryota > Viridiplantae > Streptophyta > Magnoliopsida > Malpighiales > Euphorbiaceae > Mallotus > Mallotus nudiflorus. The sequence continues at coordinate 37,084 of CANTUR010000493.1, forward strand.
ATTCTAGAAATATTAAATTAGGAATTTTTTTCTAATAAGTATTATTATTATTATTTTCTTTAGCTATGCCGAGACCAAGGCCTTCAGGACCATGCTAGTCAAGTCACTCTCATGGAGTGTACTCAACCTGTGAGTTATCATTACATATATGCATTGCACATAGAATTAACATTTGTGAGCATCCATATCTTGATAATGTAAATATAAGTATGATTTATTTTATTAAATGTTTATATCTATGTTTTAGTATATAATTGGTATATATTTTATATGTTGCCTTGGAAATGGATGCTACCATGTTTAAATTATGCATTTCATTATTTTTAATAATTATAAGTATGATTTTATGGATAGTTGTAGAACGTGCCACCTAATAGGCTACGTTAGGACTGTTGCACGACAATACGGTAGATTTTAGGCTGAAAATTTGATTATTTAATAATGAAATCGAATATTGAGAGTAATGGTTATTAGAAAGGGTAGCTATCGATCCTTGGTCGATCTAGTGTACTCGGGGCCAATCTACTACCTTGAGTTGGATAAATAAATATTTGGAGTTATGGATATGCCAGTTATCTATTGGTTATGTGATCGAGGTTACGGACTATTTAGGGTTCTGCTCCGATCCTCCACCTAAAAATCTTCTTATATTTTTTTATTGAATTGAAAAAGTGGATTTTTAGCATCTGTATGAAATGCATGTGTATATAAATAAATAAATATATTATTATACTTATGCTTGTGTATCTATGTATTTAGGTTGCATGCATATATATAATATTAATTCACTCAGTGAGGTTTGATGCCCTCAATAATTTTTTTAGGATCTTTTACTTCATACCTCCTTATTAGACTTATTCACCAGACTCTTTCCTCTCTGCCTAACTTATGTAAATATTGAACTATCACTTCTCTTGTATTTTAGTAAATGTTGTAGTAGTAGTAGTTCTTGTTTTAGTATATGTGTTGTATTAGACTGTGTTCCTATATTTGAATATTGTATGAAGATATTTTATTGTTATGATATAAGGATTTATTTTATGTTAATTAAAGTTTTAATTCTAGTGTATTTTTGTGTTCTTATTGTATATAATTTTATTTTAAGGCTTACTACGAGTTTCGAATTCAAAAGAATTCCTGTTCCCTAGCGTTGGTCATGACTCCCTAGTTTAAGTCATGACAAAGTTGGTATCAAAGCCTAGATTTTAGTGTTGTGGACCTAGGTTAGTAGAGTTGAGTTTTCTTTGAAACTACTATAGCAAAATTAGGTTCGACTATGTCTTCGATAAGTCTTTTTTATTTTAGGTTTCTATGTAACTATTAGGGTGATTTCTTGTCATTTATTTTTATCTGAATTATATGTTTTGCTTTTGTTCTTTTCTGATGGTGGTGAGCATGAATCGCTCCATCAGTCGATGAGATTGATGACAAAGAGTCTTTTAAGGATAAGGTTCTACCCTATGTGCTGCCAGCTTGGTGTATGGATAGAGGTGGATCTAGAGGGCTAGATGGTTGCCTTAGATAATGAAAATAATAGAATAAGGAGCCTGTGGCTCAAGGTTTCGATGATGCTGCCCATGAACCAAGAGTTCCACATGGTGCAATATTGATACCTCTGGCCGTACAACAGATGAAGCCTTTATTTCAGTAGAGAGCTCAGGACATGTTAATTCTACGTACATTCCATGTTTTGAATCTCATTTGTTTTCCACATCTTTTCACGTGAGGTGAACGCGAACTACTTCTACCATAGAGACAATATATATTGATAAGCAGTCCTTTCAAGTTGAAGTTGCGATTCTAGTTTCAGCCCCTGCTATACCTATCTAGTATAGGGGTAGGATAGAGGGAACTATAACTCAAAGGCTAAAGTAGTTATTATAAGAGGTACAAGTAGCCTTTGAATTCAAACCTGTAGCATTTGTAGCTAGGATAGCCAAGGTTAATGAGGATTTGGTAGCACCTAACCAAGCATGAAAATTTTTTTGAATATGCTTTGATAAAGGAATCAGAAGATGTTTAATATGGACAAAACACTTTTGTACTTTTAATGGTGAAGTTGTTAGTTTTGACTATAGTAGAAGATTGGTACATGTAGTCAAATTAGATTTATGTGACTACTGTGACATGATTGGAGTTTAAAGAGTGATTTCTAAGATACTTCCATCCTCCTTCAAGGAGGGATAATTACATGTGGTAACTAATGCATATAGTAGAAGAATAGCGATCAGTTGAGAAGAATACCCATGAACTCTTCCATCTATTGTGTCATGCTATAGACATTATACAATATAAGTGGATTTTAGTAGAACTGTATGTTTTAGGAAGAAGTTCAGTATATATTAGCATTTGAGCTAAGGACTGAAATTTAGAGAGTTATTTCATGGATTCATTCCTTTTGGGTGTAATTAATTTTGACATGATTTTGAGAATGGATTTTGTTATGATCCTTATAATGAATTAGTTGTCTTAGTATTATGTTATAGTTGATTGTCGGAGTAAAGAGGTGATTTTTAGAATTATGAATGATGAAGTGTTTAAGTTTGTGGGTGATACGAGTTTTATACCTCAGAATCTTATCTCTGCTATCATAGTTAGGAAGATGCTGGGGAAAGGTTGTTAAGGATACTTCAATGGAGAAGATATCTATCTTAGATGTTCCAGTAGCTTGTGAGTTTCTTGATGTCTTTCCTGATGAATTGCTAGGTTTACCACCTTATAGAGAGATTGAATTCTGTATCAATGTGGTTCTTGACATAGCTCCTATTTCAATGCCACCTTATAGAATGGCTCCTATAGAGTTGAAGGAGTTAAAGGAGAAGTTGCAAGAGTTGTTGGATAAGGGTTTTATCAGACCCAACACTTCTTCATGGGGTGCACTAGTCCTGTTTATGAAAAAGAAGGATAGTGCACTCATATTATGCATTGATTACATAGAGTTGAATAAGGTGAAGATTAAGAATAAGTATATTCTTTCGAGGATAGATAATTTGTTTAATCAGCTTCAGGGTTCACAATTCTTCTCCAAGATTGATTTAAGATCAGGCTATCATCAGTTACAGATCAGAGAAGCTAATGTTCCTAAAATGACATTCCGTACTAGATATGGCCATTATGAATTTTTGGTGATGTCATTTGGATTGACTAATGCCCTAGCTGTTGTAAACACCCAATTTCAGGATAATAAAATATGAATGTGACAAAGGACTCCAATGATGAAAATGTTATAAGTAGGTCTTTAACAATTGAAGTTTGAAACCTCAAAAGTTTGAATACATTTTCAAAAAAAGAGTTTCATTAGTTTTTTAGGGACTTAATGTAATACTTTTTAAGACATAATTAAAAATTTTAATTTCTTTTGGGGTCTTTTTGTAATTAAAAGTTCAAAAATCAAAATTATATGTTTTTCATCTGTTTTTTTATTTTTAAAGAAAATAAAAATAATTTTTTGTAGTTTTGATTGGTTTAAAATTTTTTTTAAATTTATTTTTGGGATTTATCTAATTCTTTAGGAAATAAAGTCCTTTCAAAATTGGAACTCTTAGTATGTAGAACTCAGGGGTTTTTGGTTTTTCCCTATTAAAGGAGAGCTTAAGCTCCTGCAGCAGGGGACAAAACTCTTAATTCTCAATCCTGAGCATTCTTTTCCAAAAAAAAAAAAAAACTCTTGGTGATTTATTCTTTTGGACATTTTTGAGAGAAGAATAACAAGTTTTGGAGGCCTGCTAACAAAAAAACAACTGTGATCTTACTAGTATGAGGAGCAATTCATTCACAAGCATCCATAAAGCATTATCCATAAATAAGATTTTTATTATTTTGATTTTATTGAATTTCAGTTTTATTTAATTTTTATTACAATTTTATTCACTAAACATTTTTTTATCCTTTGTGATGGTAATTATGGTGGAGATCATATGATGATCATACTTGGAGGACCAAATCTATAGACGTCCATGGATGGAATCTTATAGCTAGATGTAGTTTTTAGGTTTTTATTTAATTATCTTATTTTTATTTATTTATGAGATTGTGTTAATTCTTTTTTTTTTTTTATGATTCTCAATAGTTGATTGTAATAGCCCCAATAGTGGGAATAATGAAATTTGGTGTGTGTGCTTGTGTGTTTTATTTTAATTTAATCGGTTAGTAAAATTAGGATTTTAATTGGGTAATTAATTAAAATTAATGGTTATAGAAATCCTTAGGTTGTTTAATTAAAATTGAATTAGATTTAAGTTGGTAAAATTAGTTTTGCTTGATTGATTAGTTTATTTAATTATTTATGGTCACTTTAATTAAATTAGAGTTTTAGAATAAGTTAAATTAATTATTTGATCTTTTTATTTGTTTAGTTTGATATTTTTTTTATTGTTTTTGGGCTTGTTTGCTTATGTTTATATGTTTTGGGCCCTAGGCCCACATTAGGTTTTAACCTATTTAAATTTAGGTTTTTTTTAGGTTTAATTAATTGAGATGAATTTTAGGCCCATAATTAATTAGATTTAGGGTAGAGATAACTTAGGCCCATTTAGTTAATTATACATAGGCCTACCTAATTTAATTTAATTAATTTAGACTTAGCCCATTTAATTTAAGCATTTTCATAATTTGTAGATTTAAGATCATTCTAGAATTAAAACATGTAGAATTAGACCCACTAATTTAAATATTTTATAATTTGTAGATCTAGGCCCATGTTTAGAATTAAAATAAATAGACTTAGGTTCATTTAATTGAAATTGAATAAGGAATTAGGCCCATTTGTCTTTAGACTCACTTGTAAATTAAAATACATAGATTTAGCTCATTTAATTAAAATCAATGTAGATTAGACTAACCTAGGGATTGTGAATTTAATGAATGCATTGTTTACCTGTATATTTCATGACTAGTTTGCCTTGAGTTGATTGTTTTAAGGGTTTATATGAAATTGCATGTAAATAGAGGATAAAATAGTAATTCATAAAGTAATTCTAAAAGAACACAAGACTTAAAGAAGTTAGTATTCCATACCCAGATTCTCCTGGTTGTGGTGCTGGCTTTTTTTTAGGGAATTAAGTACCACCATTTTTTGATTTGTTCCAATTATTACCCTGGGTGGCAACTCCTCATCTCCACGCCATGTCTTTGTGATAGTGGTTAGTGTGTTACTTAGAGCCTTGAGCTCAAACAGTGTCACGGTTGCTAAAATCTTGGGGGCACGCGAAACCTCACCGTCTACAATAGTGACTCCACTGAGGATAAGAGTACTAATTCTACTTGTGTTCTTTAGAATTATTTTATTCTTGAATTCATTCTGCATGTCCTTATTAACTGATGGTGTTGGTTTATGGTTCCATGATTCCACTAGCTTCATGGGATTGCAAATCGGCTAACCATCATTATAGACTGCGGGGTTTAGCGTGCGCCTAAGATTTTACCAACCGCGACACTGTTTGGGCTTAGGGCCCTAGAGAACACATTAACCATTATCACAAAGACATGGCATGGAGATGAGGAGTCGCCACCCAGGGTAATAACTAGGACAAATCAAAAGGCGGTACTCGATTCTTTAAAAGAAAGCTAGCACCACAACTAGGAGATTGTGGGAACAGAATACTAACTTCTTTCAATCTTGTGTTCATTTAGATTTATCTAATGAATTACTATTTTATTCTCTAATTACATGAAATTTTATTTAAACCCTAATTAAACATCCATTTAACCCAAAAAAGGCAACAGGTCATAAAATTACATATAAAAATGCATACAAAAGGCAACATCCTTCAGTCTAGACTAGGTTAATTTTTAAAAGTTAGCTATTTCTACATCTTTTTATTTACAAGTGAATTGGACTAAAAAAAGGCCCACATTTTTAATTAATTTTAGTAAACTTAAGTCTATTATTCTAATTTAACTAAGGGAATAGTCCTAAGTCTACCAAATTTTAAAGGAAAAATTAAATTAATAAGTGGGCCTAAGTCTAATTTGATTTTAAAATAAGTGATATGATCCTAAATCTATTTATTTTAGAAGAAATGAAATTAATGGGCTGAGCTAAGTCTAAATTAATTTGATTAACCTAAAAATGGGCCTAAGTCTAAATTAATCTAATGGGCCTAAATTGATTTTAATTAATTAACCTAAATCATTTTTAAGCTTATTTTTTATTGAGTGGGTTTGGACCTATCATGGGCTTGGGGCCCAAAGAACTAAAAGATCCAAAAACAAAACCCAAATAAAAAAATCATAACAAAATTAGATCAAACATAGGATTTATGTGATATTCTAAAAAAGCCCTAAATCAATTTACATGCAACCTTAAATTAATCTACTACCATCATTAATTTTAATTGAATTTCACCTAGTGGAACCTAAATTACTAATCAATTTTAGTGCATAAAATATAAAATTCCACTATTTTTCATTATTAGGGCTATTACAAACTACTGTGGAGAAATTAAAATTCAATTAATTACAACCCAAAATAAAAGCAAATTAAAAAGAATGCAAAAATCATAAATCCTAAATCCTATAGGAGTTGTACAGATCTTAATCCATGGCATTCAATGGATTCTTCTAATGGTCACTGCCCAAAATCACATATCTCCAACCTCACCTCCAGAGTACCACAGAGCAAGGATAAAAAATAGAACAAAACCAAAAAAGTTAATTAATAAATATTCAATAAATAATTAAAAATAAAGAAATCAAATTAAAAATGAATAAAAAAGACAAAGAGAAGAAAGAGTAATTTGTAGTGCAATTTGATGGCCCCTCAGATTAGGATTGTCACCATTTTGAGATTGACTCTGTATTTTTTCTTGATTTTCTGGACTTTAAAAGAAAAGAACATATTTTTTTTGCAGTAGCTAATCAGGGTTTTTTTTTTCTCTATACTTTTTTTTTGCAGCTCTTTTTCTCTAGGGTTTTCTCATAGCTATTTTTTTTCACAGGTTCTCTTTGCCTCCAATTTTCACTGACTTTGTCTCTTGGTTTTTAAAGCCTAGCCTTGCAACCCTAGCTCTTGTGATCATACAGGGAAGTTACGCGATAGTTGGGAGCGAGATCAGGAGTTTGCGTTTTATTTTTTGAATTTTCAAAATCAAGATAATGAGATGATGAGTGATAAGGTTTTGAAAAAATCAAACTCGTGGTGTCCTGGACCAATAAAAAAAATGAAAAATGACAAAATTAGTATAAAAATAACTTTTTAGCGAAAATTGGCATTCTAGAATGCCAATTTTCACCCCGTAATGCCTACTGGCATTATGTAATGCAGGTCGGCATTACACAATGCTGGTCGACCATTTTTTTAAATTATAAAAAAAGGTCCTTAGAAGTTTTTAATTTCTGTAATTAAATCCCTAAAAAACCAATTTTGCAATTAAATCCATAAAACATTGCAATTTAGTCCTTTAAATCACAAAAATTGACACTAGAGATCAATTCTCAATTAGATTTTCATCATAGGGGCTTTTATCGCACGGGTGCACAGTTGCATCTCAAAATCGGGTGCTTATAGTTGCCCCCTTTGTCACAGTTTGCTTAACAAATTATGGTAAATCAATAGTAGCATACAATTTTGAAAGAAAGAATTAGGGTACTTTATTGTATCCTAATTGACCTACTGATGCTTAAATTGCTGAGCAATTTTAAGCAAGATGTTATGTTTGGCATACTTCACTATATTTCCTGTAGAACATCTAGTATGACATATGCAAATGAGTTTCACTATATTCCCTATGGGATGTTTAACATCTCATGATTTGAGAACATGCTATAGCTCTTATCGAATGTCTAGCAATAATGCCATAACTACTGTGTAGTGTCTAGTGAGTTGCACTATATTCCTTTCAAGACGTTTAGTAACAATGGATTTTGTTATATTCCCTGTGGGACATTTTAACGAAATGAATGCAATGATTCTCATTATATTCCCTTTGAGACATCTAGCGAGCCTTGATATGAAAGAAGTGCTATAGTTCCCATGGAACGTCTAGCTATTTGGTGATTTAAAATTTCACTATATTCCTTACGGGATGTTTAGCGATTCGTGATTTGAAAAATGTGTTATAGTTTCTGTGGAACATCTAACAATGATATCATAACTATTATGTAGTGTCTAGTAAACTGCACTATATTGCCTTTAGGACGTTTAGTGATAATGAATTTCATTGTATTCCCTGTGGGACGTTCAATGAAATGAATGCAATGACCCTTGCTATATTCCTTGTGGGACATCTAACGAGCTTTGAAAATGATGCTGTAGTTCCTATGGACCGTCTAGCAATTTAAGATCCACTATATTCTTTGTGGGATGATTAGCGACATCACCATAACTACCGTGTAGTGTCTGGTGGTAAAAAGTCTAAAAATGATCATGTTATAACTGCTATTGAAGCATATAACATGTGGAATTTGAAATTCATGTCATGAATATTGTGCAACACATAACATGATAATTTTGAAAATTGTGTTTCAGCTACTGTGTAACATTAAATGAATTTTGATATTTGATTGAAATGATGCATGTAGAAATGCAAAGTTGAATTCTATAATATTATGTATTCTATACTTGACAGACAATTCAAAATAAAATACAGACACAATTTATAATAAATTATCGATTAATGACATGAGTTGAATGAATTATTTAGGAATTAAATCCTAATTAAAATGAAATTATGGATGAATTTTCAAAGGAAAACTTAATTTTGAATGCATGCATAGTTAAGGGATCAAAATGAATATTTTCCATTTATAAGAAGCTTCCCTGCTTATTTTTTATGCTATTCTTTCATAATTTTCTCTCTATTTCTTTCTTTTTTTCTTTGATTTTCTTCTTTTGATTTCTTGCTCTTTCGAAGTCGGATCCTATGGTTGATCCACAATACAGGCTATATAGAGGAGTAAAGATTCCAGCTGATCTAACCATTGTGCCTCTTTATTTTCCTCAAAACAACCTTGGAGTCCAAGAAGGTTCTACTGTGCTTCCTTTGACTCGCCTTTACTTTCATAAGTGCACAGATGTGGGCAATGAGGTGACACTTCCTCACTTTTGTTTATTTCTACAAAAAATTATTCATACAGTTAGTAATAAGAATTAATTTTAGAATGTAAATTAGTTTGTATATTATTGAAATTAGATTAAAAATACTAAAAAAATGCATGAAAAATTTAAATTTAACCCAGGAACATAGGATTCAGTTGAATGGCTGACCGAAAGTTTGAAAATCAGAGTCAAAAGCCCAAAAATCTGTTGGCATTTGTGCAATGCCGATTGGCATTGTGTAATGTCGATCGATATTCTATTTGGCCTATCTATAATTTTATTTTATTTTTTATTTTTCTTATTTTTTAGGAATATTTATTTATTATTATGCTCATTTGTTCTCGAAATACTCCTAGTGGTCGATGAAGTTCATGGGCTATTTTTTCATAGCTCGTGAATTATTCCATGAGCTAGCAGGGCATGTTGCATAGCTGGTCTAGGCCCCCAAGTTCAGATGATTTATCGCTGGCCTTCCAACTGCTCAAGTGAGGTCTGATCACCATTCTTTATTCACATTGATTGAGCAGTGGATGGACACCAACCATACGTTCCATACTCGTGTAGGCGAGTTAACTATTTCACCTATGAGTTTTTTTATGATCACTCGAATCACTTTAGGAGGGACTCCCATTTCCTTTGACATCAGTTATGCAGTCTTCCTGAGCATGCACAGAGTCAGTATGTACGAGACTTGATTAGATTTGTCCCGGTATGGAAGAATTAGAAGAACATTGTTCTTTAATTATTGGTCGAGGGATTTAGACATCTTCCCACTGCCATACCTTGTCAGATTGCTCATAAAGTGAGGTGCTTCCTCCTGATCTTGCTTGGCACAACCCTCTTCTACGAGGCTGGTCACGAGGTCAGCATTGGCCTTCATGGCCCTCTTCGAGACTTAGATTGAGTTATCACCCTTGATTGGGGATTTATGGCATTGTCTTATTTGTATTATAGATTGGACACTGTCTGTAGAGGCATTGCCACCATGTGCATCTTCTGGCATGTCCTGTATGTGGGTCTGTCCCCTTTTCATTTCTCTTCTTCTCTTTTCCTTTTCTTTCTTTTTGTTGACTTATTCTCTCTTTCAGATATGGAGCATAGAGATTAGGCTAATTCGTGGCTTTGAGGCTATAAGCTCTAATAGGAGTCTCCCCCTAATGTAGAGATGGGGCTCTTCTTATCTAGCCAGTGTTAGGAATACTTTGCAGACCTACCGCGATTAGTTGAACACCATCGAGTGACACATGGTAAGAAAATAAAATCATTAGTACTTCATGACTTAATACAAGTTAAACTTAATTAATCCTGATTTTGCATATCTATTCTAATTAGCTGGAGGGAGCTGATGATGTCTAGCGATATGATTTCATGGATGCCATAGTACAACTTGAGGAGATGGGGGTTCTGCTCCCTGGTTATGGCTGTTGGATGTGGTATTTGGGAGAGCAGGTATATCAGTGGCACTCTGGACCTTCTAGATGCTGTTTTCCTATTGCTGTCCCTCACTTAATGCTTTGTAGTTCTCATATGATGGGTTTAGAGTTGAGAGAGGCATTACAGGGATATGATGCCACTATTTTTCTTAAGTGATATCGCCATTATCGGCAGTTCATCCATGAGAACCTCTTGGAGCAGGTTCCTATTAATCATGTTAAGGTAACTTGTAATCATTTCTCTTTTGGAGTTTTTCAAATCACTTATTTTCTTTTCTTGCAGTTTAAGGAGATTGGCTCCCCTACTGACAAAGTGATGGAGGAGGCAGCCGGGACTACTTAGGGGGTTGAGAATGCTCCTGAGCCTAAAGTATCTGGGCCTAGACCTAGTCATGCATAGCATTCTCAGCATGTTGGGACCAGTTATAAGGGAACCTTTACTGGCATTTTTTTTTGCAATGTTCTCCTTCCTAATAGATCCATGCTTTACTGGGCTCCTATTATTTAGGCTCCGGTTGAGCAACAAATACATTTCGGTGATGTTTAGCTCCCCATCTTTTCTCCAGCAGATACTTCTCATGTGAGTTTGTCTAACTTATTTCTTGTATTACCTGTACACTTGGTATTGATGTTAGTACAACTTTATAAAATAGGTCCTTCAGAGACAGGCAAAGTATTTGCATGGACTTGCCTCGTCTTAGAGGTTATTTACCATGCAGGTCATAGATAGTTGGCAGGTAAGCATGTACACTTATTATGCAAATGTATGCATGGTATACATAGAATGCATATAATATGATGTTTCCTATATGTGTAGAGTTATTCTAGGGATCTGGAGTGGGAGAACAAGATGCTTCGTCAATGGCTTGTAGACTTGGGCATAGACCTCTACAACATAGTACTTCATCTATCAGACCTCCAGATACTTATCATCATGATGTCCCTAGCAGAGGATGGAGCCTATGGCCTGATAGTGGAGTCTGGGATGATTGATTCTAGGCTATCTTCATCTTTGATTTATAGTTATGTTACATTTCCTTCTTATACTAATCTATTTCAAATTTCCCTTTTTTAAAATAGACTTGGATGAATAAATGGTCCTAAGTGATTTTTTTTTGTGCCTTAACTTTTGCCTAAACCACCCTTTTGGGTTTTCAACTTAGCGGGCTTCTTATTTTTACTTTTCAAATCTAGGTCATGATACAAGCTATAGAGCCACCTGAATTTTTTAAATACAAAAGGATTGAAACTTTACATAATGAATCTTAGAGGAAGAAGAAACAGAGGCACGACTAGAACAAAATGGTCTTATAGGGCTAGTCTTAATCTTTTATGTTTTGTTTTCCTTTATAGTGCTTATGTATTATAAATAAAATAGAACATGCAATGTCATAACAAAATTTCAATTTCAATAAGATTAATTAATTTAATTAGGGTAAAAATAAGTATATTTGCTACATCACATGACATAACTTATGTTATCAACTAGTCCTTTTGGATTTTCTAACTGAATATTTTTCGCTCACATTTTATTTCCCTAATTTTTGCTTGACTAACCATTTGTGGGTTTTCTAATTAGCATGACCTTTTTTATTTTATTTTATTCCATAATTTTTGCTTGCCAGCCCTTTGCGGGTTTTTTAAACAACAGGAATGTCCTAATTTTTTCTTGACTAGCCTTTTCAGGTTTTTTTAGTCAACGGACTTTTATTTTCTTTATACTAATTTTATTTATTTTTATAGATAGTATTTCTTGAGGTGATCCAGGTTAGCAAGCTCCATGAACTCATTCCCTTCAAGATAAGATATCTTGGCAACTCCCTTTGGCAGAACTAACTTGACTAAGTATAGTCCTTCCTAGTTTGGTCTAAACTTTCCTCTTAGATCGAACACCACTACTCTAGATTATTTTAGTACCATATTCCTAGCTTTTATCTTCCTCAGCTTTACCTTCTTGTTAAATGCCCTTGCAATCCTCTTTTGGTATATCTGGGTATAAAATAAAGCATTCATCCTCTTCTCATCTAGAGACACCAGATGATCATATCTTTTCCATGCCCATTCACTCTCAAGCATTTTGGCCTCCATAACTACTCTTAGAGACTTGATCTCAATTTCTATTAGCAAAAGTACTTTATAGCCGTACACTAGGGAGAACGAAGTTTGGACTATGACAGTTATGGATGTAGTTCTGTATCTTCACAAGGCAAAGGGAAGAAACTCATACCAATCCTTATAAGTTTTGACCATATTAGAGAGGATTTTCTTAATATTTTTATTTGCTGCTTCTACTGCTCCATTAGCCTGAGGTAGATATGGTGAAGACTTATGATGCTTGATCCTATACTTCTATAATAACTCTACCATTTCTGCTTGAAATTGAACTCCATTGTCTGTCACTATATGATGTGGAACCCCATATTTGCAAATAAGATTCTTCTCAATGAATTGGGCCATCTGCTTCTCCCTTAGAGTATTAAAAGATTCAGCCTCTATCCATCTAAAGAAGTAATCAATTGCCACAATTATATACTTATGTCCATTTGATACTATTGGCTTTATTTCTCCTATAATATCAATCCCCCATGCTGCAAAAGGCTAAGGAGATGATAAATTATTTAGCATCATTAGAGGAAGATGGTTAAGATTCCCATAGATCTAACACTGATGACATTGCCTTACTGTCTTAATGCAATCTCTTTCTATGCTCATCCAGTAGTACCCTTGTTTAATTATCTTCTTTGCTAGGATTATTCCATTTATATGAGAACTGCAAGCTCCTGCATGAACCTCTTTCATCACCTCTTCTACTTCATCTTTCTTGAGACATCTGAGCTGTATCCCATTTGGCATTCTCTTATACAACACCCCATCATGACTTGCAAAATTACATGGAAGAACATGCAGGGCATATCTTTCTTTTGAAGTGGCCTCATATGGATATTTTCCTTCCTTAATGAACCTCTGAACATCATAAAACCATGGCTTCTCCTGAGGCCCTATCTGAATTTCCATAATATGGAGCCTTTGATTTCATGATCATTAATGGCCTCATAGTCAACCCAATCATACTATCCCACATTGAAGAGAGTGTTGCCAGTGCATCTGCCATCTGATTGTCATCTCTTGATATATGGATAAAGAGACACTTGGTGAAATTCTTTGTTAAAGCTTTCAAATAGCAGATGTAGGGTTTCAGCTTTTCCTCTTTCACTTCCCATTCCTTATTAGCCTAGCTGATAACCAACATAGAATCCTTATATACTAAAAACTCCTTTGCTCTAGATGCCATCGTCGCTTCTAATCCATAAATGCATGCTTCATACTCAGCCATATTATTAGTTACTTTGAAATCTAGCTTCTTGGCCATTGGTGCGGTTTCTCCCTCTAGCATGACAAGGATCACTCTTAACTCGACTCCTTTGTTGTTTACTACACCATCAAAATAAAGCTTCCATTCCCAATGCTTTATAACTGCTAGATTCTCATATGGGAATTCTAGGCTCCACTATTCATTGCCCTTTACTGCATTTTGAGCTAGGAATTCTACTACTGCCCTTCCCTTAATAACCTTTGTGGTAATGTACTCTATATCAAATTTAGTTAGGAGAACGAGCCATCCAGACATCCTTTCGGTCAGAGCAAGTGCCTGTAGTAAGTATCTTAAGGGGTCTATTTTCAAAATGGCTTGAACCATATAAGACTAAAAGTAATGCCTCAATTTCCTTATTGCTCAAATCATGATCAAACACGTCTTCTCCATAAAATTATACTTTTTTTTATATGGTAGGAACTTCTTATTGAGGTAATACACTGCATGCTTTATCCCATCCAACCCTTCTTGTGCTAACATTGCCCCCATTGCCTTATCTTCTAGAGCTAAATATAAGATTAAGGGTTTACCTATCCTCGGTGGTTTTAAGTACAGGTGGATTAGTGAGATACTCCTTTATATTATTAAAGCCCTTTAACAGTCATCATTCCACTCTACAGGTTGATCTTTTCTTAGAAGCTTGAAGATTGGGTTATAAATATTAGTAAGCTTTGTAATGAACCTGCTAATATATTGTAACCTGCCAATGAACCCTCTCACATCTTTCTCTATCCTTGGTGCTGGAATTTCCTGAATGGTTTTCACTTTATTTGGATCCACTTTAATTCCTCTGCTATTGACTATATGCCCCAGTAACTTCCCTGAAGTAACTCCGAAAATGCATTTCTTCGGGTTGAGTTTTAAATTATACCTCTTAATATGTGCCATGAATTTTTCTAGTGCTTCAAAATGCCCCTCTCTTATTTTTGACTTGACCATCATATCATCTACATATACCTCCACTTCCTTATGCATCATGTCATGGAAAAGAGCGGTGGCTGCCTTTTGATATGTTGCACTTGCATTCTTTGACCTGAAAGGCATAACCTTGTAGTAATACCCCATTCCATGATGAAAGCTATCTTGACCTTATCCATAACTACCATAATTATCTAATTATACCTAGAGAACCCATCCATGGAGGAGTACATTACACTTGACATCGCACTATCCACTATCACATTGATGTGAGGTAAAGGGAAATCATCCTTTGGACATGCTTTATTTAAATCCTTGAAATCAACACACATTCACACCTTACCATCTTTCTTGGGTACCAAGATTATGTTTGCTAGCCATTGGGGATAATCTACTACCTCTAAAAAGTTGGTTTGAATTTGTTTAACAATTTCTTCTCTTATCTTTTTAGTCCATTTTTGTCTCAGCCTGCATAATTTCTATTTAACTGGTTTTATTTTTGGATGAGTTGGAATGTGATGCTCTGCAATGTCCCTATCTAAATTTGGCATGTCTTTGTAGGTCTAAGCAAATACTACCTTTCTTTTTGTTAATATTCTCTTAAAATTTTCCCTCTCTTTGGGAGTTACATCATGTGATATAAATTTTTTTTATTATCATTTATGCCCACGTTAAATGAATCAAATTTAATTGAATTAATGTTAAACATGCATGAATGATCAAAATTATAATGCACAGAACTATCAAGATGCACATCACACAAGTAAGTAGAACCAACATTCATATCATTGACCACAGAAAAACATAGTTTTCATCCTCATAGAGACCAGACATTATTACATCAGTTTCTTCATAAAAAAGTTAGTAAAGCTATCACTAATAAGAGTAGCTAAATCTTGGGGTGGCTCCTCTTCAAGTGGTAGACATGAAAGCTCTTCGATAGCAGCATCCCCTATTCTTCCAGCTACTTGCTTCATCACTTCTTCTTTGTTACTCTCAACTAAGTTTTCCACAATCTAGTCATTGAAAATCTTGAACCTAGGAACATTTTTTCCAGTGACATTAACAGACTCTTTAGCACCCATATAGTACTTGCCCTCTCCTGGCTTGATAAAATTCTCACTTAAAAGCCCAACTCTCCCTAGGGGCTTTTTTTTGCCTTCTCCTTCTTTCTTGCCCTTCTGCTAGTAGATCTATCTCAACACACCCTAATCCTTTAGTGTCATTTTGACTTTTGAATTCCAGTAGCTTAGGACTTCTTTGCTCATTCTTGCCTAGCCCCCGTCCAGGTTTGTAATTCTTGCTCTCGATCATTTTTGCAATCCTTGGGTCTATCTCAATCTGATAAAATATCCTAGTAATTTGAAATCTAGGAGGAACACACACACTTATTTCTATTTTTTCAGTATGGCAGCCATAATTACATTGGTTCCTACTTCGATTGTCACTACATCTCCTTCATGAGGGAATTTTATCTTCTGGTCCATAGGCGAGGGTACCCCTCCCAGAGCATGGAACCATGGCCTTCCCAACAACAAGGCATAAGTAACTAGTATATCCAGCACAGTGAACTCAATGGTTGATTCCACAGGTCCTATTTTAACTAGAGCTTGGAATGTCCCCTCCATATTTCTAGTGCTGTCATCATAGGCTCTGATTATGAGGTTTGAATTTGTCAAGTCTTTAGCTTTCAAACCTAAGTTAGGCAAGATCTTTAATGGGAATACATTAATGGCAGAACCATCATCAACCATTGCAAAGTTGGTTCTTTTCCCTTTTACTTCAGCTGGGACAAACAGTGCCTTATTATGATTTCTTCCTTCCAAAGGCAGGTCATCATATGAGAAGGTTATCAGCCCGTGTTTCTTTTCTATAACCTTCGCTACTATGCCTTGGGTGTGGTTGTTGTTTCAATGTTCATGTTTGATAGAGCTTTCACCAGAGCTCTTCTGTGGCTGCTTGAGTGCATCAGTAGTTCCCAGATATTGACATTTGCCTTAGCCTTCTTCAATTGTTCCAAAATCAGGTCTTCCTTTTCCCCTTCTTCTATTTCTGCATCATTTGTCTCTTCTCTTTCTGAAACTCTCTCAATCTTCTTTTCTACTGACTTATGATTCCTCTCACTTCTAATGACATTATTCACTTTGGGGTCATCGCTCCACACATCCAGACTAGCGGGACTCTCTTTATTAGAGTCATACCAGATGTCTACAACCCTAATGATTCTGTCCCTCTTTCCATCCTTCCATACTTCTACTATGCACATTTCCTTTCCCTCTATGCTAAGCTTTCCTAGATGTGCTCTCAATAATTCCTTAATCCCCTGTTCGGGAGTTAGAGACTCCTTATTCTCTTTTTTCACTGGCCCATCACCAAATTCATCACCCCATCCTGTAGGCATAATCCCCTCAAGAGGCATATCACTGGAAGCAGGCTTTGAATAGAATACCCTATAATCAAATTTACCTAAAGGCTACCCTAATAAATCCTCAACTGTTGGCTGTTCTAGGGTTTTAGATTCTTTCTCATCATTAAACTCATCACCCCATCCTGAGGGCACAATTGATTCAACTGGGATATCTTCAGAGGGCGGTTTGGAATAAAACACCTTATAGTCAAATTTCCTCGAGGGTTGCTCCAATAAAACCTTAACTCCTCTAGAGGCATCAGGAGATTCTCCATTAGTTTTAGGGTTTAGGTTTTCAAAGGAGTTTAGCACTTCTTCTTTGCTCACTCCTGAGTTAATCAACATGGTGGCTGGTGGTGGGAAATTTTGATAGTCAAGGAAAGGATTGTTTTTAGTGTTTGGGTTATAGTTGGATTGTTTAGGGTCTGTGATTTTTTCAGAGTCTATTAGGTTTTAGATCTCGTGTTTGAGGTGAATATAGGTGTTTGTGGAGTGGCTAGCTACTTGGTGAAACTTATAGTAGCTATTAGGGTCATAGCCTAGGACATTCAGGTTAGGTGGTTTGGAGAAGGTTAAGGGTCGGATTAAGCCTTTCTAGATCAATCATTCTAGGATTTTAGAGAGTGGTTGATTGAAATTAGAGAATCTCTGGGTTTGCTGAACTATGTGTACCTCCATAACTCAGCTAGGACTTCCCTATTGTATGCCCCTAGTTGGGTAGTTTCAATTTCAGTGCCTCTAGAGCTTCTTTTCTTGTCATTCTCAATCTCTTTTACTTGCAGACCATCATTATATAGGTCTATCAAAGTTTTAGGGTTCATCATCTGCAACCTCTTGACTAGATTAGGTGACACATTTCAAACTATCATCCTAGCTTGATCCTTCTCAGCTAGCTTATTCTTCATCAGTCTTGCTTTATTCATGAATTTGGTAAGGAAATTAGAGAAATATTCATTAGCTTTCTGCTTTGTCAGTTCTAGATATCTAATGGGCACTTCCAATTGGGTGTTATAATTATATTATCTTAAAAAGGCAGTACATAGTTCTTTCTAATTAGTTCTTATAGATTTTTCCAGCCCATGATACTAGTTTATAGCCATTCCCTCTAAAACCATTGATCACTTCTAATGAGACCTTAGTAGTGCTCATAGTTGTTATGTACTGACTGAGATGAATCTTAGGATCTCTAGTTCCATTAAACTTCTACAGCTGAGGCATTTTGAACTTCTTAGGTAGCTTATTACCCTCCATTAGTAGCATATCATCAAATTCAAATGAATATCCCATGCCTTGTCCACTAAGTAGCTCTTCTATCTTGGACATTTTTTGGGTCAGTGCTCACATATGCTTGGACTCGTGGTCATGTACCAGTTCAAGGGATTCTTTCTTTGCCTTTTCTACTATGTAATTCTCGACATCCTTTAGCTTTACATCGATAGTAGGTGGGTTTCTAGCAGCAGGTTGCCCCCCATCATTGTTAGCAGCAGGTGGAGCATCCATAGCAAGTGGGTCAGCAGTAGCAGTAGGTGGTGGTATAACAACAGCATGTTGCATCAGTCCAAATTGTGCTTGTCTCAATTCATCTTGCATCATAGCCCCCATGTCATCCATTAGAGCTCCCTTGACGTCTTCTAAGATCTAGTTCCCTTGTTGTTGTTCCATTTGTTAAGATTTAGGTGAAGTTGGTTCAGCTTCCAAGTAAAGTAGGTTGATAGGGCTTCTTTCTAGTCTATCCAATTTCTTCAGGATTTCCTTTGCTAAAGCTTTAGCACTCTAACTCATTCTTCTTAGTCTACCACCTCTTCATCCCCAAATATGAGAAGACCCTATGATGGTTGCAAAACAAGGTGTTAATATGAGGAATGAGATGCATGTATGCATGATGCACGTGCTATGCAATAAATGGCAAGTATTAATCAAGTGTACAATATACATCCTTCCAACTTTATTCCTCCCACACATGTGTTCAATGGTGAGGGTCCGGTAAAAAGTCAAGGTTCCCTTAGCGAGATGCCCTCTTTTAGGACTTGAGTTATAGGCTAAGGTCAGAGGGGCCTAGCATCCTTTGTAAACTCGAGAGAAGACTACCCCCCTTTAGGACTTGGGTTACAGACTCTAGTCAGATGAGCCCGGTAATCTTTCTTGAACCTAGTTAAGGCTAAAAGTGATGGTTAGCCAATTTACAACTCTATAAAGCTAGTGGAATCATGGAATCATAAACCAATGCTATTAGTTTAATAGGGACATGCATAATAAATGCAAGAATAAAATAATAATTAATAAAATAACTCTAAAGAACACAAGTAGAATCAGTATCTTTTATCCCCAGTGGAGTCGCCACTGTAGACGATGGGGTTTAGTGCGCGTCTAAAATTTTAGCAACTGCGACATTGTTTGGGCTCAAGGCCCTAGAGACACTAACCATTATCACAAAGACATGGCATGGAGATGAGGAGTCACCATCCAGGGTAATAACTGGGATAAATCGAAAGGTGGTACTCAATTCTTTAAAGGAAAGCTAGTACCACAACTAGGAGATTCTAGGAACGGAATACTAAATTCTTTTAGTCTTGTGTTCATTTAGATTTATCTAATGAATTACTATTTTATTCTTTAATTACATGCAATTTTATTTAAACCCTAATTAAACATCCATCTAACCTAAAAAAGGCAATAGGTCATAAAATTACATGTAAAAATGCATACAAAAGGCAACATCCCTAAGTCTAAACTAGGTTAATTTTTAAAAGTTAGCTATTTCTACATATTTTTATTTACAAGTGAATTGGACTAAAAAAAGACTTACATTTTTAATTAATTTTAGTAAACTTAAGTCTATTTATTTTAATTTAACTAAGGGAATAGTCCTAAGTCTACCAAATTTTAAAGGAAAAATTAAATTAATAAGTGGGCCTAAGTCTAATTTGATTTTAAATTAAGTGATGTGATCCTAAATCTATTTATTTTAGAAGAAATGAAATTAATGGGCTGAACTAAGTCTAAATTAATTATTTAACCTAAAAATGGGCCTAAGTCTAAAATAGTCTAATGGGCCTAAATTGATTTTAATTAATTAACCTAAACTATTTTTAAGCCTATTTTTTATTTAGTGGGTTTGGACCTATCATGAGCTTAGGTCCCAAAGAACTAAAAGATCCAAAAACAAAACCCAAACAAAAATCATATCAAAATCATATCAAACATAGGATTTATGTGATATTCTAAAAAAACCTTAAATTAATTTACATGCAACCCTAAATTAATCTACTGCCATAATTAATTTTAATTGAATTTTACCTTGTTAAACCTAAATTACTAATCAATTTTAATGTAGAGAATATAAAATTCCATTATTTCCCATTATTGGGGCTATTACAAACTATTGTGCAAAAATTAAAATCCAATTAATTACAATCCAAAACAAAAGAAATTTAAAAAGAATGCAGAAATCCTAAATCATACAGGGGTTTTATAGATCTTAATCCATGGAATTCAATGGATTCTTCTAATGGTCATTGCCCAAAATCACATATCTCCAACCTCATCTCCAGGGTACCACAGAGCAAAGATAAAAAAACAAAACAAAACAAAACCAAAAAAGTTGATCAATAAATATTCAGTCAATAATTAAAAATAAATAAATCAAATTAAAAATAAATAAAAAAGACATAGAAGAAAAGAATGTTGTACAGTGTAATTTGATGGCCCTTTGGATTGGGATTGTCACCATTTTAAGATTAACTCTGTTGTTTTTTCTTGATTCTCTAGATTTTAAAAGCAAAGGATGTTTTTTTTGTAGCAGCTAATTATTTTTTCACTCTAGTTTTTTTGTAGCTCTTTTTCTCTAGGATTTTCTCATAGCTATTTTTTTCACAGACTCTCTCTGCCTCCATTTTTCACAGACTTTGTCTCTTAGCTTTTAAAGCCTGGCTTAGTAACCCTAGCTCCTGTGATCATGCAGGGAAGTTGTGTGATTGTTGGGAGTGAGATCAGGAGTCTTTGCCTTTTATTTTTTTGAATTTTCAAAATCAAGATGATGAGATGATAAGCAATAAGGTTTTGAAAAAATCAAACACGTGGTGTCCTGGACCAATGAAAAAATTGAAAAATGACAAAATCAGTGTAAAAAATCATGTAAAAATCATTTTTTAGCAAAAATCGGCATTCTAAAATGTCGATTTTCACCCCGTAATGTCATGTCGACTGGCATTACATAATGCTAATGTTGGTTAGCATTATGTAATGCCAATTGACATTACACAATGCCGGTCAACATTAAATGTCAGCCGACCATTTTTTTAAATTACAAAAAAAGGTCCTCATAAGTTTTTAATTTATGCAATCAAATCCCTAAAAAACCAATTTTGTAATTAAATCCACAAAACATTGTAATTTAGTCCTTTAAATTGTGAAACATGACAATAGAGATCATTTCTCAATTAGATTTTCATCATAGGGGCTTTTTTCACATGCATGCACAATTGCATCTCGAAATTGAGTGCTTATAATCACTCTTAGCCTTAACTCGGTTTAAGAAAAATTACTGGGCTCATTGATATGATGCAAATATACATAGTTATTTAACTAGTTAAAGTCTATTTTCTTTTCATTTTTACTATATTTTATGTGTTTATTTGTTTAATGAATTGATATTTTATATTTGCTTATTAATAGGACTCACTATGTGTGTTCTATACATGTTTTGGCTTAATATGCTTTAGAAGACACTTGGAATTGATTGGAGCAAGTTAGGAAGAAAAAGAATCAAGTTTGAATCAACAAGTAAGGGTAACGAGTCATCACCACTTGCACGAGTCATCACCGAGAGTCTCTATTACGAGTCTTCACTCCTTGACGAGTTGTCACATTGATGACCATTCAAAAGGTTGCAATTTTCCTAGTTTGAGCAATTTTTGTATTTTGGTCATAATTCTATCTACAAACATCTAAATGGGATGATTCAAGTTGTTCTAGAAAGATAATAGAGTATTATACAACTTTCATGAAGAAACTTTCTAGAGATAAAGTCATTTGAATGGACGAAATTTCCATGGAAGTTACAGACTCTGCAAGGGGAGTGACCTTTGATGCCAAGTGGTGCCTTTCCAAGTTCAATCTTATTCTAGACACTTTCAGCAACTTCCAAGCTCTATATATACATAATTTCTGGTCTAAATAAAGGCATGAACCAAAATAGAGAGAAAGAACACAAGAAAAACATATGAATCAATAGAGTGTTTGATAAGTACTATTATTTTTTAGTTTTAGTGATAGTCATTATATAACTCTAGGAGATTTTGCAATGCCCGACATCTCGGGTAGTTTTGGAGGAATTGTGGCTCTAGCCATTGCTAACAACCATTTTGAGATCAAGCCAAGTATTATCCAAATGGTATAAAATAATCAGTTTGGAGGTTTACAACGAGAAAATCCTTACACTCACATATTGACTTTCCTCAATTTGTGTGCAACTTTCAAAATTAATGGTGTGACAGATGATGCAATAAGGCTCAGACTATTTCCATTGTTGGTTAGGGATAAAGCATAACTTTGGCTTGCTAGTTTTCCAAATGAATCAATCACAACATGGGATTAATTGAAGCAAGCATTTTTGCATAAATATTTTCCACCACACAAGATGGCCAGGTTTCGTAATGAGATCACCACTTTCAAGAAAAATGGAATTGAGACAATCTATTTGGCTTGGGAAAGGTTTAAGGAGCTTCAACAGCAATGTCCACATCATGGCTTGCCAGAATGGATGATTCCTTAAATTTTTTATAACGGATTGACATATGAAAATAGAAACATTGTCAATGCGTTGTCCAGTGGGAAATGGATAGATAAAACCACTAAAGAGGCTATTACATTACTAAAGGAACTTGCATCTCAAGGATACATGGGTGAGGAAACTACTATGGCTAAAGAAAGAGGAGTTTTCGAACTTTACACAATTAAAATGTTGAATGCAAAGGTAGATGCTCTCACCAAATTGGAAAGTAATTCTCAAATTAATTCATTAGAATGTGCTAATGTTGTTTGTGAGACTTATGGAGGACCTCATTCATATTCTCAATGTACTTAAATTGTAAATGAGGATGTGAATTATGTGCAAGGTAGTTTTATCCAAAGAATGGGGCTGAATTCCAACACCTATAACCCTCAATAGAGGAACCATCCCAAATTCTCATGGTTAAATCCATCTTCCTAATTAAATCCCCAATTAAACCTAAACACCAAAGATCAAAACCTACTTGGATTCCCTATTAAACAACAAACCTTCAATCCTACCCAATCTAAACCTTCTCTTGAAAATCTTATGGAGCAATTTGTTAACCAACAAATGTCCATAAACAAACAAAATGAGCAACAATTCAAGAAAATTAACTCTAAGCTTGAACAACTAGCTATTCATAACTGCATCCTTGAAACCTAAATTGCCCAACAAGCCTATACCTATAATACTAAACCTTTGGGAAAGCTTCCTAGCCAATCGGAGTATGTACAAAAGGTGTTTTGTCAAGCAATTTCATTGCGCAGTGGTAAGGAGATTGAAAAGGATCTCAATAAGAATAAGAGAGTGGTTGATGATGATCGGGTAGGGATTGAGGAAGTGGATGTTAGAACTAAAAATGATGATGAGTGTGTGAAGAAAGGTAATAAGGAAGATGCCATACCATCAAAGAATGATGAACCGAAGGTAAATGTTAAAACTCTTCCTTTTCCTCAAAGGTTTATAAGCCGTAACTTGTCAAGCAGTTTGGAAAATTCCTTGATTATCTCAAGGAAATTACTATCACCATACAATTTGTGGATGCTATTAGAGATATGCCAGCTTGGGGTAAATTCTTGAAGGTTATTATTAGTCAAAAGAGCAAACTTGAACATTATAGTTTAGTATCTCTTGTTGAAGAATCCATGGCTATGTACTCCAAGTCTCCACCAAAGCTTAAGGATCCTAGTTCCTTTATAGTTCCTTGTGTAATTGGAGGTACGCATTTTGATAAAGCTTTGTGTGATATTGGTGCTAGTGTTAGCCTTATGCCTTACTCAATTTACAAAAAGCTTAATTTAAAAGAACTTAAGCCTACCAATATGTGTCTTTCCATGGCAGATAAATCTATCACATATCCACTTGGCATTCTAGAAAATGTGCCAACTAAAGTGGGTAAGTTTGTAATACTAGCTGACTTTGTTGTGTTGGAAATGGAGGAGGATCTTGAGATCCTAATCTTGTTTGGAAGACCATTTTTTAGGATAGCAGGATCAATTATTGATATAGAGAAAGGAAAGATCACATTAGAGGTGGATAATGAACATATGGAATTTGATGTGCTAAAAATCATGAAGTTAACACCAATAGAAGTGGCAAGTAGAATAGATTCTATTGATGTTATTGAAGAATGCATTGAAGAAGTAATTCATGAGTGTTTGAGGAGTGATTCTAAGGAGCCATATAAGATAAAAAAAGCTAGTGAGCAGGTTTTGGAGGTAACCTCATATCAACTTTTTCAAGGGACATCAAGATTTGAACCTTTAAGGAGAGAGGATGATCCAGAAGATACTACACCAAGGGAAGAAGTTGAGTTGGAGCTCAAGCCTCTACCATTAAATCTTAGATATGCATTTCTTGACTCTAATCTTAAATTTCCTTTTATTGTTAATTCATCCTTGCCTAGTAATAATATTGATGCTTTATGTGATGATTTGAATATTCATAAGAATGCCATTGGTTATTCTATTAATGACTTGAAGGGTATTAGTCCTAATATATTTATGCATAGAATTCTCTTAGAAGATAATGCTAAGCCTTCCATTGAAGGTCAAAGGCGATTGAATCCCTCTCTTAAAGAAGTGGTGAGAAAAGAAGTAACTAAGTTGCTTGACAATGGAATTACATACTCTATTAGTGATAGTAAATGAGTAAGCCCTATTCAAGTAGTACCAAAGAAAGGAGGCTTAACTGTTGTTAGGAATGAATATAATGACTTAGTACCTACTAGAACTATCACGGGATGGCATATGTGTATTGATTATAGAAAACTTAATAAAGCAACAAGGAAAGATCACTTCCCATTGCCTTTTATTAACCAGGTTCTTGAGAGATTAGCCAACTTTTCTTATTTTTGTTACTTAGATGGACTTAGTGATTTCTATCAAATTCCTATTCATCTCGAGGACTAACCTAAGACTACATTTACATGTCATATGGTACTTTTGCTTTTAGGCGTATGTCTTTTGGCCTATGTAATGCACCTGCAACTTTCCAAAGATGTATGTTCTCAATATTTAGTGATCTACTTGATGATTATGTATAAGTTTTTATGGATGACTTTAGTGTCTATGGTACTAAATTTTCAAATTGTCTAGATAATCTATCTAAAATTCTTGATAGGTGTATTGAGCATGGATTGGTCTTGAGTTGGGAAAAATGTCACTTTATGGCATAAGAGGGAATCGTTCTTGGTCATTCAGTTTCAAAGAGGGGCATTAAAGTTGATAAAGCAAAGATTGAAATAATTGAAAATTTTCCACAGTCGAAGTGTGTTAAAGATATAAGAAGCTTCCTTGGACATGCATGATTCTATTAGAGATTTATTAAGGATTTTTACAAGATTGCAAAGCCATTGTGTAAGTTACTTACTAAGGATGCTGTTGTAGACAGCGGAGCTTAGCGAGTGTCTAAGATTTTAGCAACTGTGACATTATTTAGGCTCAGGGCCTTAGAGAACACACTAACCACTGTCACAGAGACATGGTGTGGAGATGAGGAGTTGCCACCCAGGGTAATAATTAAGATAAATTGAAAAGATGGTACTTGATTCCCTAAAAGAAAGCTAGCACCACAACCAGGAGATTTTGGATACAGAATACTAAGTTCTCTTAGTCTCGTGTTCATTTAGAATAATTTTATAAATGATTATTTCATCCTCTAATTACATGCAATTTTATTAAACCTTATTTGACATCCATCTAACCCTAGGCATGTAGTCAATAAAATTACACATAAAAAATGCACTTAAGATCGTGTTGTCCCTAAGTCTAAACTATGTTAATTTTATTAAAAAATTAGCTAGATTTACATTTTATTTACAGGTGAGAAATGGACTAAAGGTGGGCCTACATTTTTATTAATTAGTGAGCCTAGATCTATTTATTTTAGTCTGTCTAAGAAATGGGCTTAAGTTTATTCAATTTTAAAGGAAAGTTAAATTAGTGGGCCTAAGTCTAACTTGGTTTTATTTTAAGTGAAATGTGGGCCTAGGTCTATTTATTTTAAAAGAAATGAAATTAAGTGGGCTGAGCTAAGTCTAAACAAGTTTTAATTATCTAAGTGGGCCTAAAATCTAATTAACCTAATGGGCCTAAATTAATTTTAATTATTTAAAACCATAAATCATTTTTAAGCCTATTTATTAAGTGGGTTAGACTTAAACGTGGGCTTGGGGCCCAAAAGGTAAAAACATAAAAAACAAGCCCAAAACAAATAAAACACAAAAAATGGATCAAACAACCATTATAATGATTTTCTAGAAACCCTAAATCAAGCTACTGCCATTATTAATTTTAATTGATTTTTACCCAATTGAATCTAATTACTAATTAATTTTAGAGTGGAGAAAATTAAATCTTTCACTATTCCCACTATTGGGGCTATTACAAACTATGTATAAAATTAAAATTAAACAATTATAGTCTCTCTTTTTCTTCTTTTATCTTTTTTAGTCTTTGTGTGTGAGTCTCTCCATCTCTCTATGTCTATGTAAAACTCTCCATCTCTTTATGAGTCTCCAAAAATTCTCCCCTCGCATGCATGCAGACTCTGCTTTTAAATGCAGAGTCAACCTGCATACTGACTTCCTCCTTTAGAGGAACAAAATCATCTCCTCATAAGACTAATAAGGATTTGATTTTTGAAATTTTCTTACGCATTTTGAACGTGTCAAAAAAATTATATGATAATAATAATAATAATAATAATAATAATAATAATAATAATAATCAATTTTTAACCAATTAAAACACTAAAAATTAGACTAAAAATTAAGAAAATATGCGAAGAATTAAATTTATGCATTGACATTGTAGAATGCCAATCGACATTATAGAATGCTGATTAGCATTACACAATGTCAATCGGCATTGTGTAATGTTGGTCGGCATTACACTAATGCCGATCGGCATTTTAAATGTCAAACCTAATATATATATATATATATATATATATATATATATATAAACTTTTAATTACCAAAAAAACCCCTAAAAAATTGACTTCCTTGTAATCAAATCCTAAAAAATGTTGCAATTTAGTCCCCAGAGTCCAGAAGATCAACAACCTTGTTCAATTTTTGAATAAATTTCATCATAGGGGCTTACATTTTAATTGTGCACAATTGCATCCCGAAATTAAGTGCTTACAACTATGTTTGAGTATGATGATGTGTGTCTTGATGCATTTGACACTTTGAAGAAAGCTCTTATTTTCACACCTGTCTTGCAACCACCTACTTGGGACCAATCATTTGAAATAATGTGTGATGCTTGTAACTTTACGGTGGGGGTTGTTTTGGGCCAAAGAAAGGAAGGCAAGCCTTATGTTATTTACTATGCTAGTAGGTTACTTGATGATGCTCAAATAAATTATACCACCATAGAAAAGGAGTTGCTTGCTATTTTTTATGCATTTGACAAGTTTAGATCATATCTTGTGGGAAAAAAGGTGATTATTTATTCAGATCATGCCCCTTTTAAGTAAGAAGGATGCAAAACCTAGAATCCTATGGTGGATTTTGATGCTTCAAGAATTTGATTGGGAAGTTCGAGACAAGAAGGGAAGTGAGAACCTTATTGTAAACCACCTATAAAGGCTTGATCATGATGGACTAAAGAAGAATGATGATGGTATGCCAATTATAAGGCATTTCCTGGTGAACATCTATTAAGGGTTGCATTGAAAGAGCTTCCATGGTTTACAAATATTGCAAATTATCTTGTAAGTGTTATTCTTCCTTATGGTATGGATTATAGATAAAGGAAAAAGTTCTTACATGATAGTAAATTGTACTATTAGGAGGAGCCATTACTTTACAAAAGGTGTGCGGATGGCTTGATTAGGCGATGCATTCCTTAAGATAAAGTTTAAGATGTATTGAAGCATTGTCATTCTTTGGATGTTGGTGGACATTTTAGAGCATCAAAGACAACATCTAAGGTACTTCAATTTGGTTTTTGGTGGCCTAATTTGTTTAAGGATGCTAAAGAATATATGCTTTAAGGATGCTAGAGAATATGTGCTTTAAGGATGCTTGAGAATATGTGCTTACGTATGATAGATGTCAAAGGATGGGGAATATATCAAAAAAATATGAAATTCCTTTGAAAGGGATTCTTGAAGTCGAGATCTTTGATGTTTGGGGAATAGACTTTATGGGTCCATTTCCTAGTTCCTTGGGTTACAAGTATATAATGGTTATGGTTGACTATGTCTCTAAATGGGTAGAAGCAATGCCAACCTTGTCAAATGATGCTAGAGTGGTTAGGAAAATGCTTAGGAAAATAATTTTTCCAAGATTTAGCACCCTTAGAGCATTGATAAATGATGGAGGTTCCCATTTTTATAATCATGTGATTGAAGCTCTCTTAAAAAAGTATGGAATAACACACAAGGTTACTACTCCATATCACCCACAAATGAGTGGGCAAGTTGAGGTGAGTAATAGAGAAATAAAATGGATTCTTGAGAAAATAGTGTCTTTTTTAAGAAAAGATTGGGCATTGAAGTTAGATGATGCTTTATAGGCTTATAGGACTGCCTTTAAAACTCCAATAGGCCTTACTCCGTATCAATTAGTTTATGGGAAGTCATGTTATCTCCTAGTTGAATTAGACCATAAGGCATATTGGGCAACAAGGGCTTTTAATTTTGATTTGCAGAAGGCCGGTAGGAAGAGGTTACTTCAACTTAACAAATTGGATGAGTTAAGGATGAATGCTTATAAGAATGCGAAGTTATATAAATATCGTATTAAGATTTGGCATGATAAGCATTCACCTAAAAAGGAGTTTTATGAAGGTGAGCTCGTTCTCTTTTACAATTCAAGACTTAGACTATTTTCAGGAAAGTTGAGGTCACGATGGACGGGTCCGTTTAAAGTTATGAAGGTTTATTCTCATGGAGCAGTTGATCTTACTAATGCAAAGGGGCAAATTTTTAAGGTAAATGGACATCATCTCAAGCCCTACATGATCGATAATGCAATCAATCTGAGCCTCTCTATTTCTTTATTTACACCTTAGTTGAATGATAGTGAAGTTAAGCTATAGACTTCCCAAAATTTAGCATGGTATGATTCACACATTTTTTCTTTCATCTTATGATGTTTATTTTCACTAATTCACCCACATTTATTTATGTTTATCTTTAGTATATAATTGGTTTATGATTGGTTTTCTATTCTATTTTTTCACAGTTTTTACACATATTCATTGCATTGTCATATATGTTTAGTTAGGAACTACACATGCACATAATAGCACATAATATTATGACTCATCATGCATTGACGAGTCATAACAGAGACATAAGATGATGAGTCATCACACATTAATGACTCGCAACAACACCTATTCGTGATGAGTCATCAAACATGTACAACTCGTCACAGAGAGTTCACATGACGAGTCATCCCTAAGTTCATGACTTGTCACAATGGTCATTAAGTATAGGGGTATGGTGACGAGTCGTCAAGACTGTACGACTCATTATAGAAGGCTAAGGTGACGAGTCGTCACCAAGTTCATGACTCCTACACCCACATATTCTACCTATAAGTGCTTTAACCTATGCTTTTATATAATACTTGTCTTATTTTCATTGTTGTTGCATATCATACATGCTTTGTTTTGTTTATATATTTGTCCTATTCTTTTTATTCCTAACAAAATACAATTTTATAAGTGAAAAGTTGATTCTTTTCCAAGAATGGACATGTCCTTTCCCATCTAGACACACCTTTTCACTAAAACTTACACCCCTACACCTTACACACCTATTACATCTATAAATATCCCCCTTT
The DNA here is from genome assembly GCA_947683625.1 of Mallotus nudiflorus. Classification (NCBI taxonomy): domain Eukaryota; kingdom Viridiplantae; phylum Streptophyta; class Magnoliopsida; order Malpighiales; family Euphorbiaceae; genus Mallotus; species Mallotus nudiflorus. The sequence continues at coordinate 67,331 of CANTUR010000493.1, forward strand.
GACTACTCAATTTCCCACCCCTCTATATACCCATGAATTTGCATTCTCTTATACTCTCTTCTCTCATCTTTTACTCTTTCATCTTCTTATTTCTTCCACTATTATCCTTTAGTTTTCTATTCATCTCATCTCCATTCCAAAACCTAACCGAACCGTCGCCATTCCTTTTTCATTCTCTTTGTTTTCTATTTGCTTTTCTATCTCATTGAAGCAAGACTAAAATCATGGGTAAGACTAGAGGATCAACTTCTAAATGGCCACACATTGAGCAATCATATCAAGAGGAGGAGGAAAATCTGATGAAAACTTACAAAGCTAAGTTTCCAATCCTTACTCATGAGGAAGGTGCCAAGTTGACAGCAATATGATGTAGGGAAATCTTGGGTTGTAAGTAAATTTCAAACTCCTTTTTGAATGATGTTGGTATGCTTGAATCATTTAATAAATTGTTGAATAAATGTGGCCTTATGAAATTTGTTTCCATGCATGAAGACACCAATGTTGTACTGATTACTAAATTTTACACTACTCTAGATGTTAATGTTAAAAACTCATAAATTCTGGAATTTTGTAAGGAAGGAAAGCCTCATCAACTTACTTACTCTTTCATGAATTGAGTTTTTGGTTTCAAAAGAGATGGGTTATGTGATCCCCCATCATCTTTTAGGTTGAATGAATTTTGGATGTTTTTAACTGGTTTGCACACACCATTTGACTTTAGAAAGGAAAAGCTATGTTTATTAAGGACTTAAAATATTGGTTGTTACACAAAGTGCTTGCATGTGTCCTCTTTCAATAAATAGAATTCAATAGAGTCTCTGCACAAGAGTTGTTTCTAATAGAGTGCATTCATAATAAAAAAATAAGTGTGTTGGACCTATTTGGTGTTTAATCAATTGTTAGCTTGTGCTCCACATAAGGATGCACCTTCGACTTATGGCCATATGATTACCATTATTGCAAAAGCTTTAAATGTTAATCTTGCTAATTATACTCATTTTGTTGAGCACTCTTATTTTACTAAGCAAGCTTTTGTAAGAGGAGAGGTAGTGGATGCTGCATTTTGTTTGATTCCTCCCCGTTCCCATTCTTGTTGGAGAGGAATTAAAGGACCACCACCAGCTGAGGAGCAACAATATATAGACTTTATAGAGGAAAGTGATCTAGAGGAGGAGCTTCCCCAATATACACCATTTGGTGATGTTCTTCTCCTCACTTATCCAATTCAAAGTGCCACCAGTGCATCCTCAAGTGCACATCCTCTAATATGGGACCAGATTTTGGATACACAAATTGCTATGCAACATCAACTCAATGAGATGGAATTTCAAAACCAATAACTTGCTTATCGACAATGCAAGAAGGAGTACAAATTGAACTAATTTTTTGCTTACTCCGGCTATCTGATCGAGTCTCCACCAACTACCCCTATGAATGATTGAGGGAGTACTTCTATCCTTTCATTTACATTAATTTTAAAATTACATTAAGGACAATGCATGTTTTTAAGTGTGGGGAGAGGGATATTAATGGGATATTAATAGTATATTAGTAGTATATGGTGATATATAAGTAATATATTATTTGCATGTTTTATATGTGTTATGTGTTTTATGCACATATGTCATTATTACATTTTGCATTTAGGGTATTGTCAGTGCTATTTTGCATTCATGTTATTCATTCTCTTCGTGTATTTGATACGTAGTTGTTCTTTTTAATCTATTAATTTTGATTAAGGTTAATTATAAATGTTGATAAGTAGATTTTGTATGCTGTATTAATAGAACTTGAAAGTTTCATCTAGTATAGGTTATAAATTTTCCTTTTTTATTATTTCTAAGATCTAAAGAATATTTAGTCAATTTTGTAACTATGCTTAAGGCTAAAGTGGTAAAGACTCAAGCTTAGGTTTTCTTAGAATTTTGAGTAACCTTAGGGAAACTATAGCCATAATACTCATGAAACTCACTTTTAAATAATGGATTAGGACATCTAAAAAAAATGAGAGAAAAGAAAAATATTTAATGCTTGTGATGTGATGCATCTTGAGTAAGTTGTGTGCAATTGAGTATGCTCCTTACTTGTATTCATTTGGAAAGGGATGTATAATGTTGCAAGTAGATGTATTTTGAGTAAGTTGTGTGCATTTGTGTTTGCTCATCATTTGCATTCATTAAGAAAGTATACATCCAAAAATATATATTTGAATAAAATGTCTAAAAATGCCATGAGAAGAGTGAGTTGATATGTGTGCTTAACTTGTCTTAAGGTTCCTTTTTCTTCTAGGAAATCATAAGTTTGGAGAATAACTATTTTAGTTGAGTAGCTAGTTAGAACTTTGACTTTGTGTTCTTAATTTTATTCTTACTAATTGAAATAAATTGGTGAATTAATTACTTTTGCTATTAAACTTGCTTGTTTTGCAGAGCATTGAAGTTTGATTGATTAACTACCTTTTATAACCTCTTTCATTTTTTAGATGACTTAATAAGACAACTACATTTTTTTTGGAAAAGATGAAAATTTTATGTGTTTTTCTATGCTTAGAACTTTTCTTGCTTAAGGGCAAGCAAGGTCTAAGTGTGGGGGAGTTTGATATGATGCAAATATGCATAGTTATTTAACTAGTTAAAGTCTATTTTCATTTCATTTTTTCTATATTTTATGTGTTTATTTGTTTAATGAATGATATTTTATGTTTGCTTGTTAATAGGACTCACTATGTGTGTTCTATACATGTTTTTAGGCTTAATATGCTTTAGAAGACACTTGGAATTGATTGGAGCAAGTTAGGAAGCAAAAGAATCAAGTTTGAATCAACAAGGAAGGGTGACGAGTTGTCACCACTTGCACAAGTCATCGCCGAGAGTCTCTGTTACAAGTCTTCACTCCTTGATAAGTTGTCACATTAATGACCATTCAAAAGGTTGCAATTTTCCTAGTTTGAGTAGTTTTTGTATTTTGGCCATAATTCCATGGTACAAACATCCAAATTGGATGATTCAAATTGTTTTGGAAAGATAATAATTTTCCTATAAATTTCATGAAGAAACTTTCTAGAGATAAGTCATATGAATGGACTAAATTTCCATGGAAGTTATAGACCCTGCAAGGGGAGTGACCTTTGATGCCAAGTGGTGCATTTCCAAGTTCAATCTTATTCTAGACACTTTCAACAGCTTCCAAGCTCTATATATACATCATTTCTGGTCTAAAGAAAGGCATGAACCAAAATAGAGAGAAAGAACACAAGAAAAACATATGAATCAATAGAGTGTTTTATAAGTACTATTATTTTTTAATTTTGGTGATAGTCATTGTATAACACTTGAAGGAGATAAAAGCCAAGGGCAAGAGGAGATCATCCTAAGTATAAAAATCCTTAGAAGTCATAGAAGGGAGTCTTACTTATTCAATTCTTTATCTTTTCTTTCTATGTTGAATTTGATCTTTTTTTGTTGCTTCTTAATCATGTATCTAGGCTAAGTCTTTTTGTATGGGAATTATAATGATGAATTAAATAAGAACTACATCTTTATCTTATATCTTTTATGATTTAATTTCAATTAGTGCTTACTTGTGTTTATGTATGCTTAATCACCATATGTAACTTGTCAATCAAATTTTGTGGGTATCGTAAAGGGAATTTGGTGAAAGATAATTGGAATTACTTAAGATCAGAATTTTACTGGGTATCGTAAAGGAATTCATCTTAGGGAAATATAATTAGTATAATATGCTTTTTAGTTTTCTTTATCTTTGCAATATAATGAGAGTGCTTGTAGACTATAGGAGGAAATACCTTTAACTGACAATGAGAGTTGCTTTTAAAGACTATAGAGCCTAATTTCCAATCAATATGTTTTATGGTAACTTTGTTCAAAGTTCTTATTTAGTTTGACTTATGATTTTCCATACATGATATATATATATATATATATATATATATATATATAAATATATATATATATATATATATATATATATATTGTTTGTTTTGTTGTTTTAATTATTAGTTAGAGTTTATATTTGTTCATTTGTTTAGTTGTTACCTTTATTCTGGTTATATTTTGCTTAACCATCTAAGTATCTGTCCAGTTAATACAAAATTCCCTCAAATCCTGAGTGTTCAACACCTTTCTGCTCTATAATAAGTCCTAGAGACTAGGGTATACAATTCTAACCTGACTTCTTCAACTCATCTGACCAGAGTCTGTAATCCAAGTCTTAAAGGGGGGTAGTCTTCTCTTGAGTTTGCAAAGGATGCCAGGCCCTTGTAACCTTGGCTTGTAATTCAAGTCTTAAAGGAGGGCATCTTACTAAGGGAACCTTGACCTTTTCCACTAGACTTGGCCATATATAATGGCCTACTTATTTCCCTTAGGATTACCTAAATTGCTTGTGAATGTTGCCATGAGGTCTTTCTATTTATAAAGGCCTAAGCCCATACTTTAGAAGCCATCAAGACTAATAAAGATTGGGCTATGCTTTATACCTAGAAATACTTCTATGCTTTACTGCTTTGAGAGATTTGGCATGCACGTCAGTCCTTGATATCCCCTATTGATATTAAGGCCAGGACCAAAAATCCTAGGAAAAGAGACTCACCATTAAATATATGTGTAAGAGCAATAAGGTTGGAAGGATGTATATACTTGACTTATTACCTGACTTGATTATTACTTGTTGCATAGCACGTGCATCATGCATACGTGCATTACATGCATCATGCTAACAATTTATCTTTCAGTCATTATAGATTCATTCGGGTCTTCTTGTGTTTGGAAACAGAGTAGTGGTAGATTAATGAGAACTTATTTAAGTCTAAAATCAATTGCTAAAGAGATCCTTCACAGTTTGGAAAAGAGCCCTATCAACCCGCTTTACCTAGAAGTTACAGGAACTCAAACATAAGAGATGGAACAATAAAAAAGAGGAAACTAGACCCTATAAGACATTAAAGGAGCTTTGATGGATGACATGAGAGTAATGATGTAAGATGAACTAAGACAAGCTTTAGCTAGATTAATGCCACCACATGTTGTTGCTGCACCTCCCATTGCAGCCAATCTACCTGTTATAGGTGCACCAACTACTAACAATGACATTGTTGGGGGGGCAACCTTTAAATGTTGCTAAAGATGTACTTGTTGTGGAGATAAAGTTGGAGGATATTGAGAGTTACATGGTTGAAAAGGCAAAAAGGGAATCACTTGAGCAAGTTCAAGAGCTAGAATATAAGCAGATGAAAGCACTGACTTAGAAGATGTCCAAAATGGAGGAATTAATTAGAGGACAAGGCATCAGATATTCATTTGACTTTGATGATGTGATGCAATTTAAGGAAGATAAGCTGCCTGATAAGTTCAAGATGCCATAAATGTAGAAGTTGATGGTACTGGAGACCCAAGGATCTACCTTCGTCAATATACAACTACTATGAGCACCACTAAGGCTCCTTTGTCTGTAGCTACCAAGTTATTTATACTATCATTAGAGGGTATGACTATTAATTGGTATCATGGGTTAGAGAAGTCTATTTGAGCGGATTGGAGAGAGTTTTGTACAGCTTTTCTAAAATAATATGACCACAATACCAGGCTTGAAGTGTCCATCATGGATTTAGAATTGACCAAGCAGAATCCTACTTAATCATTTTTGGATTTTCTAATTAGATTCATGAATAAAACAGGATTAATAAAGAATAAATTGGCTGAGAAGGATCAAGTTAGGATGATAGTCCGAAATGTGTTGCCTAATCTAGTTAAGAGGTTGCAAATGATGAACCCTAAGACATTTATAGACCTTTATGAAAATCGGTTGCAAACTGAGGAGATTAAGAATGAGAAAAAAAGGATTGCTAAAAGCATCAGAGCAATAAACTACCCAATTGGGGGCATATAACAAGGAAGCACTAGTCAGATTGTGGAAGTGCGTGTTGTTCAACAACTAAGGAGATTCTCTAATTGTAACCAACCTTTGTCAAAAGTCCTAGAGAGCCTAATGCAAAAGGGCTTATTTCAACCTTTGCCTAATCCAAACCCACCAAACCCAAACACCCCAGGCTATAACCCAAACAAGCACTACCAATTTCATCAAAACCTCCAACACTCCACAGATAACTAAATCTGCCTTAAGCATGAAATCCAAAACCTTATAGACTCCAAAAAGATCACAGACCCTAAAAACCCAAGCACCAAAAATAATCCTTTCCTAAACTACTAAAATGTACCACCCTCAGCTACCATGATGATTAACTGAGGAGTTAGTGAGGAAGAAGTGCTAAACTCCTTTGAGGACATAGACCTTAAAACCAATGAAAAATCTCTTACTGCCCCAAAGATATGGAAAGAGCATAAGACTATTGGGCCAGCCTTCAGGCAAGTAACTATAAGGTGTTTTATACTAAACCACCTTCTTTTTGACATACCCTTCAAGTCAACTGTACCTACAGGATGGGGGTAATGACTTTAATGATGAGAAGCTACTAGACAAGAAAGAAAAATGCACATTTGAGGAACAGAAAGATGAAGTCATGGAGACAGTCAGCAAGAAAATGCAAGAATAATTGTTATATAAGTTGCCTGAAGCACAACCACTATAAGACTCAACATCCCTCACATCTAGAATTGGAAATAAATTTTCTTATTATCTTCTTTGAATAAAATTTTAGATTTTTTTAGAACTTGTTTATTTTAGTGATCAATGATATGAATTTTTATCATGCTTACTTATGTAATCTACATCCTAATGGTACTTTGCATTATGATATTGATCGCATTTTCATGTTTGACATAAATTCAATTTAATTAAATTCATTCAGCACGGGCACAAATGCAAATTCAAAGAACATTCATATATCACATGATGTAACTTCTGAAGATAGGAAATTTAAGGAAAAAATAAAAGAATGATAAAAAAGAGAAAGAATAAAGAGAGAGAAAAAGAAAGAAAAAAAGAACAGTAAGGTAAAAATTAGAGAGAAAAAATTCAGAACTGGCTGGTAACCAGAGTTGTATCATGTGATACAATGAATGTTCTCATTTTTTTTCCTTAATGAATGAGTAAAATTGAATTTGAAATTTTTGTTCAAATATTGCATACTGTATAAGTATCTAAATACAAAGACAATACATAATCAGAGCTATGAGATCACTATTTTAGTTATGTTTTCTTTTTGCCACCCTTTTGTGATTTTACTTGTAAGTCTAGTGTCCCCTTGTACTTAGAAAATTTAAATGGCTCAGTAACTTGTATTGTAACTCTGGCTTTATAACTATTATCAATCATTATGTTAGCATTAAGCCTAATATTTAACTTAAGAGTTTTTTGAAGAGTAAGTCTAGTTAATTTCATCATTGAGAACTCACTTCAGTCAGTTTGCCCACTCATCTGCATCTTTAATGCATAAGATTGTAACTTATAGGCTTAGAAAGTCAAAGGATCAACAACAATAGTGAATGAATTGGGTCTCTTACATATGAAAAAAGAAAAAAAAGACTGCTAGAATAACGGGAATGGATCCAAATGAATCTGGGGGTAAAATGTAGCTCTGGGGGCAAATTGTAGAATAGTAAGTTTGCATTCAAAGAGCGAAGATGGAACACTAAAGTATAAGAGCCTAAGAGTTTTGGGGCATAAAGAAGTAAACTGTAAGCAATAACTAATAATTCATCAATACAACAGCACCTGGTCATCTATTGGACAAGTTGTATTAGAAGCTCTAACATCAGAAGTACCAACAACGAAGCATTCAATGCTCAAACCTACAGGTTGTTAATAAAGCACCTCGTTCTTACACTCCAAGCTATGAACATAGCTTTATTCCAAACAGAAGACCTATTAGGATCATGAATGTCATGCATAACATGCATACACTTGTATACATTTGTTATGAAATATTTGCTTTTTATAATAAAGTCTTTGAGCCTAGGCAAGGTTGTAAAAATACTCTACTACTAATATTCAAAATCAATGTTGTATGAATGCAGAAAGGTAGTCAAAATATGCATATGTGAAGCATCTAAGAGGAAAAGGGTAACACTATTCAAGGTGAACCTGATACTCAATGGGACTTTAGACCTTAGGAGCCTAATGGGCCCATCCAATAAGGGAATATCACTAACAATGATGCTTGTAAAAGCATTATCCTGGCAACCTCAAGAGGCCCCATTGAATGCTCAAGCTCCTCAAATTCAACATCCATCTCCATAGTCTCATTTGGAATATCTTTCCATAATAATTAGACTAGTGTATAGTATGGAATATGGTGATAAGAAGGTCCAACATGTTAGTAATACATTTTTCGGCCCTATAAAAGGGAAGAGTGCACTCAAAACTTAAATGAATGCACTCTGAAAAATTATTTGATCATGAAATAAGATTTCTAACTCCTGAACCTTTTTTGCTGGAGATATCAAGAAGAGGAATGAAGCCCTCTACCATATCATTAATGGAATGGCGGAAATACAAATGCAACATAAAGCCATAACTTCAATAGTGGAGTATCATGACCTTTGTGATTAGAGACATCATTATCATAATCAAAAGGGAAGAATGCAAAAGAATGACATTGCATTTTGACAAAATCTCTTCACTTATAAATAAACTATACTAACTTATGGTATTTTATGTAAGGAAAAAAAAAGAGAATGAAGAAGGGGAAATGAACTGATACATCAATAAGAATGGGCCAGATAGCAAATGCCAAACACTCATCATGATAATAAAGGGAAGTGACGAAACTCTGTTTCTTTAGATTTTGTAATAAAGTATCATCTCAATTATAAAATTCATAAATTAAAAGTAAATTCATCCACTTCATGAGATCATATGCAAAAAGCCTATCTTATGACCTTTGAGCATAATGCTTTTTTTTATTAACCTCGCAGAATTAAGATGAATAGTTAATAGCTTTATGCTGAGAGTTTATAAACTCTAATCAATCTAATGCTTGCTTTATACCTAAATGAGGGGAAGAAAATGCGAAAATAAAATATGCGGACATGAAGCATAAATGGCTTGAGTTTCAAAGTACCTTTTTAGTTTTTTTAAATAATAAATATGCATATAATATATTCCAATGCTCAGAAATGAGTATGAGTACAAAATCCCTTGATGGTATCCACATTGAGTAATACGAGAAAGGCATGGGAATACCAAGAGGAGAATAAAAAAAAGAGCAAGCATAATTTACTCCAATGGTCATAAATGAGCAAGAGTATCAATATGAAACTTCTAGCGGTATCCACACTAAGTAATACAAGAAAGGCAGGGGAATGCTAAAAGAGGACTATGATAAAAAATGCTCTATTTACTCTAATGCTCTGTAAGAGTAAAAGTATCCAAAAGACCTTTCCAATGGTATCCAAGCTGAGTAATATGAGAAAGGCAAGGAAGGAAAGCACAAAAATAATTCAAAGGCTATTTTGATACTCATAATTCAACTTATTTATGCTCAATTTTCATAAGTTTTGTTTAGCAAATTCTCCCCAAAATTAGGTGTGGAAGTAAGCTCTTCACTTGGTAAAAGATATACTTTTAGGATAAGATGATTAACGATGCCTTTGACCTTTGCAAATGGTAAATAAATGATAGTCATGAAAATAAAAAAAATATTGAGATTCATTGAGTGCACACTATCTCGTGATAAAGTGATGAATTTTCCTATAAATTTTCAACATTATAATGTACTTTTGTACATTCATCATGATTGAAACTAACTTCAACAAGTATGTAGGAATTACAAATCCTGAAGGAAGTGCACCCAACTTATAGAGATGGTTAACATAACAAAATTGAAATCAATCAGTAGAGAAATTTTAATCAGTTAATACATCAAAATTCAAAGTCAGTTAGCAAAAATGTTAATCAGTCAACACAAAGAATTCAAAGCATGCAACTCAAACAACCAATTATGAGCAATTATGGACTGCAGTAGTAAGGGCGAGCAATAAAAGGCTTGCAGTTAATCAGAATCTTCAACAAGTAATGAAAGGGTTGCAGCTAATTGCGAGTTGTTATAGACTGTAGCATTATAAAGGTGAGCAATAAAAGGATTGTAGTTAATTTTCCAATAATTACAGATTATAGCATCAAAGGCAAGAAATAAAATGATTACAATTAATTAAAATCAACCAATAATTATGGACTATAGCATTAAAGGCAAGCAACAAAAGGGTTGCAGTTAATTAAAATCAGCCAATAGTTATGGATTGTAGCATTAAATGTGAGCAATAAAAGGATTGCAATTATGGACTGTAGCATCAAAGGTAAGCAATATAAGGGTTAAAGCTAATCACGAGCAATTATGGATTGTAGCATCATCAGTGAGCAACGAAAGGGTTGCAGCTAATCATGAGCAATTATGGATTGCAGCATCATTAGTGAGCAATGAAAGGGTTGCAGCTAATCGCGAGCAATTATGGATTGTAGCATCATCAGTGAGAAATGAAAGGGTTACAGTTAATCACAAGCAGTTATGGACTGTAGCATCATCAGTGAGCAATTAAAGGGTTGCAGCTAATTGTGAGCAATTATGGATTACAGCATCATTAGTGATCAATGAAAGGGTTGTAACTAATCATGAGCAGTTATGGACTGCAGCATCATCAGTGAGCAATAAAAGGGTTGTAGCTAATTGTGAGCAATTATGGATTGTAGCATCATCAATGAGCAATTAAAGGGTTGCAGCTAATCGCAAGCAATTATGGATTACAGTATAATCGGTAAGCAATGAAAGGGATAAGGGAAATGAAGAATGAATCGACAAAAGGAAAAGTATAAAAGAGATCAACGCTAAACTACTGAGTGTAATGTATTCCTACCCAAACTATACGTCCGAGCATAGTCAACATCATATGATTGAGTATGATGCATCTTTTCAATTCAGACTACATGATCAAGTATAGTCGACATTGTACAACCTAATACGATGCATCTATTTCAATTCAGACTATATGACCGAGTGTAGTTAACATTGTATGATGGAGTACAATCAATTCATACTATATGACCGAGTGCAGTTGATATTGTATGATTGACTGCAATGCATCTTTTCAATTCAGGCTATACAATCGAGTGTAGTCGACATTGTACGATCGAGTACAATGTACCTATTTCAATTCAGACTATACATCCAAGTGTAGTCAAGATTGTACGATCGAGTGCAATGTATCATTCCATTTAGATTATATGACCGAGTGTAGTCGACATTGTATAACCAAGTACAATGTATTTATAAGCACCCAATCTTGGGATGCAATTATGCACTATTATGACATAAGCCCCTATAATGAAATTTATTCAAAAATTGAACTTGGTTATTGATTTTCTGGACTTTATGGACTAAATTGCAACATTTTTTTAGGGTTTGATTGTAAATAAGTCAAATTTTTAGGGGTCTTTTGGTAAATAAAAGTAAAAAAAAAAGAGTTTTAGGATTGGCATTTAAAATGCCGATCGGCATTGCATAGTGCCGATGCGTAACAATTCCATTTTTCAAAAATTTTTCATGTATTTTTTCTTATTTTTATCGATTTTTTTCAGTGTTTTGATTGGTTGAAAATTCAAATTTTATCTGATAAGGTTTTTTTAAAAAAAAACGTAGAAGATATTTTTGAAATAAAAACAAACGCTATCTGATCTGATCAGATAGGTCTGTTCATCCTTTGGAGAAAGTTCAGTATGCGCAGACTTTGCATTTAAAAGTATAGTCTGCATGCGTGCAAGAGAGAGGCTTGGTTAAAGGACCTTTTTTTTCTTTTTTGGTTTTCAAGAGGATTTTTTGAGAGGCACACGAAGACACAGTGAAAAAGGAGAGACTGCGAGCATAAAACCCTAATTTTCGATATTGAAATTTCTGAAGGTAATAGTCTAAAATCAACAATATCTTAATTTTAATGGTGATAATTCAATCCGAGGGGCTCAAAAAGGGGCATTTGCACAGCATCTCCAGTGTTATTTTTCTATTTCTTTTATTACTCTTTTTTATAATTTTCTGTTTATATTTTTTTCTTTTACTTTTATTATTATTTTGATTATTTGATTTCATTACTAATTTGCTTTTTTTTTGTTTTAATGTCCGTATGTGGATTGAGGAGGAGGATACCGCCTGTGTTTAATTGAACAGAAGATCCATGGAATGCCATGGATGAACCTGTACTGTTTTAATAATAGTTCTTAGGATTTAATTTTTGTTCTGCATTTTGGTATCATGTGTAGTTTATTTTAATTTCTGGGTGTATAATTATTTAATTTTAATTATGTACGTAGTTTGTAATAGCCCCAATAGTAGGAATAATGAAAGATTTAAATTTCTGTATTTTAAAATTGATTAGTAATTAGGGTCAATTGGGTAAAACAAATCAATTAAAATCAATGGTGGCAGTAGCTTAAATTAGGGTTTGCATATAATTAATTTAGGTTTTTTAGAAAATCACTGTAATGTTTATTTGATCTATTTTTTGTGTTTTATTTATTTTGGGCTTGTTTTTTTTTTATGTTTTTATGTTTTTGGGCCCCAAGCCCACGTCTAGGTCTAACCCACTTAATAAATAGGCTTAAAAATGATTTAGGTTTTAAATAATTAAAATCAACTTAGGCCCATTAGGTTAATTAGATTTTAGGCCCGCTTTAGGTTCACTTAGTTAATTAAAATTGTTTAGACTTAGCTCAGCCGACTTAATTATATTTCTTTTAAAATAAATAGACCTAGGTCCACACTCCACTTAAAATAAAACCAAGTTAGACTTAGGCTCGCTAGTTTAATTTTCCTTTAAAAATTGAATAGACTTAAGCTCATATCTTAGAAAGACTAAAAAATAGATTTAGGCTCATTAATTAATAAAATGTAGGCCCAATTTTCTATTTCACTTGTAAATAAAATGTAGATTTAGGTAACTTATTAATAAAATTAACATAGTTTAGACTTAGGGACAACGCGATCTTGAGTGCATTTTTTACTTGTAATTTTATTGACTTGTTGCCTTTTTGGGTAGATGGATGTTAATTAGGGTTTAATAAAATTGCATATAATTAGAGGATGAAATAATTATTTATAAAATTATTCTAAATGAACATGAGACTAAAAGAAGTTAGTATTCCGTATCTAGAATCTCCTGGTTATGGTGCTAATTTTCTTTTAGAGAATCAAGTACCACCAATCAAATTGTCCCAGTTATTACCCTAGGTGATGACTCCTCATCTCCACGCCATGTCTTTATGACAGTGGTTAGTGTGTTCTCTAAGGCCCTGAGCCTAAAAAGTGTCGTAGTTGCTAAAATCTTGGATGCGCGCTAAGCCCCGTCGTCTACAGTATCCTTCTATTTAGACTATATGACCAAGTATAGTCAACATCATACAACCGAGTATGATGTATCCATCCAAACCAATGCTATACGTCAGAGTATAGTGTTTCCTTATATTTTTTAAGTTTATGCCTAGTGTTGTACTGTAACACAAGCATTTATCATGAATCGACGATTAAAGCCTCAATGAGCACAAGTAAGTACTCAAACTTTGTTCTTAAGAAATTGTGTGTTTATTTGCTTTGTGGCAATTTGTCAAGCAAATAACAATAACGGGGGCAACTGTAAACACCCAATTTTGGGATAATAAAATATGGATGCAACAAAGGACTCCAATGATGAAAATGTTATAGGTAGGTCTTCAATACTTGAAGTTTCAAACCTCATAAGTTTGAATACGCTTTTAAAAAAAGAGTTTTATTGGTTTTTAAAAACTTAATTATAGTACTTTTTAAGACTTAAACGAAAAATTTAATTTCTTTTGGGGGTCTTTTTGTAATTAAATGTTAAAAATTATAATTACATAATTTCAATCGAAATTACACAATTTCGATTGGAATTATGCAATTATGATTAGAATTATGCATTTCCAAGCAATTCTGGTCGGAATTATGTATTTTTCGTCTGTTTTTGTATTTGTTACAAAAATAAAAATATTTTTTCTAGTTTTGATTGGTTTAAAATTTTTCTTAAATTTTTTTTGGGATTTATCTAATTCTTTAGGAAATAAAGTCCTTTTAAAATTGGAACACTTAGTACATAAAACTCAAGGTTTTTTGGTTTTTTCTCTATAAAAGGAGAGCTTAGGCTCTTGGAGCAGGGGACAAAACTCTTAATTCTTAATCCTAAGCATTCTTTTCTAAAAAAACTCTTGGTGATTTATTTGTTTAGAGATTTTTGAGAGAAGAATAATAAGTTTTGGAGGCCTACTAAGAAAAACAATGGTGATATTACTAGTTTGAGGAGCAATTCATTAACAAGCATCCATAAAGCATTATCTTCTCTCTACTTTCTTTTATTCTTCTTCTTTTTTTTTGTTATGTTGATTTTAATGAATTTTATTTTTATTAAATTTTATTCACTAAACATTTTTATATCCTTTACGATTATGATTATGCTGGAGATCACATAATGATCATACTTAGAGGACCAAATCTATAAAGGTCCATGGAATGCCATGGATGGAATCTTATAGCTAGATGTAGTTTCTAGGTTTTTATTTAATTATTTTATTTATGGGATTGTGTTAATTCTTCTTCTTTTTTATGATTCTCAATAGTTGATTATAATAGCCCCAATAGTAGGAATAATGAAATTTGGTGTGTGTGCTTGTGTGTTTTATTTTAATTAATCGGTTAGTAAAATTAGAGTTTTAATTGTGTAATTAATTAAAATTAATGGTTGCAAAAATCCTTAGGTTGTTTAATTAAAATTGACTTAGATTTAAGTTGGCAAAATTAGTTTTGCTTGATTGATTATTTTATTTTATTATTTATGGTCACTTTAATTAAATTAGGATTTTATAATAAGTTAAATTAATTGTTTGATTTTTTTATTTATTTAGTTTGATATTTTTTTATTGTTTTTGGGTTTGTTTACTTATGTTTATGTGTTTTGGTCTCTAGGCCCACATTTGGCTTTAATCCATTTAAATTTAGGTTTTTTTAAGGTTTAATTAATTGAGATGAATTTTAGGCCCATAATTAATTAGATTTAGGGTAGAGATAACTTAGACCCATTTAGTTAATTAGACATAGGCCCACCTAATTTAATTTAATTAATTTAGACTTAACCTATTTAATTTAAGCTTTTTCATAATTTATAGATTTAAGATTATTCTAGAATTAAAACATGTAGAATTAGGCCTGCTAATTTAAGTACTTTATAATTTATACATCTAGGCCCATGTTTAGAATTAAAATAAATAGACTTAGGTTCATTTAATTAAAATTGGATAACGAATTAGGCCCATTAGTCTTTAGACTCACTTGTAAATTAAAATATGTAGATTTTGCTCATTTAATTAAAATCAATGTAGATTGGACTAACGTAGAGATTGTGAATTTAATGAATGCATTGTTTACTTGTATATTTCATTACTAGTTTACCTAGAGTTGATTATTTTAAGGGTTTATATGAAATTGCATACAAATAGAGGATAAAATAGTAATTCATAAAAGTAATTCTAAAAGAACACGAGACTTAAAGAAGTTAGTATTCTGTACCCAGAATCTCTTAATTATGGTGCTGGCTTTTTTTTAGGGAATCGAGTACCACCATTTTTCAATTTGTCCCAGTTATTACCCTGGGTAGTGACTCCTCATCTCCACACCATGTCTTTGTGACAGTGGTTAGTGTGTTCTCTAGAGCCCTAAGCTCAAACAATATCGAGGTTGCTAAAATCTTAGGCGTGCACTAAACCCTGCCATCTATAACTACTTTCATGGATCTAATGAACAAGGTATTTAGACCATATGTGGATCAATTTATGGTAATCTTTATTGATGATATATTAGTGTATCCAAATAGTATAGAGGAGCAAGTATATCACTTGAAGACAGTACTATAGACACTAAGAGAACATTAACTTTATGCTAAATTCTTGAAGTATAATTTCTAGACGGAGAGTGTAGGATTCCTTGGACATGTGGTGTCTAAAGATGGCATCTAGGTTGATCCATAGAAGATTGAAGCAGTATTTGAGTGGCCCAGACAGTCAACAATCGTTGAGATTCAGAATTTCCTGGGTTTAGCTGGGTATTATAGGAGATTTGTGTAGGATTTTCTTGAGAATTGCAACACCTATGAATCGTCTAACTTAGAAGAATGTGAAATTTGTGTGGTCTGATGCTTGTGGGAACAATTTTCAGTTACTGAAGAAGAATGTAATATCCCGTGTTTTTAAATATTTTTACACTGTACCGGGATATGCAGTGTTAATAATTTTCATATGTATATTATATGATATTTTTACGAGTTGGTATATATTTAAAACCTATTTTAATTATTGTGTATTGTTTACAGTACTTTACGTAAAATTTTCCCAGGACTTGCATTTTCGGGGAAATTTTCACGTAAATAATTTATTATTAATTATTTTAAATATATTTTTGGACTTGCATGAACTCATACGTATTTTTAAATTACTAAATAGAGCCTATGCGTGTAAATATTTATTTAATTAGGGTTTAGTATATTACCCTAATATTTTATTAATTAATTATTTGTTTGTTTGTTATTTAATTATTTTTAATTAATATTAAATTTTAAAATATTAAATATTAAGTGTGTGGATGTGATTTTTTTCAAATATTTTATTAAAATTAATTTTTTATTATTTTTCTTTTTTTTTCTTTTTCTTTTTCTTTTTTTTTCTTTTTCTTTTTCTTTTTCTTCTTCTTTTTCTCCTTCCCCGTGCCCGACCACTCCCTCACCACCAACCACCGCTGCAACTTCCGTTCCCCTACCACCGGTGTGCCTCTCGGCTTACCACCGTCGTCCCCAGCCATTCCCCGCTGCCAGCAACCTTCTTCCCCGGCGCCGGCAACCTCTTTTCTTCCATTTTGGTCGAAATTCTTCTCCTCGCCGTCGACCACGATTTCGGCCACCATTTTTGACACCGTCGGTCTTTTTCTTCTCCTTGAGCTCTGGTGAGTGTGATTCTAGCTTTGGTTTGAGCTTAAATGGTCTTGATTTGCTTAGGTTTTGAATTTTCCAATTCGGCCATATTAGGGTTTTTGATTTTTTTGAGCTTTGAATTGATTGATTCATGAAAACTCCCTTCACAAATGTTGATCCTAGTAGCTTAATCTACATGTATGAATTTTTGTGGAATTTTTGGAGATTGTTTGGATTTTTGGGTATTTTTGAATATTTTAATATTATTTTCTAATTTTCGGAAATTAATTATTTAAATTATAAAATTGTGTTTTATGGTTAAATTAGGTGTTGAAATGAATTATAGGAATTTATTTGGAATTTTATGAATTTCTTTTTATTTATTTTGAATTATTGAAGTTTATGTAATTTGGAAAATTAGGGTTAATTATGTTTTTAATTGAAATTAATTGGGTAACTGAGTTTAATTATTGATATTATTGATAAATATGTTGAGAAAATTAATTTTAGATAATTTTATAATTTTTGGTGAATTTTTGAAGTAATTTTAGTATATTTATATATATAGGGGTATTTTGGTAATTTTACCCTAAATTGGCTAAAAATGTAATTTAATTGGTTTTAATAGTTATTTAAGGTATAAAAATGATTTCTACAAATTATTTAGTATTTTTAACTAATTAAAACTATTTTTCGTGAATTATTTTCAATTATATATATAATATACGATTTTTCTAATAAAATGAGTTTTTATCGGTTTTTACTGTGTTTAAAGGTTAATTATGTAATTTCTACCTATAAAATGTATTTCTAGGTTATAAGGATATTTTTGGTATTTCTGGAATTATTCTGTGTTTGTGGACCCCAGTCGGTAGATTGTAGTCTGGAGTCCGACCGAGGGGTTGTGGTTGAGTGTTAAGCTCATATTTCGAAGTGTGTTTCTTTGCAGGGTCGGCTCTACTCTTTGAGTAGAGAGATGTCCATTTTACAGGGGAGGTTCTACCGAATTTTTGGTAGAATTCTCGTAAAACGTGATGTCCAGTCGAGCCCTAATCTCAATTCTGTGTTTAATATTCTAGATCGAATTCTAGGATTTCTGTTAGGGTTATTTTGATGTCTATTATTTAATGATTGTTTAGTTGCATCGAGACCGAGGCCTAGTGGACCAGGCCCGTCAGATCCATCTCGAGGAGCGCATTAATTTATGAGTTACTATTTTATATATATATGCTTAGGATGCATGGTTTAGAAATATACGTTTTATTTTGATTAAAATGCATAAATAATGTGATTTGTATTTAAGTATATTTTTGGTATATTTTTTGTTTATTTTTGGTATATAATAAATTGTATACATGTTTTGTTAATAAAATATATTTAAAATGTTTTTTAAATATATTTCTAGCTTACTTTATAATTTGATTGGATTTATTTGACGTATATATACTCGAAATATACCTGGTTTATTTTTGATATATTTCTAGTATATATATGGTTTATATTGTTATTTTATTTAAATTCATGCATCATTTATTGTGAATGAATGTTTTATATTTATTAATGAAGGATATCGATAGAACGTGCTACCTAGTGGGCAACACTAGGACCGAGTACGTACCGGTACACCTATAGTATTTAGGCTATATTACTAACCTATTTATGGATATTGATTGATTATGATTATTTGATGTGTGAGATGTGATTTGGGTGTGATTGCTGGAGCTCGGTTGACCAAGTGTCTCGGGGCCAATCACACTGGCAGTCAGACTGCTAGAGCTCGGTTGACTTAGTGTCTCAGGGCTAGTCTACTATCTAAATGGATTAAGTGGATATATTTGGATTAAGTGAGCCTGTGTGGCTAGAGTGTTGTCTAACACTATTTCCGAGGTTGCGATATCTTAGGGTTCTATTTGATCCTTCATAAAAGATGATTTTCAATAAAATATATATAAAATGATTTTATTGCATCTGTGTGTATTTGCCTGTATATATATTAGATATATATATACTGTTGATTGTATGCATTGTCATTTAGTGTGTATGTATATATATTATAGTAATTCACTCAGTGAGGTCTGACTCCCCTCCATTGATAATTTTTCAAGAGAGTCAACATCTTCACACCTCAGTAGCAGGCCGATACGCTGGATTTCTTCCGCCTCGGCTTCCTTGTGTAAACTGCTTACTTGAGTCTTATTTTTATAATCTAGACACTGTAGTAGTTGTAAATTAATTTATGGGATTTTATGTATTTTATTTATGTGAGATATTGTATTATATTGAAACTGGATTTGTATTAAAGATTTATATATATGAGATGAGATTTGACTTAAATCCAGTTGGTGAAAATAATATTATGATATTTATGATTTTTATTTCCGCTGCATTCGATATTGTTATTATTATTATTGCATGTTTATTTTATTTTTAGGCTTGCTACGGGTTCCGAATTCGAAAGAATTCCCGTTCCCTAGCGTCGGTCATGGCCCCTGTTTTGGGTCGTGACAAAGTAGTTGACCATAACTCTAGTGCTAACTTTGCCAAATGAAGAAGACAAGTTCACTGTGTATTATGATGCCTCCAGAGTTGGCCTAGGTTGTGTGTTGATGCAGAATAGTAAGGTGATAGCTTATGTTTCCAGGCAATTAAAGAAGCATGAATAGAATTATCCTACTAATGACCTAGAGATGGCAACAATGATCTTTACTCTCAAGATCTGGAGACACTACTTATATGGAGTAACTTGTGAGGTCTTCACAGATCACAAGAGTTTGAAGTACATTTTCCAATAGAGAGATCTAAACTTAAGGCAAAGGAGATGGTTAAATTTGTTGAAGGATTATGATTACAATATCTTATACCATCTAGGCAAGGCTAATATGGTAGCAGATGCCATAAGTAGAAAGTCCTCAGGTAGTCTTTCTCATATTAGTATGGAGAGGAGATTTTTTATCCAAGAGTTGCACGAGTTAGTGGATCAAGGTTTCATGATGAAGATTCGCATATCATGTAGACTACTAGCTCATTTCAGAATTAGATTAGTGTTAAGGGATAGAATCAAGGTAGCTTAAAACTGAGATCCTATTTTGGTTAAACTTAAGGAGAATGTGCGAGCAGGAAAATTCACTAATTTTCCACTAGATGATGAAGGTGTTTTATGGATAAGTGAAAGACTATGTGTGCCTGATGTGGATAATTTGAGAGAGTAGATCATAGAAGAAGCACATTTTACAACTTATAGCATACATCCAGGTGTTATAAAGATGTACTATAACATTAGGGATTTGTACTTGTAGGATGGTATAAAGAAGGATGTACCTAATTTTGTTGCTAAGTGCTTGACTTGTTAACAAGTGAAAGTTGAACATCATAAGCCTTCTGGGAAGCTTTAACCTATTCTTATTCCTAAGTGGAAATGAGAGAGAATTGTTATGAATTTTGTGACTGGGTTATATCATTCAAAGGATGGATATGATTCCATTTAGGTGATTATGGACAGGTTAACTAAATCAGCTTACTTTTTACCAATTAAAGCTACTTATTTTATAGGTAAGTTAGCTAAGCTGTATGTTAAGCATAATGTATGGCTTCATGGAGTGCCTCTTTCCATTGTATCCAATAGAGGTTTTGTTTACCTCTTGATTTTAGCATAAGTTACAGGAAGCAATGGGCACTAAGCTTGATTTCAATACTACTTTTCACCCTCACACAGATGGTCAATATGAGAGGATGATCCAGAAACTTGAGGATATATTGAGAATATGTGTAATGGATCTTGGAGGTAGTTGGGATGATCATCTGCCACTAGTAGAGTTTGCTTATAATAACAACTACCATAGTAGTATCGAAATGGCATCATATAAAGCTTTGTATAGGAGGAAGTGTATATCCCCTCTATGTTGGAATGAAGTAGGAGAGAAATAGCTTACTGGACATGAGATTATCCAGGATGCAGCTGAGAAAGTTACTTTGATAAAGAGAAGATTAGAAACTACATTTAGCAGACAGAAGAGCTATGTAGATCCGAAGTGTAAGGATGTTGAGTTTTAGGTTGGGAATTATGTATTTCTAAAGGTGTGGTGAGATTTAACAAGAAGGAAAAATTAACACTGAGATATATTGGACCATTCGAGATTCTGAAGAGAGTTGGTATGGTTGCATATTAGTTGGCTTTGCCTTAGAATCTATCACAAATGCATCCGGTGTTCCATATCTCAATGTTGAGGAAGTATATTTCAGATCCTTCACACATTACAGCTTGAGAGTATGGAAGTGAATGAAAACATGATGTATGTGGAAGAGCCAGTTGTGATTGTGGATTATCAAGTTCGTCAATTGCATTCAAAGAATATCTCGATGGTTAAGGTGTTGTGGAGGAACAATAACGTGGAGGAGAACTCGTGGGAGACTGAGGCTGAGATGCAGGTGGCTTACCCTTACTTTTTTCCTCGAATTCTTATATTATGTTCTTTCATTTGAAATTTAAGGACGAATTTTTGTAAGGGAGGAAGATTGTTATAACCTGATATTTTATAAATTATTAAATTAATTTCTGAGATATACATTGTTAATAAATATTTTATTAAATTGTTATATTATGATTATTTTGTGAAATTAAATTTGAAGATTTAGTGTTGAATATTATTTTAATATTATTAATATTATTATTTTTATTATTGTGAATTATTGGTGTAGTGTATTTTAATATTGTGTATATGCATATTTTATGGGTGAGAATAATTGAGTTTTAATTATTATTTTAGTTAATTATTTATTAAATTAAATTGTGAGATTTATTAGTGTTGATTATTATTTAATTATTTTATGATATTATTATTTGTGTATATGTACTTGGTGGGGAATATTTTATTTAAAATATATTATTATATATGTACTATTTATACTTTAAAAAAGTTAAAATATTATTTTATCCTTTTCTCCTTTATTTAAAAAAAGTTAAAATATTATTTTTATATACTATTTTGTCTTTTTCTCACTTTAAAAAAACAACTACAAAGTCATCGTGCAGTGCACACCTGCTCCCTTTTATTTTTCTTTCTTTCTTTCTTTCTTTCTTTCTTTCTTCTTTGTAAGCCGACCACCCAATGCCACCACCATCACCAACCACCACCTTAGGACATGAGGTTGGTCTCTTTTAGAAGCTCGTCCTTTAGATTTCTTAAATCTTCAAACTGTTTCGAGTTTCAACTGTCATGACCCAAAACAGGGGCCATGACCGGCACTAGGGAATGGGAATTCTTTCGAATCCGAAACCCGTAGCAGGCCTAAAAATAAAATAAAACATGCAATAGTAATAATAACAATATATAATGTGGCAGAAATAAAAATCATAAATATCATAATAACATCTGCACTAATTGGATTTAAATTCAATACTCATCTCATATATATATAAACTCTTTTAATACAAATCCAGTTCAAATATAATACAACATCTCTTTAACAATTTAATGACTACTGCAGTGTCTAGATAAAATAAAACTCAAGACTCAGAGAAGCAGTTTAAAAACAGAAGCCGGGGTGGAAGAAATCCGGCGTACAGGCCTGCTACTGAGGTCTGAAGATGATGACTCTCCTGAAAAATTAGTCAACGGAGGGGAGTCAGACCTCACTGAGTGAATTACTATAATATATATACATGCATACTAAATGACAATGCATACAGTCAATAGTATATATCTAATATGTATATATACAGACAAATACACACAAATGCTGTAAAATCATTTATATATTTTACTGAAAATCATCGTTTATGAAGGATCAAATAGAACCCTATAATATCGTAACCTCAAAACAGTGTTAAACAACACTCTAGCCATACAGGCTCACTTATTCCAAAATATATTCACTTAATCTGTTTGGACAGTAGACTGGCCCTGAGACACTAAGTTAACCGAGCTCCAGCAGTCTGACTGCCAGTGTGATTGGCCCCGAGACATTAGGTCAACCGAGCTCCAGCAATCACACTCCCAATTCACATCACACATCAAATAATCATAACCAATCAATATTCACCATCTGGTTAGTAATATAGCCTAAATGCTACAAGCGTACCGGTACGCACTCGGTCCTAGTGCTGCCCACTAGGTAGCACGTTCTATTGTTATCCTTCATTAATAAATATAAAACATTCATTCACAAATCAATGATGCATGAATTTAAATAAAATAACAATATAAGCCATTTATATATGGGAAATATACCAAAAGTAAACCAGGTATATTTCGAGTATATATACGTCAAATAAATCCAATATATAAGCAAAATAAACTAAAAATAAACTATGAGTATACCTAAAAATATTTTAAGAATAATTTATTAATTAAACATGCATATAGTTTAAAATATACCAAAATAAACCTAAATAATTATTAAACCATTAATGCATATTTTATCAAAATAAAACATATATTTCTAAAATCATGCATCCTAAACACATATATATAAAATAGTAACTCACACTTAGTGCACTCCACGAGATGAGTTCGACGGGCCTGGTCCATTAGGCCTCAGTCTCGGTGTAACTAAACAAACAATAACGATAGAAATCAGAATAAACCTAATAGAAAATCCTAGAACTCGATTTAGAATATTAAACACAGAAACAGGATTAGGGATCGACCGGACATCACGTTTTACGAGAATTCTATAAAAAATTTGGCAGAACCTCCCCTATAAAATGGACATCTCTCTACTCGAAGAGTAGAGCTGGCCCTGCAAAGAAACACACTGTAATATCCCGTGTTTTTTTAAAATATTTTTACACTGTACCGGGATATACAGTGTCAATAATTTTCATGCATTATACGATATTTTTATGAGTTGATATGTATTTTAAACCTATTTTAATTACTGTCTATTATTTTCAGTATTTTACGTAAAATTTTCCCGGGACTTTCATTTTCGGGGAAA
This sequence comes from Mallotus nudiflorus, assembly GCA_947683625.1. Taxonomy (NCBI): domain Eukaryota; kingdom Viridiplantae; phylum Streptophyta; class Magnoliopsida; order Malpighiales; family Euphorbiaceae; genus Mallotus; species Mallotus nudiflorus. The sequence continues at coordinate 91,195 of CANTUR010000493.1, forward strand.
TTTCCACGTAAACAATGTATTATTAATTATTTTAAATGTATTTACGGATTTGCATGAACTCATACATATTTTTAAATTATTAAATAAAGCCTGTGTGTGTATATTTATTTAATTAGGGTTTATTATTACCCTAATATTTTATTATTTATTTATTATTATTTGATTATTTTATTTATTATTAAATTATTAAAATTTATTATTTTATTATTAATTACTTATTAATATTTAATTATTTTAATTTATTTTATTTATTTTCTTTTTTTTTCTTTTCCTTTTTCTTTTTCTTTCTCTTTCCTTTTTCTTTCTTTTTCTTTTCCTTCTTCTTCTTATTTCTCTCCCGCGGGCGCCGACCACCACCATTCTTCTCACCGTCGTTTCTCCCTCCTCCGGCCACCGTTTTCGACACCGCCGGTCTCTATCTTCTCCTTGAGCTCCGGTGAGTGTTATTCTAGCTTTGGTTTGAGCTAAAATGGTCTAGAATTGCTTAGGTTTTGATTTGAAGTTTTCGGCCTCTTTGAGTTTTTGATTTTTTTGAGCTTCAATTTGGATGATTCATGGAAACTTCCTTCACAAATGTTGTTCCTGGTAGCTTAATCTTCATGTATGAATTTTTACAGAATTTTTGGAGGTTGTTTGGATTTTTGGGTATTTTTGAATATTTTAATATTATTTTCTAATTTTCGGAAATTAATTATTTAAATTATGAAATTGAGGTTTATGGTTGAATTAGGTGTTGAAATTAATTATAGAAATTTATTTGGAATTTTTATGAATTTCTAAGTATTTATTTTTAATTATTGAAGTTTATGTGATTTTGTAAATTTAAGTTAATTGTGTTTTAAATTGAATTTAATTGGTTAATTGAGTTTAATTATTGATATTATTGATAAATATGTTGAGAAAATTAATTTTGGATAATTGTATGATTTTTGGTGAATTTTTGAAGTAATTTAGGTATATATATATATATAGGGGTATTTTGGTAATTTTACCCTAAATTGTCTAAAAATGTAATTTAATTGGTTTTAATATTTATTTAAGGTATAAAAATGATTTCTATAAAATATCTAGTATTTTTAACTAATTAAAACTATTTTCCGGGAATTATTTTCAATTATATATATAATATACGGTTTTTCTAATAAAATGAGTTTTAATCGATTTTTACAGTGTTTCAAGATTTATTATGTAATTTCTACGTATGAAATGTATTTTTATGATTTAAGGATATTTTTGGTATATTTGAATATATATTCTGTGTTTGTGGACCCCGATCGACAGATTGTAGTCTGGAGTCCGACCGAGGGGTTGTGATTGATTGTGGTGTTTATTTTTGAAGTGTATTTTCTTTGCAGGGTCAGCTCTACTCTTTTGAGTAGAGAGATGTCCGTTTTACAGGGGAGGTTCTGTCGAATTTCCGGTAGAATTCTCGTAAAACGTGATATCCAGTCGAACCCTAATTTTCGATTATGTGTTGAATACTCTAGATTTAATTCTAGGATTTCTGTTAGGGCTATTCTGATATCGATTAATTATTTCTTGTTTAGTTGCGCCGAGACCGAGGGTTAGTGGACCAGGCCCGTCGGACCTGTCTCGTGGAGCGCATTAGGTGAGTTACTATATTATATATATATGCTTAGGATGCATGATTTAGAAAATGCATGTTTTATTTTGACTAAATATGCATAAATAACATGATTTATATTCAAGTATATTTTTGGTATATAATAAATTATATACATGTTTTATTAATAAAATATATTTAAAATGTTTTTAAATATATTTTTAGTTTAATTCATGATTTGATTGGATTTATTTGACATATATATACTCAAAATATACCAGGTTTACGTTTGGTATATTTTCGGTATATATATGGTTTATATTGCTATTTCATTTATATTCATGCATCATTTATTTTTGTGAATGAATGTTTTATATTTAAGAATGAAGGATATCAATAGAACGTGCTACCTAGTGGGCAGCACTAGGACCGAGTACGTACCGGTACGCCTATAGTTTTAGGCTATATTACTAACTTATTTGTGGATATTGAATTGATTATGATTATTGATATGTGTGAGATGTGGTTTGGGTGTGATTGCTGGAGCTCGGTTGACCAAGTGTCTCGGGGCCAATCACACTGGCAGTCAGACTGCTGGAGCTCGGTTGACTTAGTGTCTCGGGGCCAGTCTACTGTCCAAATGGATTAAGTGGATATATTTGGATAAGTGAGCCTGTATGGCTAGAGTGTTGTTTAACACTATTTTTCTGAGGTTGCGATATTCTAGGGTTCTATGTGATCCTTCATAAATTGGGATTTTTCAGTAAAATATATAAAATGATTTTTCTGCATCTGTATGAACTTGCCTGTATATATACATATTACTCATATACTGTTGACTGTATGCATTATCACTTAGAGTGTATGTATATATATTATAGTAATTCACTCAGTGAGGTCTGACTCCCCTCCGTTGACTATTTTTCAGGAGAGTCAACTTCCTCAGACCTCAGTAGCAGGTTGATACGCCGGATTTCTTCCGCCCCGGCTTCTTTATGTAAATTATATACTTGAGTCTTATTTATTTAATCTAGACACTGCAGTAGTTGTGATTTTCAGTGGTTATGATTTTCAGTAGTTGTGAATTAAAGTATTTGTTTTAAAGAGATGTATTATAGTAAAACTGGATTTGTATAAAGATTATACATTTATGAGATTATATATGTGATGTGATGAGTTTTGAATTGAATCCAGTTGATATGGATGATATTGTAATATTTATGATTTTATTTTCCGCTGCATATTATATTTTTATGGTTGTTATTGCATATTTATTTTATTTTTAGGCTTGCTACGGGTTCCGGATTCGAAAGAATTCCCGTTCCCTAGCGCCGGTCATGGCCCCTGTTTTGGGTCGTGACACACACTTCGAAAAATAGGCACAACAATCCATTCATAACCCCTCGGTCAGACTCCAAACTACAGTCTACCGACCGGGGTCCACAATCACAGAACAATATAGAAATACCAAAAATTACCCTTATAATATAGAAATACATTCTATAAGTAGAAATTACGTAATTAACCTTTAAACACAGTAAAAACCGATAAAACTCATTTTATTAGTAAAACCGTATATTATATATAATATGAAAATAATTCACAAAAAAATAGTTTTAATTAATTAAAAATACTAAATGATTTGTAGAAATCATTTTTATACCTTAAATAACTATTAAAACCAATTAAATTACATTTTTAGTCAATTTAGGGTAAAATTACCAAAATACCCCTATATATATAAATATATTAAAATTACTTCAAAATTTCACCAAAAACTATATAATTATCCAAAATTAATTTTCTCAATATATTTATCAATAATATCAATAATTAAAACTCAATTAACTACTTAAATTCAATTAAAAACATAATTAACCTAATTTTCCTAAAATTACATAAACTAAATAATTCAAAATAAATACTTAGAATTTCATAAAAATTCCAAATAAATTCCTATAATTCATTTAAACACCTATATTTATCGTAAAACACAATTTCATAACTTATTTAATTAATTTTCAAAAATTAGAAAATAATATTAAAATATTCAAAAATACCCAAAAATCAAAATAATTCCCAAAAATTCCAAAAAAATTCACACATGAATATTAAGCTAAGGGGAACAACATTTGTTAAGTGACTTTTCATGAATCAATCAAATTGAAGTCCAAAAAATTCAAGAACCCTAATATGGCCGAAATCGAAAATTCGAAACCTAAGCAAATCAAGACCATTTCAAGTGAAACAAAGCTTGAAATCACACTCATTGGAGCTCAAGGAGAATAAAGAGACTGGTGGTGTCAAAAATGGTGGCCGGAAACGTCGTGATCGACAGTGAAGAAGAATTCGGCTTCTCCGGCCAAAATCAACCTCCAGACGCCGGAAACGGCTGCAACAGGCGGCGAGGAAGGTGGTGGCATGCCGGAAGGCACACCAACGGTAAGAAATTGACGTGACAGTGGTCAGACGGTGAGGGGGAACGATCGGGGAAGGAGTTCACTCGGTGGTAATTTTGTAATTTTCTAAAAGTTTTGTTTTTTGACATATTATATGTATATATATATATATACTTTACACTATATAATAAAATAATATTAAATTACACACATTAAATATACACCACACACATATAATTTAATATTTTAAAATTTAATAATAAATAAAAATAATTAAATAACAATAAAACTAATAAATAAATAATAAAATATTAGGGTAATGAATTAAACCCTAATTAAATAAATGTATACACACATAGGCTTTATTTAGTATTTTAAAAATACGTATGAGTTCATTCAAGTCCGAAAATCTATTTAAAATAATTAATAATAAATTATTAACGTAAAAATTTCCCCGAAAATGCAAGTCCCGGGAAAATTTTACGTAAAGGACTTTAAATAATACACAATTAAAAATCAATTTTAATTAATCAACAACTTATGAAATATCAATATCATATTTAAAAATTATTAACACTGCATATCCCGATGCAATATTAAAATATTTAAAAACACGGGATATTACATCAATTCTGGTAACTATCCTATTTTTATATATTTCTATTTTTAGTATTTTGAGTTTTTTGTTAGTTTAAGCCTTTATTTGATTTTATTAGCTATTTTTTCTTTAAGATTAATTGTAGAGGTTGTGAGGAAGCTAAATGTGATTTTTATTTATTTTTCAAAAAAGTTTGAATTTTCGGCTCAGGGTTACTGTTTTATGTATTGTTCTGAGCTCGAGAAAATTATATTTTTAATAAATTCTACTAATTATTTTAAAAAATATTTCGTGAAGGAAGTTTATTGAAATTGTATTCTAAAATTGTATTATGAATTTTTGAATGTTTATGTAAAAATTGATATTTGGAAAAAATTAGTATAAATTAGTAATTTTTATATTTTAGTTGAAATTATTGTTAACTATTATTTTCTGGACAGTTTTTGAATAATAAAAATTATTAAATTATTTTTTGTGAATTATTTACTATTTTTAGCTAATTAATAATAATTTCTAGAAATATATTAAAATAATAGTTTTATTTATTATTTTATGATTAAATGAAATTTTAGCTATTTTATTATATATTTGAGCAATTTACATAATTATTGGTAATTTATGCTATTTAATTTCAAATATTTGAAAAATGGATTTTTATTAATATTATTTAATTATATTGAGATTTTAGTAATTATTTTCAAAATAATTATCTTTAATGTTTTTTATTATTTAAATAAATATAATTGTGGTACTTTATTGATTTTTTATGAATTTTAGTGAATTATTAATGTTTATTATTATTTTATTTATTATGGATTGAATTGGTTCTCGGTTGGGCATGAATAATAGTTTTGGGGTCCAATCCAAGATGTGGTGTTGTGGAATTATTTTAAAGTATGTTTGCATGCAGGATCAACTCTACTTTTGTAGAAGGATGTCTATTTTATAGAGGAGATTCTGTCAAATTTTCAGTAGAATTCTCGTAAAACATGACATTGGGTTGATCTTGAGTTTTAAATTGTTGTCAAGTCACATCCTAGATCGAGTCATTTTCAGAATTCTAGAATTATTAAATTAGGAATTTATTTCTAATAAGTATTATTATTATTATTATCTTTAGCTATGCCGAGACCAAGGCCTTCAAGATCAAGTCAGTCGGGTCACTCTTATGGAGCGCACTCAACCTGTGAGTTATCATTATATATATGCATTGCATGTAGAATAAACATTTGTGAGCATCCATATTTTAATAATGTAAATATAAGTATGATTTATTTTATTAAATGTTTATATCTATGTTTTAGTATATAATTGGTATATATTTTATATATTGCCTTGAAAATGGATGCTACCATGTTTAAATTATGCATTTCATTATTTTTAATAATTATAAGTATGATTTGGAAGATAGTTGTAGAACGTGCCACCTAGTAGCCTATGCTAGGACTGTCAAATGATAGTACGATAGATTTTAGGCTGAAAATATGATTATTTAATTATAAAATCGAATATTGAGATTAATGGTTATTGGAAAGGGTGGCTGTGGATCCTCGATTAATCTAGTGTACTCAAGGCTAGTCATGTCAGTAGTGAGATTGTTGATCCTCAATTGACCTAGTGGACTCAGGGCCAGTCTACTACCTTGAGTTTGATAAATAAATATTTGAAATTATAGATAAGTCGATTAGCTATTGGTTATCTGATCAAGGTTGTGAACTATTTAGGGTTTTGCTCCGATCCTCCACCTAAAAATCTTCCTATATTTATTATTGCATTGAAAAAGTGAATTTTTAATATCTTTATGAAATGCATGTATATATATATATATATAATATTATTCTGATGCTTGTGTATCTATGTATTTAGGTTACATGCATATATATAATAGTAATTCACTTAGTGAGATATGACCCCTCAATATTTTTTTCAGGATCTTCTACTTTAGACCTCCCTATTAGAATTATTCACCAGACTCTTTCCTTTCCAGCTGACTTATGTAAATATTGAACCATCACTTCTCTTGTATTTTAGTAAATGTTGTAGTAGTAGTACTTCTTATTTTAGTATTTGTATTGTATTAGACTATGTTCCTATATTTGAATATTGTGTGAAGATATTTTATTGTTATGATATAAGAATTTATTTTATATTAATTAAAGTTTTAATTCAAGTATATTTTTGTCGTCTTATTGTATGTGTTTTATTTTAAGGCTTGCTACATGTTTCTGATTCGAAAAAATTCTCATTCTCTAGCACCAGTCATGACTTCCTAGTTTGAGTCGTGACAAGGAGGGAGAAGCTTCATCGGCTGGAGGCGACTGCTAGTGGTAGTATGACTCGACAACGATGTGGTCAGTGGTCTGATTGGTGGTTAGGTCTAGTTTGCAATGGGAGGAAGAAGAGAAGAGAGGAAAAAGAAAGTGAAGAAGAAAAAGAAAAGAAGAGAATAGGAAAAAAAAAAAAGGAAACAAAAGAAAAAAGAGTTGCAGTGATTTTTTTTAATTAAAAAGGTACCATAGTACAATTAAAATAAATTATATATATATATATATATATATATATATATATATATATATATATATATATATATATAAGGTACAAAAGTATTCATTATAATATTTTAAAATTAAAATATGTCTCCTTAATTATTCACACATACACTTAATATATATATATATATATACTCTTTAACAATTAATTAAAAATAATATTTACTAAAATTACACAAATATTATTAATCTCATAATAATTAGTATTAATTAATTAAAATAATAATTAAATTTAAAAATTCATATTTAATATTAATAATTAAAATTTCGAGTCTTTACAATAACATATAATTTACTGAGGAAGAGTTGAACGACTTTTTTTTTTTTTTTTGAGTATTATAAAAGAAAATTCAATTTTAAATGAAATTAGATGTTCAGTAATATTTTGGCCATCAAACTAACAATGCAAAATGCAAAAAAGTTTAAGATTGCAATTATGGTTAAAAGTAATTTTTGTTAAAATGCAAATATAAAAATATCTCTTTTTAATTTTATATTTTAATTTTTTTTTGTATAATTTAGACAACAAATAAGCATCTTTCTAGTAGTTTCTAAAATTTTATGCATTTATTAATTTATTTATAATCATTTTCCCAAAACATAAACCTATGTAATATTTATACTAATAAAATATACAATCAATATAGCTGAATAATTTGAGACAATTGAATAATTTTTTAGTATTTCATAATTTAAATGGATTTATAATTTTGTTTTTGGGCGATTCCTTAGATAAAAAATAGTGAGGAGCATTTTATATATTTTATACATTTAATTTATTTCATTAAAAAAAGTTAATATATATAATGTTGAGCCTTAAAATCATTAAACCAAAAATTTGACAAGTATTTATCTTAATATTTGAGTATTCACTATAAAATTTAATGTGTCAAATTCTTAAAATTCCTGTTTTTTATTAAAAATAAAATATTTATTTTTAATGATCGATATTTTAAATTATCAAAAATTATTTTGAGATATGCAGTGTTAATAAAATTTTTAATTTTATTTATATATTATAATTATTTGTGCATATTATTTATTTATTTTATTCTAAATATTTTATTTATGTAAAATATTTATTTTGGAAGTTTTATTATTTAATTTTGGTAGCAAGAAAATAATTTTAGAAAATTTGTATAATTTTTTAATAATATTTTTGTATTATGTGATTTTGGATTTATAGGTAAATTGTGTATTTTGTTGAAATTATAGTTAAATAATATGTTTTAAATAATTTTGGAATAATAATTGGTATTAAAATAATTTTTACGAATTATTTACTATTTTTAACTAATTAATAGTAATTTTTGATAATATATTCAAATGATAAATTATTTACTATTTTTATGATTAAATGGATTTTTAACTGTTTTTATTATATATTTAAACTATTTGAGTAACTACATGTGAATTTTACTATTTTATTTTGAATAATTATAAAATTGGATTTTTATTAATATTATATAAATTATTTGAGATTTTTTGTTTAATTAATGTGAAAATCATTATATTTAATGTTTTTGATGTTTAAATATATTATTGTGGTTATTTATTGGTGATTAAGGATTTTTAATGATTTTATTATCTTATTATTTAATATTAATTTTTAGTGATTTGTGAATCTTGGTTGGGAGTTTATGTAGTTCGGGGTTCAACTCGAGGTGTTGAGCTTTGTGATATTAGAAGTGTGTTTTCTTGCAGGATTGACTCTGCTTTTTAGTAGAGAGATGTATGTTTTACAAAGGAGACTCTACCAATTTTTTGGTAGAATTCTTGTAAAACATGACATTGGGTGAATGTTGAGATTCTAGTTTTTTTTTACTGAGTTTTTATTCCTAGATTGAGTTTTTCTTTAGAATTCTTAGAAGTATAAATTAGGAATTTATTTTGATTTTATTATTATTTATTTTGCTAGCTGTGCCGAGACCGATGCTTATTGAACCAAGCCCGTCGAATCTGTCTCGAGAAGCGTAAACTTATGAGTTATTATTTTATATATGCACTGCATATAGGATGCATGAATATGAATTTTCATATTTCCATAATACATTTAAACATGAATTATTTTGTTAAATGACTTAGTATATTTTTGGTATGCTTTTAGTATATTTTTGGTATATTTGCTATTATAAGACATATATGCTAGGTATATTTTTAGTATGTATTTTGTATATATGTGGCATATATATATTAGTATATTTTGGTATATTTATGGGTTATTTTGTTATATATGTAGAATATATTTTAGTATATTCTTATATATTGTATGCCATTTACTTTAATTGTGCATTGTATTATTTTCCATAAATATACGGTTTTATTAAAGGATATCAATAGAACGTGCTATCTAGTGGGCTGTACTAGGACTGTGTACGTACCAGTGCGATAGATTTTAGGATTGAGTTTATAAATCACTTGAGGTGACATTTGATTTATTGATTGTTGAGATTTGATGTAATGAGTAGTGTGATTGTGGGAGCTCGATTGACCTAATGTCTCGGGGCCAATCACACTAATAGTGAGACTGTAGGAGCTCGATTGACTAAGTGTCTTGGAGCCAGTCTACTATCCATAATGGAATAAGAGAATTAATTTGGAATTACATGAGCCTGTATGGCTAGTGAGATATTTTGATTGAGGCTGCAAATATTTAGGGTTCTATTTGATCATTCATTTAAATAAACATTTTTCTGCTTATATATATATATATATATATATATATATATATATATATATATATATATATATATATATATATATATATATATATATATATATATATAAAGCAGATTTTAGCATCTGTGTGAAATGCCTATAAATAATTATATATATACTAATGCTTAATTGTGTATGATTTAGATTACACATATATATATAATAATAATTCACTCAGTGAGGTCTGACTCGCCTCAATATTTTTTTTAGGAGATTCCTCGCGGTCAGATGAAGTGGGTAAAATTGTATAACCCTAGTCTCTAAGGACTTATTATAGAGCAAGTCGGGTGTCGAATACTCAGGATTTGGGGAAGAATTATGTATTAACTGAGCAAATACTCAAATGGATAAGCAAAACTAAATCAAATAGAATTGGTGATATAATTATTCCTAATTACTATAATACTAAACAGAATAAGAAATACAATAAATATATATATATATATATATATATAGCAAAAATTAAAATGTAAACAAGAACTTATAAGAATTTATCACAAAACATATTGATTGGAAATTAGTACATATAATCTTTAAAAGCAACTCTCATTGGCAAATTAAAGTAAGGTTCTTAAAAGTAACTCTCGTTATCAATTAGAAGTATTTCCCCTTAGAGTCTACAAGCTCTCTCAGTGTATTACAGAGATAAGAGAAAATCATAAATGACATTATACCGATAAATCCACAAAAGCAACTCTCGTTGTCAATTAAGGATATTCCCGTCTAGAGTCTACAAGCACTCTCAGTGTATTGTAGAGATAGACAAGGAAATCACAAGTAATCTATTAATTGTTTCCTTTAAGATGAATTCCTTTTCTTTAAGTGAATCCAATTCTTAAGTAATCTCAATTATATTTCCACCAAATTACTCCAACTCTCATTGTAAGTAATTTAATTAAAATAAGTTATATATGGTGATCAATCATAAATAACTTAATCAAGCACTAATTGAAATTAATCATAAACAAGATAAGATAGAAAATATAGTTCTTATTTAATTCATTATTGCTTCTTAACAAGACGTAGCCAATAGACATTATTAGAAAACAATAAGAAAAGAAGAAAAGGAATTGATAAAACCCTTTTAATAATCTTCCAACACTTGCTGATGTAGAGCAATCTTCTTTTCTTGCTTCCTTCTTGCTTTCTTCTAATTGATCTTCAAAACACTAGACTAAGCCTAAGAAAATAAATTTTGTACTTCTTATAATAATGATGTTCTCTTATAATAATTTTGTATGAATATATATTTGAATGAATCTCCCTCTCTTATAGGTTGCCATTGATCTATATATATACCCTAGAGGTGGTTAAAAGGAGTTACAAATTGAAAAGGTGCCCTTTTACATAAAAGGTCATAACTTTATACATTAGTTTCTAGGGCATTTTTTTCCTTTCAGATGATCTTATCTAGAGAACTTCCTTCATGAAAGTCTTATATCTCTGAGTTATCTTTCTAGAGCAACTTGAATCACCTCATTTGGACATTTGTAGAAGAAGTTATGGCCAAAATACGAAAACTGCTTAAAGTTGAAAAGTTGCATCTCATTGATGAGGCACAAGTGGAACGAGTCAGCACGAAGGGTCGAGTCGGCACGGATGGCTTCTGTAACGAGTAGTCCCTGGTGTAATGAGTTGGCACAGTTCTAATTCAACTTCCTTTGTCTTTTCAAGCTTCATACTTCATTCTAACAAATCTAAGGTCCTTTTAATGCATTAATTGAACCTAAAAACATATAAAAAAAATATACAAACTACCATAAAAAGCATTGAAAACTAAAAATAACAATTGCATAACTAAATAAGATAAAAAATTACTAAAATGAAATAAAAAAAACACTTATAATACCTAAATAACTATGCAAGTTTGCATTATATCAAACTCCCCCACACTTAGACCTTGCTTACCCCTAAGCAAGTATAGATCAAAGACGAAGAAATTATTGAAATTATCATCTACTCCCAAAAAGTGTAGCATCCTCATCAAGTCATTTTAATAATGAATGAAGTTAAAAATAAAAAGGATAATTCAATAATTGAAATTCCAATGCTCAACATTGGTAAAATAGATAAGTCTCATAGCATAGGCAACAAGTTTACCAATTTATCAAAATCTACTAAGAATAAAATAAAAAATGCAAAGTTAAAGTTCTAACCAAGAAATTTAGCCAAGATAGTCATGCTTCAAACTTAGGGATTCTAGAGGCAATAGCAACCTTAAGACAATGTTGAGCACACACATCAACTCACTCTTCTCATGGCATTTTTAGACAATTTTATTCAAAAGCATATTTACTAGATGTACTCTTTCTGAATGAATGCAAATGAGGAGCAAACAAAAATGCACATAACTAACTCGAGATCCATCTACTTATGACATTATACATATCTTTCCGAATGAATGCAACTAAGGAGCATACTCAATTTCACACAACTTACTTAAGATGCATCACATCACAAGCATTTTTTTCTTTTATTTTTTTTTCATTTATTGATCTTTTCTTTTTTTTTTCTTTTGTTATTTTAATTGTCCTCATCCATTATTAAAAAGTGAGTATCTTGGTATTATGACTATAGTTTCTCTAAGGTTACCTAAGCCTCTAGAAAAACTAAACTTAAATCATTACTACCTGGCCTAAGCATAGTTTGCAAGTTGACTAATACATTTCTTAGACTTTAGAAATAATATAAAGAGATAAAATGATAAACTTACTACTTATACTACATGAAACTTAAAACTTATACCAATTGAGTAATGAAAGTTCATTGTTAAAAAAACATATTAACTTCAATCAAAATCAAAAAGACTATTAAGGATAACTACTTATTAAATATGGGAACAAAATGAATAGAAAAATTAATGCAAATGCATAATATACAAATAACACATATATTACTAATATACTAATACTAATATCTATTACTAATATCTATATCCATATCCTTTCCCCCACACTTAAAAGCATGCATTGTCCCCAATGTAATGAAAATAAAATAAGGGAAAGGATAGAAATACTCCTTTAGTCATTAGTCAGAGTGGTGGGTGGAGACTCAATTGAGCATTCAGATTGAGCAAAGTACCGGTTCAACTTATACTCCATCTTTCATTGACGACGGGATAATTGCCTTTGGTGACATTCCATAGCATTCAATTGCCCTTGCATAGCAATTTGATTGTTCAAAATTTGATCCCAAATTGGTGGGTGTTCACTTGAAGAACCCGGTGCACTTTGGAGAGGGTAGGTCAACAAAGGGACTTCTCCTAAAGGTTGGTATTGAGGAAGCTCTTCTTCTAGATCACTTTCTGGTTGGTATTCGGTTGGTGGTGGTTCCTCAACTTGGGATGATTTATCAATTCCATGCCAATATGAACGATTACGGGTGGGAATGAATTGTAATCCTGCATCACATACTTCTCCTCTCATAAGAGCATGGTTAGTAAAATAAGAGCATTCAACTATGCGAGTGTAATTATTAAGATTTATGTTCATAGCCTTTGCTACTATGGTGACCACATGTCCATGTATCAAGGGTGCATCCTTACATGGTGCACAAGTCAATAATTGATTGAATATCCAATAAGTCCAAGAAACTTGCTTTTTGTTATGAATACACCACATAAGAAACGGTTCTTGTGCAGAAATCCTATTAAATTCAGACTTATGAAAAATAACACATGCTAGGACCTTATGCAACAACCAATATTTCATATCTTTTATGAATATAGCCTTGGTCTTTTTAGGTTGAAATGGGGTCTGCAAATCAGTCAAAAAGGTCCAGAATTCATTCAACTTAAAGTTAGATGGGGGATCACATAAACCATCCTTCTTAAAGCCAAACACACGATTCATGAAAGAATAAGTTAGTTGGAGTTTCTTGCCTTCCAACCTAAATTCCAGAATTTATGAATTATTGGCATTAACATCCAAGGTGGTATAAAACCCAGTAAGCAAATCAACATAAGTGTCCTTATATAGAGAAACAAACTTCTTAAGGCCACATTGAGTAAGCATATTATCAAACACATCAAGTATACCCAAATTGTTCAAGAGAGAGTTAGGAATATACTTACAACCTAAGATTTCTCTAAATCTTATTATTGTCAACTTAGCACCTTCCTTATGTGTAAGGATGAGGAACTTAGCCTTGTAAGTCTTGCTAAGATTTTCATTCTCTTCTTGGTGAGATTCTTTAATATAGGGTCTCTTAGATGATGAACCTCTTATCTTACCCATAATGTTAATCTTACTTAGATGAAGTCAGAAAGTTATAGAAATATGTAGAGTATAAGTAAATGAAAATGTGTAAATGAAAAGGAAAAGATGGAATGGGAAAGGATATTTGATTCGGTTAGGGTTTGTTTGTAAAGAGGAAATGAAAAGCTTGGATGGTATGGAAGAGAGAAGGAATAAGATGAATGAATAGGAGTTATTTGTGTGTGTAAGTAGTGAAATTCATATGGATTTTTATGAGTAGGAAATATGAGTGATTTAGTGGTCAAAAGGGTGTATATATAGGCGTTAAAGGGGTGTAAGGGTTAGTGAAGGGTTGTGTAAGAGATATTTGAAAAGGTGTGTGTGTAAGTGAAAAGGTGTGTGGGGAAGTGAAAAGGTATGGCACCTTTTGAAAAATTAAGCACCTTTTCAAGCAATTTTGAATTGAAAACTAAATAGAAACTAATAAAAAAAATGTCAAAAATATAAATTCAAAGCTGCTGGAAATGTATGTGTGTGTATATGTGAAATATGCAAAAAAAAAAAAAATTGGAGGTGGCACGACTCGGCACGAGTGGCCGAGTTGTTACACCTTCCTTTGGCTTGTATCGAGTCATACCAATTGGAACAACTTGGCATGATTACTCTCTATAATGACTAGAATTCCCAGTAACAAGTCATGACAGTATACAATTTCATAAAAAATTTTCTAAGTTATTGTTTAAATAATATTTGAAAAAGAAATATATGAAAATGGGATTAGAAATTAAAAATAAACTAATCATAAACTAAATGTATACTTGAAATAAGAACATTTTAATAAGGAAATATGTATAAATAAAGAAAATCAAGAAAAGAAAAGAATGATATAAAAATGTGTAGTTTCAAAAACATTATAAAGATAACTTTAGAAGTATTGAAATATGAAATAAAATTACGAACTAAAATGAAATGAAAAATGAAATAGAAACATAAAGTAAAAATGTGTAATAAAATTAAATAAGATGAAGAATGTGTTAGTAAATGTACCCTAATTTCATTAATGTTTAGAGAGAGATAGATTGACTCTGAGTAGTTGCTTCACTGATTAAGTATGGCTTGAGACGGTGTCCATTTACCTTGAAGATTTCCCCTTTACTATTGGAAATTTCCACTGCACCGTGAGGATATACCTTAACAACTATAAAAGGACTTGACCATCTAGACTTCAACTTACCTAGAAACAATTTCAATCTTGAATGATAAAGCAATACAAGTTGTCATTCATGAAATTCCTTCTTAATTAAATGCTTATCTTGCCAGAACTTAGTGCGTTCCTTATATAACTTTGCATTCTCATAAGCATTCATTCTCAACTCATTGAGTTCATTAAACTGAAGTAACCTTTTCTTACCTGCCTTCATCAAGTCAAAATTCAATGCTCTTGTGACCCAATATGCCTTATGCTCAAGCTCAACGGGTAAGTGACATGACTTCCCATAGATTAACTGATAAGAAGTAAGGCCTATCGAAGTCTTAAAAGTCGTCCTATATGCCCATAATGCATCATCAAGCTTCAATGCCCAATCTTTCCTTGAAGAAGAGACTATTTTCTCTAAAATCCATTTAATCTCTCGGTTACTCACCTCAACTTGCCCACTTGTTTGTGGGTGATATGGAGTAGCAACCTTATGTGTTACTCCATATTTCTTCAAAAGAGCCTCAATCAAATAGTTGCAAAAATGGGAACCTCCATCACTTATTAATGCTTTAGGGTACCAAATCTCAGAAAATTGACTTTCTTAGGCATTTTCTTAACCACTCTAGCATCATTTGTCAAGGTTGGCATTGCTTCTACCCACTTGGAGACATAATAGACCATGACCAAAATATACTTGTAACCTAAGGAACTAGGAAATGGACCCATGAAGTCCAATCCCCAAACATCAAAGATTTCAACTTCAAGAATCCCTTTCAAAGGCATCTCATGTTTCTTTGATATATTTCCCTTCCTTTGGCATATATCACATGTAAGCATATATTTTCTAGCATCCTTAAACAAAGTAGGCCACCAAAAACTAGATTGAAGTACCTTAGATACAGTCTTTGATTCTCTAAAATGTCCACCGACATCCAAAGAATGATAATGCTTCAAAGCATCTTGGACTTCATCGTAAGGAATGCATCGCTTAATCAAACCATCGACACATCTGTTGCAAAGTAATGGCTCCTCCCAATAGTAGAATCTACAGTCATGTAAGAATTTTTTTCTTTGTCTATAATCCATACCATAAGGAAGAATACCACTTACTAAATAATTTGCAATATCTGTAAACCATGGAGTTTCCTTTAATGCCTTTGTAAAAAGATGTTCTCCATGAAATGACTTATTAATTAGCACACCATCATCATTCTTCTTCAATCCATCTTGATCAAGCCTTGATAGGTGGTCGACAACAAGGTTCTCACTTCCTTTCTTATCTCGTACTTCCTAGTCAAACTCTTGAAGCATTAAAATCCATCTTAGGATTCTAGGTTTTGCATCCTTCTTTTTTAGAAGATATTTGAGAGTAGCATTATCTGAATAAACAATAACCTTTTACCCCACAAGATATGCTCTAAACTTATCAAATGCAAAAACAATAGCAATCAACTCTTTTTCTATAGTAGTGTAGTTGATTTGAGCATCATTAAGTAGCTTACTAGCATAATAAATCACATAAGGCTTGCTTTCCTTTCTTTGTGCCAAAACAGCTCCCACAGAAAAATTGCTAGCATCACACATTATTTCAAATGGTTGCTCCCGATTAGGTGGTTTTAGAATGGGTGTGGAAATAAGAGCCTTCTTTAAAGTCTCAAATGCATCAAGGCACGCATCATCAAACTCAAACACCGTATCCTTAGCAAGTAACATACACAATGGCTTTGCTATTTTGGAAAAGTCTTTGATGAATCTTTAGTAAAAACCAACATGTCCAAGGAAGCTTCTTATATCTTTAACACACTTTGGTGGTGGCAAATTATCAATCACTTCAATCTTTGCCCTGTCAACTTTGATGCCCCTTATTGAAACTAAATGTCCAAGAACTATGCCTTTTTGTGCCATGAAATAACATGTTTCCTAGTTCAACACCAATCCATGCTCAATACACCTGTCAAGAACTTTAGAAAGATTGTCTAGAAAATTGGAAAAGTTAGCACCATAAACACTAAAATCATCCATAAAAATTTCTACACAATCATCAAGCAAATCACTAAATATGGAAAACATGCACCTTTGAAAAGTTGTGGGTGCATTACATAAACCAAAGGCCATTCGCCTAAAAGCAAAATTACCATATGGGCATGTAAAAGTAGTCTTAGCTTGATCTTCGGGATGAATAGGGATTTGATAAAATCCACTAAGTCCATCCAAGTAATAGAAATAAGAAAAATTAGCTAATCTCTCAAGAACTTAGTCAATAAAAGGCAATGGGAAGTGATCCTTCCTAGTTGCTTTATTAAATTTCCTATAGTCAATACACATACGCCATCCTGTGACAATTTTAGTAGGTATCAAGTCATTAGATTTATTAGTTAAGCCTCCCTTCTTTGGTATAACCTGAACAGGGCTTACCCATTTAATATCACTAATAGAGTATATAATTCCATTATCAAGCAAATTTGTTACCTCTTTTCTCACCACTTCTTTGATAAAGGGATTTAATCACCTTTAACCTTCAATGGAAGGCTTGGCATTATCTTCCGATAAAATTCTATGCATACATATTTTAGGACTAATTCCCTTCAAGTCATTAATAGAATAACCAATAGCATTCTTATGGCTATTCAATTTATCACATAAAGTATCAACATCATTACTAGGCAAAGATGAATTAACAATAAAAGGAAATTTAAGATTAGAGTCAAGAAATACATATATGAGATTTGATGGTAGAGGCTTGAGCTCCAACTCAACTTCTTCACTAGGTGTAGAATCTTTTGGATCATCGTTGCTCCTTAAAGGTTCAAATCTTGATGTCCTTTGAAAAGGTTGATATGGAACTACCTCCAAAATTTGCTCATTAGCTTCTCGCACCTTAAATGGCTCTATATCATCATTCCTTAAACACTCATGGATTACTTCTTTAATGCATCCATCAAAAATATCAATAGAATCAACTCTACTTGCCACTTCTATAGGTGTTGACTTTATTATATTCAGCACATCAAATTCCATACATTCATTATCCACTTTCAATGTGATCTTTCCATTCTTCATATCAATAATTGCTCCTGTTGTCCTAAAAAATGGTCTCACTTCCACTTTTCTTGAAAGTAGTGATCTCATTGTGAAACTTAGTTGTCTTGCATGGTGGAAA
Source organism: Mallotus nudiflorus (assembly GCA_947683625.1). Classification (NCBI taxonomy): domain Eukaryota; kingdom Viridiplantae; phylum Streptophyta; class Magnoliopsida; order Malpighiales; family Euphorbiaceae; genus Mallotus; species Mallotus nudiflorus. The sequence goes on from CANTUR010000493.1 coordinate 109,577, forward strand.
ATATTTGTGCAGAAATGCTTGCTTCAATTGATCCCATATTATGATTGACTCATTTGGCAAACTTACAAGCCAAAGTTGTGTTTTTTCCTTGACTAAAAATGGGAAGAGTCTCAACCTTATTACATCATTTGTCACACCATTGATCTTGAAGGTTGCACACACATTGAGAAAAGTCAAAATGTGGGCCTAAGGATCTTCTCCTTATAAGCCTCCAAACTGATTATTTTTGCACCATTTGGATAATACTTGATTTGATCTTAAAGTTATTATTAGCAATAGTCATAGCCATAATTCCACCAAAACTATCTGAGATATCGGGCATTACAAAATCGCCTAATGTCCTTGTCTTTGGTTGAGCCATTCTATTGAATTGATTCTCTTTTCTTTGTCTTTGTTCCCTGTATAGTGCACGTAAAGTTAAATCAATTTCAGGATCAAAGTTCAAATTGCTATCACTAGTACTTCTAGTGAGCATTTAAATTCACAATAAAATAAATAAAAAATAAACAAAAATAAATAAAACAAAAATTAAAATATAAATAAAACAAAAACAACAAAAATTAAAACAAGGCTTAAAATAACCTTTTTCTACCTTAAGTTAATAACAATTACTTAAATCAAATCCCCGGCAATGGTGCCAAATTCTAAAGCAGATAGAATTGTATAACCCTAGTCTCTAAGGACTTAGTATAGAGCAAGTCAGGTGTTAAACACTCAAGACTTGGGAAGAATTATGTATTAATCGAGCAAATACTCAAATGGATAGAAAAAACTAAATCAAATAGAATTGGTGATCTAATTATTCCTAATTACTATAATACTAAACAGAATAAGAAATACAATATATATATATATAAGAGAAGTACAAATCAAAATGTAAACAAGAACTTATAAGAATTTATCACAAAACATATTGATTAGAAATTAGTGCGTATAATCTTTAAAAGCAACTATTGTTGGAAAATTAAAGTAAGGTTCCTAAAAGTAACTCTCATTATCAATTAGAAGTATTTCCCCTTAGAGTCTACAAGCTCTCTCGATGTATTGTAGAGATAAGAGAAAATCATAAATGACATTATACTAATAAATCCACAAAAGCAACTCTCATTGTCAATTAAGGATATTCCCATCTAGAGTCTAAAAGCTCTCTCTGTGTATTGTAGAGATAGACAAGGAAATCACAAGTAATCTACTAATTATTTCCCTTAAGATGAATTCCTTTTCTCCAAGTAAATCCAATTCTTAAGTAATCTAAATTATATTTCCACCAAATTACTCTAACTCTCGTTGTAAGTAATTTAATTAAAATAATTTATATATGGTGATCAATCATAAATAACTTAACCAAGCACTAATTGAAATTAATCATAAACAAGATAAGATATATTTAATTCATCATTGCTTCTCAACAAGACTTAGTCAATAGAAATAATTAGAAAATAATAAGAAAAGAAGAAAAGGAATTGATAAAATCCTTTTAATAATCTTCCAACACTTGCTAATGTAGAGCAATCTTCTTTTCTTACTTCCTTTTTACTTTCTTCTAATTGATCTTCAAAACACTAGACTAAGCCTAAGAAAATAAATTTTGTACTTCTTATAATAATGATGTTCTCTTATAATAATTTTGTATGAATATATATTTGAATGAATCTCCTTCTCTTACAAGTTGCCATTGATCTATATATATACCTTAGAGGTGGTTAAAAGGGAGTTACAAATTGAAAAGGTGCCCTTTTATATAAAAGGTCATAACTCTATACAGTAACTTCTAGGGAATTTTTGTCCTTTTAGATGACCTTATCTGGAGAATGTCACTTCATAAACGTCTTAGATCTCTGAGTCATCTTTCCAAAACAACTTGAATCACCTCATTTGGACATTAGTAGAAGAAGCTATAGCCAAAATACAAAAACTTCTTAGAGCTAAAAAGTTGCATCTCATTGATGAGGCACAAGTAGAACGAGTCAGCACGAAGGGTCGAGTCGGCATGGATGGCTTCTGTAATGAGTAGTCCCTAGTGTAATGAGTTGGAATAGTTCTAATTTAACTTCCTTTGTCTTTTTAAGCTTCATACTTCATTCTAACAAATCCAAGGTCCTTCAAATGCATCAATTGAACTTAAAAACATATAAAACACATACAAACTACCATAAAAAGCATTGAAAACTAAAAATAACAACTGCATAACTAAATAAGCATAAAAACTTACTAAAATGAAACAAAACAACACTTAAAATACCTAAATAGTTATGCAAGTTTGCATTATATCATTAGACCTCAGCAATAGACCTCTTCATCGGTCTTCTTCAGCCCTGGCTAGACTATGTAATTTTATTATCTGAGCTTGTATTCTAGAAAACTACAATGGTAACATTATTGTATCAGCAGTGTGATATTTTGGTTTTTGAATTTTTGTATCAGATTACTGTATGAATATTTTATTATGATATGATATTAAGTATTTATTTTTTTTTATCGATTTAAAGTTTTAATTATGGCATATTTTTATATTATTATTGAATTTGTTTTTATTTTTAAGGCTTGCTACAAGTCCCAAATTTGAAAGAATTCCCGTTCCCTAGTGCCGGTCATGACTCCCAATTTAGGTTGTGACAAAGTTGGTATCAGAGCCTAGGTTATTAGTGTTATGGACCTAGGTTTTTGGAGTCATGTTTTCTTTGAAACTACTGCAATAAATTAGGTTTGATGATGTCTTTGATAAGTTTTCCTTAATTTAGTTTTTCGTGTAATCATTAGGTTGTATGTTTGTTGTTTGAATTTCTTTGGTTTTTATCTTTTCAGAATGAGGAGGTGAGCACGTGTTGCTCTACCGGTCGTTGAGGCCAAGGATGATGAGTCCTTTCAGGATGAGGTTTTACCTCTTAAGCTGCCAGTCAAGCATAGAGGTAGAGGCAGAGGTAGATCTCGAGGAGCAGCAGGTCACCATAGGTAGTGAGAGCTATTGGATGAGGAACTTGTAAAACTAGAGTACGAGGAAGCTAAGATACCTCTAGCTGCATAGTAGATGCAACCTGCCTATCGGCAAGGTATGTCTGACCTTGAGGTAGCATTGTTCTATGCTAGAGTTGGTTGTATAGCTTTTGATGGGACTTCAGACCCATTAGACTTTCTGCACACCATTGAGATGAGGACTCGGATTACTCACACTGAGTACTAGTGGATCATGATCGTCGAGCTATCTATAGAGGGACCAACCTTGGATTGGTTCATCCAAGTGATTTAGCCACATCTAAGGATGATGACTTAGGCTCAGTTTCAAGAGAGGTTTATGAGGAGATTCTATCCAAAGCCACTGCGGATGAGCTATAGACTCAAATTGATCAGCATCTCCAAAGGTGATAAATCTATTGAGGACTACATTAGAGAGTTCCTCAGACTAGGTAGATATGTAGAGGATTTAATGTGAGATCAGTATTTTGTTATTATGACTTATGTCACTGGTCTGGGTTCTGCTTTTGCTGGGATGCCTACTACAGGACTTACTCTTGAGTTTGTTCTTGAGTTGGCCAAGGAGATAGAGTTGAGAATAGTCAGGGAAGGAGCGATATAATGAAAATGTGCATAGTTATTTAGACTAGTTAAGGTTTATTATCATTTATTTTCATTATTTTTTATGTGTTTTTTTGGTTATTGAATTAATGTTTTTACTTATTTTATCATTAGGACTCACTATAAAAGTTTTATTGCTCAAATGACATTTAGAAGACACTTGGAGTTTATTTGAACAAGCTAGAAAGTAAAAAGAAGTCAAGATTAGATCATCAAGAAGGTATAAAACTTGTCGCTAAGGGCACAAGTTGTCACCGAGAGTCTCTGTGATGAGTTGTCATACTCGTGCCTTGCCAAAGAGTTGCAACTTTTCCTAGTTTGAGCAGTTTTTGTATTTTAGCCATAACTCCATCTATAGACATCCAAATTAGGTGATTCAAGTTGCTATAGAAAGATAAAAGAATGATCTAAAACTTTAATAGAGAAAAATTCTAGAGATAAAGTCATATAGATGGAGATAAATGCCCTTGAAGTTATAGAATTTGCAAAGGGGGGTGACCTTTGATGTCAAGTGGTGCCTTTCCAAGTCCAACAATATTCTAGTAACTTCCAGTAGCTTTCGAGCTCTATATATGCATCATTTCTAGTCTAAAATAGGCAAGACATATGAATTACTATAGTTTTTTAGAAATACAATTATTATCTTTTAGTTTTAAGAGTCATTGTAAGAAACACTTGAAGAAGAGAAAACTAAGTGCAAGAGAAGATCATCCTAAATCAATAATTTTTTAGAAGACATAGAAGGGAGTTTTACTTATTCAATTCTTTCTCTCTTTATCTTTCTTTCTATGTTGAATTTGGTTTTCTTTTGTTACTTCTTAATCATGTATCTAGGCTAAGTCTTTGTATGGGAATTACAATGATGAATTAAATAAGAACTACATTTTTATCTTATATTATTCATGATTTAATTTCAATTAGTCCACTTTGTGTTATGTATGTTTGATCACCATATGTAACTTGTTAATTAAATGATTTACAATGAGAATTGGAGTAATTTGGTGGAAAGTAATTGAGATTACTTAAGAATGGAATTTAACTTGGAGATAAGGGATTCATGTTAAGGGAAACATAATTAGTATAATGTGTTTTATGATTTTCTCTTATCTTTGCATTGCCATGAGAATGAATGTAAACTTTAAGAGGAAATACCTTCAATTGACAATGAGAGTTGCTTTTAAAGATTATAGACTAATTTCCAATCAATATGTTTTATGATAATTATGTTTAAAGTTCTTATTTGATTCTGATTTGTGATTCTCTTATATATATATATATATATATACACACACACACACACACACACATTGTTATAACTTATCTTTATATTTTAGCAATTATTTAGTGTTTAGGTTTCTTTATTTTTTTTAGTCATTATTATTATTTTTCTAGTTTATTTACCTATCCATCTAAGTATCTATATAGTTAATATAAGATTGACCCAATTCCTGAGTGTTTGACACCCTTCTTACTCTATACTAAGTCATAGAGACTAGGGTATATAAATCTAACTCACAATAGATTTTGGTGCCATTGCTGGGGAATGTGTTGTAATTTTTATTAACTTAAGGTAGAGAAAGGTTGTTTTAGGTATTGTTTTTTTTATATATATATTTTTTATATTTTATTTATTTTTGTTGTTATTTGTTAAGTTTAATTTGATCGATTATGAATTTACATTTATGTGCTTACTAGAAGTAATAGTGATAATAATTTGAACTTTGATCCTGAAATTAATTTAACTATATGTGCTTTACACAGGGAACAAAGGCAAAGAAGAGAGAACCAACTGAATTTAAATGACATGGCTTAACTAGAAAGGAGAACGTTAGGAGATTTTGCAATGCCTGACATCTTAGGAAGTTTTGGAGGGATTGTGGCTCTAGCTATTACTAACAACAATTTTAAGATCAAGCCAAGTATCATCCAAATGGTGCAAAATAATCAGTTTGGAGGTTTACAAGGAGAAGATCATTATGCCCACTTGTTAACTTTCCTTAATGTGTATACAACTTTCAAGATTAATGGTGTAACAGATGACGCAATCAAGTTCAGACTCTTCCCATTTTCAGTTAGGGATAACGCAAAACTTTGGCTTGCTATTTTTCCAAATGAATCAATCATAATATAGGATCAATTGAAGCAAGCATTTTTGCATAAATATTTTCCACCACATAAAATGGCAAAGTTTCGCAATGAGATCACTACTTTCAAGCAAAATGGAAGTGAGACAATCTATTCAGCTTGGGAGAGATTCAAGGAACTCTAAAGGCAATATCATGGCTTGCCGAAATGGATGATTCCTCAAATTTTCTATAATGGGTTGACGGATGAAAACTGAAATATTTTGAATGCAACAGCCGGTGGAAAATGGATGGATAAAATGACTAAAGAAGCTATTACTTTGCTTGAAGAACTTGTATCTGAAGGATACATGGGTGATGAAACAACTATGGCAAAAGCAAGGGGAGTTTTGGAGCTTGACATAATTAAAATGTTGAATGCAAAGGTAGATGCTCTCACTAATTTGGTAAGTAGAAATTAACTTAATTCTTTAGAAAGTACTAATGTTGTTTGTGAGTCTTGTGGAGGATCTCATTCATATTCTCAATATAATTTAAGTATAAATGAGGATGTGAACTACATGCAGGGGGGGTTTTAATTAAAGAATGGGGTTGAATTCTAGCACTTATAACCCTCAATGGAGGAAACATCCCGATTTCTCCTGGTCAAACCCATCCTCTTAATTAAACCCTCCATATAACCCAAATACCAAACCTTAAAACCCACTAGGATTTTCCATGAAACAACAAACCTTTAATCCTACCCATCCAAAACCTACTATTAAAAATCTTATGGAGTAATTTGTCAACCAACAAATGTCCAAAAACAAACAAAATAAGGAGCAATTTAAGCAGCTAAACTCTAAACTTGAGCAGCTTGCTACTTATAACCACATCCTTGAAACCCAAATTACCTAAGCAGCCTCTTCCTCCAACACTAAACCTTTGGGAAAGCCTCCTAGCCAACCATGAGTATGTACAAAAAGAGTCTTATCAAGAAATTACATTATGTTATGGTAAGGAGGTTGAAAAGGATCTTAATAAGAAAAAGAGAGTGGTTGATGATGATGATGGGGTAAAAATTAAGGTAGTGGATGTTAGAAGTAAAGATGATGATAATTTTATAAAGAAAGGTAATAATGAAGATGCCATACCATCGAAGAATGATGAACCAAGGATAGATGTTAAAACTCTTCCTTTTCCTCAAAGGTTCATAAGGCATAACTTAGATAAACAGTTTGGAAAATTGCTTGATTATCTCAAGGAAATTACTATCACCATACCATTCATGGATGCCATTAAAGACATGCTAGCATAGGGTAAATTTTTGAAGGATATTATTAGCCATAAGAGCAAGCTTAAAGATTATAACTTAGTATCTCTTGTTGAAGAATCGAAGGCTATATACTCTAAGTCTCCACTAAAGCTTAAGGATCCTGGTTCATTTACGGTTCCTTGTATAATTAGAGGTACACATTTTAATAAAGCTTTATGTGATATTGGTGCTAGTGTTAGCCTTATGCCTTACTCTATTTACAAAAGGCTCAATTTGGATGAGCTTAAGCTTACTAATATGTGTCTTTCCATGGCAGAAAAATCTGTCACATATCCACTTGGCATTATGGAAAATTTGCCAATAAAAGTGGGGAAGTTTATAATACCAGCTGATTTTGTTGTGTTGGAAATGGAGGAAGGTCCTGAGATCCCAATTTTGTTTAGAAGACCATTTTTTATGACAGCAGGAGCACTTATTGATATAAAGAGAGGAAAGATCACATTAGAGGTGGATAATGAATGTATGAAATTTAATGTACTGAAATCATAAAGTCAACACCTGTAGAAGTGGAAAGTAGAATTGATTCTATTGATGTTATTGATGAATGCATTGAAGAAGTAATTCATGAATGTTTGAGGCAAGATTCTATGGAGCCATACGGAATGCAAAAAGCTAATGAGAAAATTTTGGAGGTAACTCCATATCAACTTTCCTATAGGACATCAAGATTTGAACCTTTAAGTAGAGAGGATGATCCAAAAGATACTACATCAAGTGAAGAAGTCAAGATGGAGCTCAAGCCCCTACCATCAAACCTAAGATATGCATTTCTTGACTCTAACCTTAAATTTCCTTTTATTGTTAATTCATCTTTGCTTAAAGATAATGTTGATGCTTTACATGATCAGTTACTTAATCATAAAAATGCCATTGGTTATTCTATAAATGATTTGAAGGGTATTGGTCCTAATGTATGTATGCATAGAATTCTTTTAAAGGACCATTGTAGACGGTAGGGTTTAGTGCATGTTCAAGATTTTAACAACTATGACACTATTTGAGCTCAGGGCTCTAGAGAACACACTAACCACTATCACAAAGACATGGCATGGAGATGAGTAGTTGCTATCCAAGGTAATAACTGGGACAAATAAAAAATGTGGTACTCGATTCCCTAAAAGAAAGCTAGCACCACAACCAGGAGATTTTGGATATGGAATACCAACTTCTTTCAGTCTCATGTTCTTTTAGAATTACTTTATGAATTACTATCTTATTCTTTATTTACATGCAATTTCATATAAACCCTTAAAAAACAATCAACTCTAAGGAAAACTAGTCATGAAAAATACAAGTAAATAATGCATTCAATAGAACATATAATCCCTAAGTTTGTTTAGTCTACATGGATTTTAATTAAATGGGCTAAATCTACATGTTTTAATTTACAAGTGATCTTAAATCTACAAATTATGAAAAAGGCTTAAATTAAGTAGGCTAAGTCTAAATTAATTAAATTAAATTAGGTGGACCTATGTCTAATTTACTAGATGGGTCTAAGTTATCTCTAACCTAAAATCTAATCAATTATGGGCCTAAGGATATACTTTAATCAATTAAACCTTATTTAATTATTAAGTGAGATGCACTAATTAAGATGGGTTAAAAAAGAATCATCTAAACATAAATAAATGAATTAAAACCTAACATGGGCTTAAGCCCCAAAACACATAAAAATAAATAAATGAGCCTAAAAAAATTAAATAAAACATGCCAAAATAATTAAATAAAAGATCAAGCAACTAATTAAATTAATATTTCTAAAATCCTAATTTTAATTAACATGCAATCCTAAATTAATCTACTTCCACCATTGATTTTAATTAATTACCCAATTGAAACCCTAATTTTGCTAACCAATTAATCAACATAAACATGCAATCACACACATAATTTCATTATTCCCACTATTTGGGGCTATTACAATAATCTATTAAAAATAATAATAAAAAAATTAATAAAACCCCAAAAAATATAAATAAAACAAATAAATAAAAAAAACCTAAGAACTAAATCTAGCTACAAGGCCTTATCCATGGCATTCTATGGACTTCTTATGAGTTTAGTCCTTAAAACATGATCATCATGTATTTTCCTCCATAATCACCATAAAAAAGAGAACAAAAATTATGATTAGTGAATAAATTATAACAATAATTTAAATAAAATTAAAACTTAATAAAATAAAATAAATAAATAAATAAAGTAAAATAGAATAAGGAGAAGATGATGCTTATGGATGAATTTAATGGAGTGCTCCTCAGATTTTGTAAAATCACTATTCTTAATAGGTTTTTGAATCTTGTTCTTCAAAAATCTTCCAAAGATCTTCAATTAATCAATTAAACAAAAGGAAATTTTGTAGAGAATGTTTTTTTTTTCAAAACAATTCACAAAGGAAAAGAGTCAAAAATGCTTTTTAAGAAAAATCAACCAACAGCCAAAGATAATTTGGCGTAGAGAAAATATCAAAGTAAAAGACTGCTCCTCCCCAATCTCCCTTCCCAGGAGCCAAAACACTCCTTTTATAGTGAAACAACCCTTTAAACCCTACAAATAAATTGATTCCTAAAAGAATTCTATTTCCTTAAAAAATAATAGATAAATATCAAAAATAATATTAAGAAAATTTCAGACCAATTAGGATTCAAGAAAAAGATATTTTTATTTTCTAAAAATCCAAAAAAAAATGAAAAAGGTCTAATTCCTATCAAAATTGCATAATTTCGATCGAAATTACACAATTTTGGTTGGAATTAGTGTAATTCCGACCAGAAATATAAAAATTCGACCACTTTTTTTAAACTTTTAATTATAAAAAGGTCCCTAAAAGAATTTAAGTTTTGTAATTAGGTCCTTAAAAAGCATTGCAATTTAGTCCATGAAAACATTAAATTCTTTCTTTGAAAAATGCAATAAGACCTCTGAAATTTCAAAGTTCAAGTATTGAATACCTATTCATTACATTTTCATTATTAGAGTCCTTTGTCGCATCTATTACTCATCATCCCGAAATTGGGTGCTTACAATTGCCCTCCTTTGTTGTTGTTTGCTTGACAAATTGTGACAAAGCAAACTAGTACTTAATTTTTTAATTGAAAGTTAAGATACTTGCTTGTGCTTCTTGAAGCTTTTGCTTATGAACTTGCTATACTCGGATGTACAACATTGATATGAAATGACACATCATACTTGGTCGTATGATGCTGATTATACTCGGTCATATGAAGCTGATTATACTTGGTCGTATAATCTTTATTAAAAATACATTGTACTAAGTTGTACAATGTTGACTATATTTGGACGTATAGTCTAGTTGGAATTGATACATTGCACTCGATCGTATAATGTTGACTATACTCAGTCGTATAGTCTGATTGGAATGACATATTGCACTTGGTCGTACAATGTCGACCATACTTGGTTGTATAGTCTAGATTCTCTTATGCAATCATGCTATAATCCATAATTGCTCGCGGTTAACTGCAACTCTTTCATTGCTCACTGATGATGTTGTAATCCATAATTGCTCGCAATTAGCTGTAACCCTTTCAATGCTCACTGGTGATGCTGCAATCCATAATTGCTCATGATTAACTGCAACCCTTTCATTGCTCACTAGTGATGCTGCAATCCATAATTGCTCACGATTAGCTACAACCCTGTTATTGCTCACTAATGATACTGAAGTCCATAATTGCTCGAGATTAGTTATAACCCTTTTGTTGCTCACCAATGGTGCTACAATCCATAATTGCTCATGATTAGCTGCAACCCTTTCGTTGCTCACCTTTGATGCTGTAGTCCATAACTGCTCACAATTAGCTGTAATCCTTTCATTACTCACTGATAATGCTACAATCTGTAATTGCTTGCAAATTGACTGCAATCCTTTCATTGCTCACCTTTGATAATGCTACAGTTCATAATTGTTCACTGACTTTAATCAACTGCAACCCTCTTATTGCTCACCTTTGATGATGCAATCCATAATTGCTTACAAATTAACTATAATCCTTTCATTGCTTACCTTTTGATAATTCTATAATCCATAACTATTCGCGAATTGGCTATAATCATTTTATTGCTTGCCTTTGATGCTACAGTCCATAATTGCTCATGGATTTTTATCTTTGGTTGTTTGAGTTGAATGCTTTGAATTCTTTATGTTGACTGACTTTGAATTTTAATGTGGTGATTGATTAGAATTTTTGTGCTGACTGATTAGAATTTATGTGTTGATTGATTTCAATTTCACTATGTTAACCATCTCTACAAGTTAGGTGCTTTTTCTTCTGGATTTGAAAATTCCTATAGACTTGTTGAAGTTAGTTTCAATCATGATGAATGCATAAAAGTACCTTATAGTGTTAAAGATTTTATGAGAAAATTCATCACTTTTCATGAGATAGCGTGCACTTAATGAATCTCACTATTTTTTATTTTCATGACTGTTATTTATTCGCCATTTGCAAAGGTCAAAGGCATCAAGAGTATGTCTTTTACCAAGTGAAGAGCTTACTTCCACACCTAATTTTAAGGAGATTTTGTTAAATAAAACTTATGAAAATTGAGCATAAACATATCGAATTCTGATTATCAAAATAGCCTTTGAATTATTTTTTATGTTTTCCTTCCTTATCCGAGTATTCCCCTACCTTTTCTAATATTACTCAGCGTGGATACCATTGGAAAGGTCCTTTGGATACTCATACTTGTATAGAGCATTGGAGTAAATAGAATAATTTTTGGCATGGTCCTCTTTTAGTATTCTCCTACCTTTCTTATATTACTTAGCATGGATACCACCAAAGGTTTCATGTTGATACTCTTACTCATTTTTGAGCATTGGATTAAATTATACTTGCTCTTATTTTGATTATCCTGTTAGTGTTCCCTCACCTTTCTTGTATTACTCAACATGGATACCATCAAAGGATTTGTACTCATACTCATTTTTTAGCATTGAAGTAGATTATATACACATTTATCATTCAAAAGACTGAAATGATACTTTAAAATTCAAGTAGTTTATGCTTCATGTCCACCGATTTTGTTTTTGCAATTTCTTCCCCTCATTTGAGTGAAAAGCAAGCATTTGATTGATTAGAGTTTATAAACTCTCAACACAAAACTGTTAACTACTCATCTGAATTCTATAAGGCTAATACAAGAAAGCCACTATGATTAAAGGTCATAAGATAGGATTTTGACACATGACCTCATAAAGTTGATGAATTTACTTTCAATTTGTGAATTTTATTATTGAGATGGTACTTTATTACATAATCTAAGGAAAGAGAGCTCTGTTACTTCCCTTTTTATTATCTTGGTGAGTGTTTGGCATTTGCTATCTTGCCCATTCTTATTGATGTATTGGTTCCTTTCCCCTTCTTCATTCTCTTTTATTTTTACCTGCACAAAATACCATAAGTTAGTATGGTCTATTCGTAAGTGAAGAAATTTTTTCAAAATGCAATGTTATTCTTTTTTTTTTTTTTTGCATTCTTCCCTTTAGATTTGTCTCTGATCGTAGGGTCATGATACTCCACCATTGAATATGAGGCTTTAGGTTGCATTTGTATTTCCACCTTTATTATAATGCTATGGTAGAGGGCTCCATTTCTTTTTCCTGATATCTCTTGCAAAAAAAGGTTCAGGAGCTAGAGATCTTATTTTATGATCAAATGATTTTTTTAGAGTGCATTCATTTCAAGTTTTGAGTGCATTCTTCCCTTTTATAGGGTTATAGACGGTGGGGTTTAGCGTGCGCCCAAGATTTTAAAACTGTAACACTTTTTAAGCTCAGGGCTCTAGAGAACACACTAACCACTATCACAAACACATGGCGTGGAGATGAGGAGTCGCCTCCTAAGGTAATAACTAGGACAAATCGAAAAGGTGGCACTCGATTCCCTAAAAGAAAGCTAGCACCACAACTAGGAGATTTTGGGTACGAAATACCAACTTCTTTTAGTCTTGTGTTCTTTTAGAATTACTTTATGAATTACTAAATTATCCTCTATTTACATGCAATTTCATATAAACCCTTATTCTAGCAATGAATTCCAAGGCAAACTATTCATGAAAATACAAGTAAATAATGCATTTATTCAAACATATAACCCCTAAGTTAGTCTAATATACATGGATTTTAATTAAATGAGCTAAATCTAGATGTTTTAATTTACAAGTGAACTAAGACTAATTCCTTTTAATTTTAATTAAATGAACCTAAGTCTATTTATTTTAATTCTAAAAATGAGCCTAAATATACAAATAATGAAGACATTTAAATTATTGGGTCTAATTCTACATGTTTTAATAATAAAATGATCTTAAATCTACAAATTATGAAAAGGCTTTACGTGGGCTAATTCTAATTAATTAAATTAAGCTAGGTGGACTTATGTCTAATTTACTAGATTGGCCTCAGTTATCTCTAACTTAAGATCTAATAAATTATGTGTCTAAAATGCATTTTAATTAATTAAACCTAAAAACCAAAATTTATACGAATTAAAATCTAATATGGGCTTATGGCCCAAAGCACATAAGAATAAACAAACAAGCACAAAACACATAAAAATAAATGATCTCAAAAACAATAATAAACACGCCCAAAAACAAATAAAACATATTAAAATAATTAAATTAAAGATCAAACAAATAATTAAATTAATTCCTTCTAAACTCCTAATTTTCATTAATATGCAACATAAGTTAATCTACTTCCTCCATTAATTTTAATTAATTACCCAATTAAAACCCTAATTTTACAAACCAATTAATCAAAATAAACAAACAATCACACATAATTCCATTATACCCACTATTAAGGCTATTACAATAATCTATTAAAAATAATAAATACAACCCAATAAATAAATAAATTAAATAAAGCAATAATAATAATAATAATAATAATAATAATAATAAAACCTAGAAACTATATCTCTACAAGGTCTTATCCATGTCATTCCATGGACCTCTTATGGATTTGATTCTCCAAGTATGATCATCATGTGTTTTCCTCTATAACCACCATAAAAAAATAAAAATTATGATTAGTGAATCAATTATAACAACAATAAAAAAAATTAAAAATCAATAACATCAGAAGAAATAAAATAAAATAAAATTAGAAGAAGATGATGATGCTTATGGATGATTTTAAGGGAGTGCTCCTCAGATTTTGTAGAATCACCGTTCTTAATAGGATTTCGAATATTATACTTCAAAAATTCTTCAAAGATCTTTTAATCAAGCAATTAAGCAAAAGAAATTTTATAGAGAATAATTTTTTTTCCTTTTCTTTTCTCCCTTTTTCTCTAATTTTTTTCTCTCTTTTTTCTCTTCTTTGCTCCCTTTTTATTTCCTCTGCCTTTTTTCTTCTCTTCTCCCTTTGTTTTTTTTTTCCAGAGCAAAAGCCCTCCTTATATAGGGATACATCTTAAAACCCTAGTTATAAATTGATTTCTAAAAGACTTTTGTTTCCTTAAAAATATTATCAAAATAATTTTAGGAGAATGTCAGACCAATTAAGACTTAATTTATCTAGAAAATTCAAGAATTTACGGAAGGAGTCTAATTTTGACAAGAATTAGCGTAATTCCGATCGAAATTAGCATAATTTTGATCGCCTTTTTTGTTTAAGCTTTTAATTACATATAGGTCCTTGAAAGAATTTAAGTTTTGCAATTAGATCCCTAAAAAGCATTGCAATTTAGTCCATAAAAACATTAAATCCTTTCCTTAAAAAAATGCAATTAAACCCTTGAAGTTTCAGAGTTTTAAATATTGAAGACCTATTCATGACATTTTCATCATTGGAGTCTTTTGTCGCATCCATAACTCATCATCCCAAAATTGTGTGTCTACAGTTGCCTCCTTTTATCATTGTTTGCTTGAAAAATTACGACAAAGTAAACTAGCACCCAATTTCTTAATTGAAAGTTAGGATACTTACTTGTGCTTTATGAAGCTTTTGCTTATGAACTTGTTATGCTCGGACATATAGTATTGATTTGAAATGACATATCATACTCGGTCATATGATATTGACTATACTGGGTCGTATAGCCTGGGGTGAAACGGACTTTGTCACGATCCAAACTAGGAGTCATGACCGGCGCTAGGGAATGAGAGTTCTTTCGAATCCGAAACCCATAGCAAGCCTTAAAAAAAATAAAATTATGAAATAAATAATTAAAAAGTACGACAGACTTAAAAATGTTTAAATCAATATATAAAATAAATACACCAAATCCTTTCATAAATGAATACATAGTCGTACAGTTTCAAATACCATTTTTCAGAGTATACAATATCAAAACAATATAATACTCTTCCGATACAATAACACTACTACTGCAATTTCTAGAATACAAATCAAAATTCAAAATATACGTTTACATAAAATGGCCGGGACTGAAGAACATCGGCGAGGAACTCTATAACTAAGGTCTGACGATATGGGATCTCCTAAAAAAAATAATTTAGGGGGGTCAGACCTCACTGAGTGAATTATTATACTATATATACATGCAAACTAAACCATAACAATCAGACATTCTTATATATATATGTATATACACACATTTCACACTAATGTCAAACTCTGCCTTTATAAATATACTAAATGTAGAAAATGTTTGTTTTAATTCATGAAGGATCCATAGAACCCTAATAATAGCAATCCCTAATCAACCCCATTATCACTCTAGCCATACATGCTCACTTGATTCCAAATGGAACACTTATTCCAAATTGGATAGCAGACTGGCCCCGAGACACTAAGTCGACCGAGCTCCAGCAGTCTGGTTGTTAGTGTGATTGGCCCTGAGACACTTGGTCAAGCGAGCTCCAGCAATCACACTATCTATCACCTCACATCTCAATCAACCCAATAGATCATTCAATCCACTTATGGACAGTAGACTGGCCCTGAGACACTAAGTCAACTAAGCTCCAGCAGTCTAACTGTCAGTGTGATTGGCCCCGCAATCACACTATCTAACATACCATTAATCTTATTCAAATCAATTAAATCAATTATAATCACCTAAAATTAACTCTCACTCAACCCTATTCTTTCGCACCGGTATGTACACGGCCCTAGTGTTGCCCACTATGAAGCACATTCTATTGATATCCGTCACTTAGAATAAATCATTTATTCTGAAAATAATTAATGTGGAACGATATTCATAATAATAAAATCAACCATATATATATACCAAAAATATACCTAAAATATAGCCAGTATATTTCGGGTATATATATGTCAAATAAAATATGAAATAAACTAAAGATAAATCATTAATATGGTTAAAAATAATTTAAATGAGTAACAATAATATAACATGCATTTTCTTAAAAATATACTTAAATATACAAAAGATATGCCCTAAGTACACAAATCATTTAATAAAACATTTATGTATAAATGTTCATTTAAATATGTGTTTAGGTTTAACATATATTCACAAATATACTAAAAATAAACTTAATTATCTAGCATGCATATATCAAAAATAAACTCTAAATATACCACTAATGTGTTAGGTTTAATTTAATAATAAAACATGTATTTGTTTGGAAATATATCAAAAATATACAAAAAAATAAACTTAAAAATAATTTAAGTGTAGGTTTATAATATAGCATGCAATTATTTAAGAATAAACCTAAATTATACTAATCATTTAATAAAATAATTATGGTTCGATGTACATTTTAATCATCTATAGATATTAAATTATAACAAACATAAACCTAAATATCTAACATACATATATCAAAAATAAACTCTAAATATACCAGTGATATATTAAATATATATATAGAAAATATACAAATATTTATATATCAAGATATACTAAAAATAAACCGAAAATATACCAAATCATATTATAATTAAATTACTGTTTAAACATATAATGAAAATGAAAAATCCTAAGTCATGCATCCTATATGCAATGCATATATATATACAGTATAATAACTCACATGTTAGCGCTCCATGAGACAAACTCGACGGGCCTGATCCGTTAGGCCTCGGTCTCGGTGCAACTAAAGAAATAAATGACAACATGAATCAGAATAAATTTAATGGAAATTCTAAAGACTCGGTCTAGAATTTTAGACATATAATTAGAATAGGGATTTGACCGAACATCACATTTTATGAGAATTCTACCGAAAATCTGGCAGAACCTCCCCTGTAAAATGAACATCTCTCTACTTAAAGAGTAGAGTCGGTCCTATAAAGAAAACACATTTCAGAATAACACCAAATTCACAACCATAATCCCTCAGTTGGACTCCAAACTACAATTCACCGACCGAGGTTCACAATTCACAGAATAATTACAAAATACTGAAAATGCCCTTATATAATAAAAATATATTTTATAATTCCAAATTACATAATTAACCCTAAAACTTATTAAAAACCGATAAAAACTCATTTATTTAGAAAAATTGTATAATATATATATAATTTGAAAATAATTTATGAAAAATAGTTTTAATTAGTTGAAAATACTAAATAATTTGTAGAAATCATTTTTATACCCTAAATAACTATTAAAACCAATTTAATTACATTTTTAGCCAATTTAGTGTAAAATTACCAAAATACCCATATATATATATAAATTTACTAAAATAAATCTAAAAATTCACCAAAAATAATATAATTACTCAAAATTAATTTTCTCAACATATATTTCAATAATATCAATAAACATACTCAATTAACCAATTTATTTCAATTAAACACATAATTAACCCCATTTTTCAAAATTACATAAACTTAATAAATTCCAAATAAATATATAAAAATTCACAAAAATTACAAATAAATTTTTATAATTCATTTCAACACCTATAATCACCATAAAACACAATTTCATAATTTAATTAATTAATTTTTGAAAATTAGAAAATATTAATAAAATAATAAAAAATTCACAAAAATTAAAATATATTCCAAAAATTCTACAAAAATTACAACATGTAGATTAAGCTTCCAGGAACAAAGTTTGTGAAGGAAGTTTTCATGAATCAACCAAATTGAAGCTAAAACCCTAAATGGCTGAAATGAAGAAATTGAAACCTAAGCAATTCTAGACCAAATCAAGTGAAACAAAGCTTGGAATAACACTCACCGGAGCTCAAGGAGAAGATAGAGACTAGTGGCATTGAATTTGGTGGCTGAAAATGGCTTGATCGGAGTTGACTTCAATTTTCGGCCTCCTTAAAAAATTCGGCCAAAACACACCAGAAAAAGGGAGCTTCAGGTGGTGGAAATGGCTGGAGGTGGAGGAGGAAGGATGAGAGGCATAGTGACAACAAAGAAATCAGCTGGAAATGGTGGAAACCGTTTGGGAGGAAAAAATGAAGGAGACAATGACATTTTGGTAAATAATGCAAACTTTATAATTTTGATAATAAATTATGTATATATGTATATATATATATATATATATATATATATATATATATATATATATCCACACTTATATTATAATATTATATATATTCCCACACATAAATAATTCTCACCACATAAATATTTTATTATATTTAATAATTTATACACTTCAAATTAATTAATTAATATTAAAACTAAATAATAAAAATTAAGATAATTAATTAAATCCTAATTAATTTAAATAAATAAACACACACACACACACACACACACACACACACACACACACATATATATATATATATATATATATATATATATATATATAAAATTTTAGCACTTAAAAATTATGTATGAGTTCATGCAAATTCGTAAAACTAGTCAAAATAATTAATATTAAATTATTTATGTGTCAATTTCCCCAAAAATACAATTTCCAAAATTTTTTTACGTAAAGTACTTAAAATAATATAAAATAATTAAAATTATCTTTAAACAAACAACAAACTCATAAAATATCATAAATATATACAAAAATTATTAACACTGCATATCCCGATGCAGTATAAAAATATTTAAAAACTCGGGATATTATAGACTCATTGCACTCGGTCGTACAATGTCGACTATACGTTGAAAAGGAACATCACACTCAGTCATATGATGCTAAAAATACATTGTAGTCAATCGTACAATGCTGACTACACTCAGTCGTATAGTCTATGTTTGAAAAGAAACATCATACTTGGTTGTATGATGCCAATTATACTCGGTCGTATAATCTTGATTGAGAAAATATTGTACTCTATTGTACAATGCCAACTATACTCAGACGTATAGTCTGAATTGTCTTATATGATTATGTTGTAATCCATAATTGCTCGCGATTAGCTGCAACCCTTTCATTGCTCACTAATGATGTTGCAATCCATAATTGCTCACGATTAGCTGTAACCCTTTCATTGCTCATTGATGATATTGCAATCCATAATTGCTCGCGATTAGCTGCAACCCTTTCGTTGCTCACTGATGATGCTATAGTCCATAAATGCTCATAAAATGACTGTAATCCTTTCATTGCTCACCTTTAATAATGCTACAGTCCATAACTGCTCGCTGATTTTAATTAACTACAACCCTTTTGTTGCTCACCTTTGATGCTATAATCCCTAATTGCTTGCAAATTGTTTACAATCCTTTCATTGCTCATCTTTTATAATGCTACAGTCCATAACTGCTCATGAATTTAAGTTGAATTCTTTGAATTCTTTATGCTGAATGACTTTGAATTTTGCTATGTTGACTGATTAGAATTTCTTTGCCAACTAATTTTAAGTTTTCTATGCCAACCATCTCCACAAGTTGGGTGCACTTTCTACTGGATTTACAATTCCTGCAAACTTATTAAAGTTAGTTTTAATCATGATAAATGCATAAAAGTACATTATGACATTTAAAATTTATGAGAAAATTCATCACTTTTTGTGAGATAGCATGCACTCAGCAAATCTCACTATTTTTTATTTTTATAACTGTTATTTATTCATTGTTTGTAGAGGTCAAAGGCATCATTAACCATCTTATGCTGAGAGCTTGTCTTTTACCAAGTGAAAAGCTTACTTCCACACCTAATTTTAGGGAGAATTTGCTAAACAAAACTCAAGAAAATTGAGCATAAAAAGATTGAATTTTGAATATCAAAATAGCCTTTGAATTATTTTTTATGCTTTCCTTCCTTATTCGAGTATTCCCTTGCCTTTCTCATATTACTCAGCATGGATACCATTGGAAAGGTCCTTTGGATACTCATACTCGTATGGAGCATTAGAGTAAATAGAGCAATTTTTTTTGGCATGGTCCTCTTTTAGTATTCCTCTGCCTTTCTTGTATTACTCAGCATAGATACCGCCAGAGGTTTCATGTTGATACTCTTACTCATTTTTTAGCATTGGAGTAAATTATGCTTCCTCTTTTTTTGATTCTCCTCTTAGTATTCCCCCGCCTTTCTTATATTACACAGCATGGATACTGTCAAGGGATTTTGTACTCATACTCATTTATGAGCATTGGAGTAGATTATATGCACATTTATTATTCAAAAGACTTAAATGATACTTTGAATTTCAAGCAATTTATGCTTCATGTTTGCATATTTTGTTTTTGCATTTTCCTCCCTTCGTTTGGGTGTAAAGCAAGCATTAGATTGATTAGAGTTTATAAACTCTCAACACAAAACTATTAACTACTCATTTGAAATCTATGACACTAATAAAAGAAAGCCAATATAACCAAAAGTCATGAGATAGGCTTTTCGTATATGATCTCGTAAAGTAGATGAATTTACTTTTAATTTGTGAATTTTATGATTGAGATGGTACTTTATTACAGAATCTAAGGAAATAGAGTTCTGTTACTTCCCTTTATTATCTTGATGAGTGTTTGCCATGCAAGATGATACTTCTGATGATTGATTAACATTTTCAACCTTTCCCATTCTTATTGATGTATCGATTCCTTTCACCTTCTTCATTCTCTTATATTCTTCCCTGCACAAACTACCATAAGTTAGTATGGTCTATTCATAAGTGAAGAAATTTTGTCAAAATGCAATGTTATTCTTTTTTTGCATTCTTCCCTTTAGATTTGTCGCTGATCGCATGGTCATGATACTCCACCATTGAAGTTGAGGCTTTAGGCTGCATTTATATTTCCACCATTCCATTAATGCTATGGTAAAGGGCTTCATTCCTTTTATTAACATCTCCTGCAAAAAAGGTTCAGGAGTTAGAGATTTTATTTCATGATTAAAAGACTTTTTAAAGTGCATTGATTTTAAGTTTTGAGTGCATTCTTCCCTTTTATAAGACCAGTAAATGTATTACTTACATGTTGGACCTTCTCATCACCATATTCCATACCCTACACTCATCTGACCATTGTGGAGAGATATTCCAAAGTATGCTCTAGATGAGGCTATAGAGATGGATATTGAATCTTAAGAGCTTGAATGTCCTATCCAACCGCTTGAGGTTGCCACGATGATGCTTTTGCAAGTATCACTGTTGGTGATATTCCTTTACTTAATGGGATCATGATTTATTAGGCTCCTGAGGTCTAAATTCCCATTAAGCATCAGGTTCACCTTGATAATGTTACCCTTTTCTCTCAAATGTGAACATTCTGAATACCTTTTTGCACTTTTATAACACTAATTTTGAATGTTAGTAGCAAAGTATTTGCAAATCTCGCCTAAGCTTAAAGACTTTATTATGCAAAGCAAGTATTTCACAATAAATGTATACAAGCATATGCATATTATGTATGATGTGCATGATCCTAACGTGTCACGACCCAAACCAGGGGCCATGACCGGCGCTAGAGAATGGGAATTCTTTCAAATCTGGAACCTATAGCAACTTAAAAATAAAAACAAAAATAAGTAATTAAAATATACCGTAAATAAAATTTCAATGTAACATAAGTAGATAATCTTTTCATATCATGAAATAATTTAGTACAATATTCAGATTAAATATTTGAATTGAAATCTCATACAACAAAATAATTAAAACTCACTACTATTACAAATACAACTACTGCAGTTTACTAGAGTACAATAACAAATAACTAAATAATTAATTTATATAATAGGGCTGGGGCGAAAGAAATCCAGCGGACAGGCCTATTGCTGAGGTGTGAAGAAGAGGACTCTCCTGTAAAAACATCAACTGAGGGGAGTTAGACCTCACTGAGTGAATTATTATAATACATATACACGCATAACTAAATGTCAAATGCAGACACTCAAAAGTATATATAACACATATATATACAAGCAAGTACACACAGATGCAAAGAGAATCATTTTATATTTAATACTAAAAATCACCAGTTTATGAAGGATCAAATAGAACCCTATGTAATTGCAACCTCAAGTATCAATAAAAATCGCTCTAGCCATATGGGCCCACTTAGTTCCAAATAAATTCACTTAGTCTAACAAGACAGTAGACTAGCCCCGAGACACTTAGTCAATTGAGCTCCAACAGTCTGACTATCAGTGTGATTGGCCCTGAGACACTTGGTCAACCGAGCTCCAGCAATCACACCATCAAACACATCTCACATCAATCAAATCAATCAAGTCATAATCCATAAAAAGTTAGTAATTCAACCTATCATCTATCGCACTAGTACATACTCAGTCCTAGTACTGCCCACTAAGAAGGACGTTTTATCGATATCCTTCATTAAAAATAAAACATACATTCGAGTAACAAAATAATGTATAAAGCCATTCAAAATGATCAAATAAACCATATATATACTAGAAATATACCTAAAATAAACTAAGTATATTTCAGGTATATATACATAAAATAAGTTCAATTAAAGCATGAAATATACACAAAATCAACTAATAATATACTTAAACATAATTTGAATATAAATAAAAAAAAGACATGCATTTATTTTAAAATATACCAAAAATATACTAAAAATATACCTAAGATATACTTAAACATTCAATAAAGCAATTATGCAAAATCTTGCATTTAAAACATATAATTCTAAAACATGCAGCCTAAAGCAATGTATATATATCATAATAACTTACAGGGATGCGCTCCTCGAGATTGGTCCTACGGGCGTGGTCTGCTAGGCCTCAGTCTCGGCGCAACTAAACAATAAAAATGATCATTACATTAGAATATATCTAACTTAAGCTTTTAGAGACTCGATCTAGAATTCCTAAACACAAACAGATACAGAATCGGAATTAGACTCGATGTCATGTTTTACGAGAATTCTACCAAAAATTTGGCAGAACCTCCTCTATAAAACAGACATCTCTGTACTTAAAAAGTAGAGTCGGTCTTGTAAGAAAAGTAAACTTTGAATATAAAATTCTCACAACCCTCGGTTGGGATCCTGAACTTCAAAAATCCCCAACCGAGGTCCACAATACATCACAATTTCAAATACTAAAATAAAATATATAAAAAAATTCAATAAATACCAAAAATGCCCTTCAAATATCAAAATATAGAAATTTAAGTATTAAAACACCAAAAGTAATTATTTTACCAATAATTACTTAAAAATCCTAATAATAATATTATATTATTAAAAATCCATTTTCTCGATAATTCCACAAATATTTATAAAAAATCATTTGATAAATCCAAATTACTTAATTAGTCCAAAAACATATTAAAAATTACTAAAAATCTGTTTATTTACAAAAATAGTATATTATATAATGTGAAAATAATTTTCAAACAAATAGTATTAATTAATTAAAATTAATAAATAATTTGTAAAAATCATTTTTATACCTCAAATAATTATTAAAGCCAATTAAACTTAATAGTCAACTAAAATTACCACAAAATTACCAAATTACCCCTAATATTTAAAAATACACATAAAATACTAATAATACTCAAAAATTCAATAAAAAATATATAAATACATAAAAATTATTTTCTCAACATATTATTCATTAAAATCAACAAATACACTTAATTAACCAAATTACTAATAAAATATATTTTTAACCTATATTTCAAAACTAACATAAACTAAAAATAATTATAAAAATTACACAAAATTCATAAAAAATCAAAACAATTCCCAAAAATTTCACAAAAATTCAAGGGAACTATTTTTGTAAAAGGATTTCTTATTGATCAAGCAAAAATAATCAAAAAAATCGAAAAACCAAAAATGGCCAAAATAAAAACAAGCTTGAAACCCCACCACCACACGTTTTCAGGCCAAAAGGAGCTCAAAATCTTCCTCCTCGAAGCTCCACAAGTTCAATGCCACCAGAAATGCTTGATTTGGCGGCCAGACGGAGGAGAATGACGAGGGAGCAACTTTCGACCAAAACGGCAGCTGAAATCGACATCGGCGCCAGAGAAGGAAGGGAAGGCGGTGAAAGGCGATGACTGGAGGGAGAGGCGCTCTGACGGTCGATGATTGGAGGTAACATATGGTGAGGGTGATCAGGAAAGAAGGAGATGATGGGGAGGGGTTTTGATATTATGTATATATATATTGTATATTATATGTATATATATTATTATATACTATAGTTTATAACTTTATAATAATAAAATAATGTGTGTATATCTAAACCATACACTTAAATATACACATGCACAAATATATATACACACATTTATATATTTTACACACAATAAAATAACAATATACACACATATATTAAACCTTAATATATGCATATATATATATATATATATATATATATATATATATATATATATATATATATATATATATATATATATATATATATATATATATACCTTATAAAATACATTTAAATAATGTAATTTATTAAAATAATAATATTAAAATATTAATGCACCAAATTAAGTATTATTAAAATAATATTTCCCGAAATAATAAACTTTAATACATACATTTACGTAGAAAACTTTAATTAAATGTAAAGGTAATAATATTTATTCACAAAATAGTAAAATAATCAAATAAAATTTTAAAATTATTAACATTGCATATCCTATTTTAAAAACTTGGGTTATTACAGTCTCCCCTCCTTATAAGAAATTTTCCCCGAATTCTAAGAAAAGAATATACAAAAATCAAGGAGGAAAGAGATACGGGTAAGAAGCTCGCATCTCAGCTTCGGTTTCCCAGGTATGCTCGTCTACTCTGTTGTTGTGCTATAACACCTTGACCATCATAATCTGCTTCGAACGCAACTATCGAACTTGATAGTCTACGATCGCAACTAGTTCTTCCAAGAACGTAAGGTCTTCATTCACTTCAACACTATCGGGCTGCAACACGTGTGAAGGGTTTGAAACATACTTCCTCAGCATCGAGATATGAAACACCGGATGCACTTGAGACATACTTGGAGGCAAAGCCATCTGATATGCAACAATGCCAACTCTCTCCAGAATCTCGAATGGTCCTATATATCTCGCTGCTAGCTTACCCTTCCTGCCAAATCTCATAACACCCTTCATCGAAGACACCTTCAGAAAAACAAAGTCTCATACCTGGAACTCCATATCTCTGTGTTTAGGATCCACATAACTCTTTTGTCTGCTAACTGTGGTCTCTAATCTGCTCTTGATCACAGTAACTTTCTCTGCAGCATCCTGAACCATCTCAGGTCTAGTCAAAGCTCTCTTCCAATCTCATCTCAACTCAAAGGGGATCTACACTTCCTTTTATACAAAGCTTAATATAGTGCCATTCTAATACTGCTATGGTAGCTGTTATTATATGCAAACTCTATGAGTGGCAAATGATCATCCCAGCTACCTCCCAAATCTAAAACACACATTCTCAATATATCTTTCAGTATCTGGATCGTCCTCTCAGATTGACCATCTGTCTGAGGATGAAAAGTAGTACTGAAATCCAACCTAGTGCTGATTGCTTCTTGCAACTTCTGCCAAAAATGAGAGGTAAACACTGAACCTCTGTCTGACACAATAGACACAGGTACTCCATGAAGGCATACAATATGCTTCACATACATCTTCACTAATCTAGCTATAGAATAAGTGGCTTTCACAGACAAGAAATGTGTAGACTTGGTTAACCTGTCCACAATCACCCAAATGGAATCGTATCCATCCTTGGAACAAGGTAAACCAATGACAAAATCCATAGTAATCCTTTCCCACTTCCACTCAGGAATAGGAAGAGGCTGAAGCTTCCTAGAAGGCTTCTGATGCTCAGCTTTTACTTGCTAACATGTCAGACACTTAGCAACATAATCAGCGACATCCTTCTTCAGTCCATCCCACCAGTACACGTCTCTGATACTATGGTACATATTGGTGACACCTGGATGTATGTTGTAAACTGTAGAATGTGCTTCCTCAAGGATCTCTTCTTTTAAATTATCCACATCAGGAACACACAATCTACCACTAATCCACAAAACACCATCATCATCAAGTATGAAATCAATGAATTTCCCTGCTCGAACATTCTTTGCAAGCACTTTTAGAATAGGATCTCGGCTCTGAGCTACCTTAATCCTATCTCTTAGTACAGATCGCACCTTAAACTGAGCTAGCAATCCACTTGATCTGCTCACCTTCATCAGCATACCTTAATCCACTAACTGATGTAACTCTTGGATCAATGGCCTCCTCTCCACACTGATGTGAGTAAGACTGCCTAAAGACTTCTTACTCAAGGCATCTACTACCACATTAGCCTTGCCTAAATGATATAGAATCTCACAGTCAGAATCTTTCAACAATTCCAACCATCTCCTCTGCCTCAGATTCATATCTCTCTGCTGGAAAATGTACTTAAGGCTCTTCTGATTAGTAAAAATCTTCAAGTCACCCCATACAAATAATGTCTCCAGATCTTGAGAGCAAAGATTACTGCAGCCATCTCTAGGTCATGGGTAGGATAGTTTTGTTCATGCTTCTTCAATTGCCTTGAAGTATAAGCTATTACCCTACCATTCTACATCAACACACAACCTAGGCCAACCCTAGAGGCATCACAATACACTGTGAACTTTTTTTTTCCATTAGGCAAAGCCAAAACTGAAGTTGTGGTCAACTTCTCCTTCAGTAACTGAAAGCTATTCTCACAAGCTTCTGACCACTCAAACCTCATATTCTTCTGAGTTAAGCGAGTCATAGGAGCTGTAATTCTGGAAAAATCCTGTACAAACCTCCTATAGTACTCGACTAAACCTAGAAAACTATGAATCTTGATAACTGAAGTCGGTCTAAGCCACTCAGACACTGCCTCAATCTTCTGTGGATCAACCTAGATACCCTCTTTTGACACCACGTGTCTAAGAAATACAACACTCTCTATCCAGAAATCACACTTTGAGAATTTAGCATATAGCTGATGTTCTCTCAGTGTTTGCAGTATAGTCCTCAAGTGATATACATGTTCTTCCATACTCCTCAAATATACCATATACCATCAATGAAGACTACCACAAACTAATCCATAAATGGTCTGAACACCCTATTCATCAGGTCCATAAAAGCTACTAGTGCATTAGTCAAGCCAAAAGACATCACCAGAAACTCATAATGGCCATATCGAGTGCGAAATGCCATTTTAGGAACATCATCTTCATTGATCCACAACTGATGATAACCCGACCTCAAATCAATCTTGGAAAAGAACTGTGCACCCTGTAGCTGATCAAACAAGTCATCTATCCTCACGAGAGGATACTTGTTCTTCATTGTCACCTTGTTCAGCTCTCTGTAATCAATTCACAGTCTCAGCATACCATCCTTCTTCCTCATAAACAGGACTGGTGCACCCCAAGGAGAAACACTAGGTCTAATAAAACCCTTATCTAGCAACTCTTGCAATTGCTCCTTCAACTCTTTTAACTATGCAGGAGCCATTATATAGGGTGGCATAGAAATAGGGGTAGTTCCTGGAACCACATCTATACAGAACTCAATCTCTCTATGAGGTGGTAAACCTGGCAACTCCTCAGAAAAAAAACATCAGGAAACTCACAGGCAACAAGAACATCTATGAGCGATAGCTTCTCCACTGAAGTATCCTTGATTAATGCCAAATAACCCTGACAATCCTTCCTCAGCAACTTCCTAGTCGTAATAGTAGAAATGAGATTCTGAGGTGCATAACTCTTATCACCCACAAACTTAAATTCTTCTTCACCAAGAATTATGAAAGTCACCTCTTTACTCCGACAATCCACCATGGTATAGTGCTGAGATAACCAATCCATACCCAGAATAACATCGAATTCCATCATATTCAACTAAATGAAATCAGCGGATAATTCTCTACCTCTAATAAGAAGTAGACAACCAGAAAGAACAACATCGATGTCTAAAGAGTCACTTAGAGGAGTGGCGACAGACAAAGCAAAAGCCATCCTTGAAGCTTGCCAATAAGACTTAGAAGTAAAAACAGGAAAAATGAATGAATGCGTGGCACCCAGATCAAACAAAACCCATGCATCCAGGTAACAAATAGAAATAATACTTGCCACGACTGCATTAGATGCCTGAGCATCCTACTGAGTAAGATGGAAGACTCTGGCCTATCCTCAACCTCCCTGCTGGTTGGTAGAAGCCTGGCCAATACCTTTGGCACCTCCTCTGGTACCTATACCACGACCCTGCTGAGGAACAATCTAAGTAGAACTCTGGTGTTGGGCTGGAGGCAACTGAAAAGGAATGGGTGCTGCACTGGCAATCGACTGCTGAGGGAATTGCAGAATCTGTGACTGCTGATAACCAAAATAGGGACATGATCTGGCAAAATGTCCTGTCTGTCCGCATCTAAAACACGTTAGCAGTGTCATATAACACCGTCCCTAATGGACTTTGTCGCACGTCTGACATACATTACCAGTTGACCCAGAACTACAACCACTACTGCTGCTCGGAGCACCTGACCTAAGTCTAAATGGTCTACGCTGACCTCCACAGCCATGTCTATTGCTCCGGTGTACCCTTTGCTACTGTCTCTAACTCTGTTAGGCTGGATCCCTCAGTTGACTACTCGATCCAATTTAAAAACTCAAGTACAAAGTAGTTTGGAATCCACATGACTGAATACCCAACTGGTAATAATCAGGCATAGCTCCTTGCCTTACTAGCCTCAGCTTAATCTCCTTAGCTAACTCTATCACTAACTCTAGAGTAAGGCCTGCTGTAGGCATACCAGCAAATGCTAAACCCAAACCAATGACATAAGTGGTGACTGCGAAGTACTAATCTTGCATAAGATCCTCTGCATATCTACCAAGCCGAAGGAACTCTTTGGTATAATACTCAACAGATCTGTCACCTCGGGAAATGCTAGTCAACCAGAGTCTGTAGCTCATACGAGGTGGCTTTAGGCAAAATCTCCTCATGAATTACTCTCTGAACTGAGCCCAGGTCATTGTCATCATGTATGGCTGAATGATCTGAATAAACCAGTCCAAGGCTGGTCCCTCTACTAACAGATCAACTATCATGATCTGTTGGAACTCGGTGTGAGCAATTCGAGTCCTTATCTCGATCATATGCAGAAAATCTAAAGGGTCAGAAGTCACATCGAATGTGATCCTGCTGACTTTGGCATAAAATAGGGCTACCTCAGGGTTATACATACCTTGCTGATAGGCAAGCTGAACAGGCAGTGCAATAGGAGGTACTAGAATATCATCAAACTCAGGCTCTATAGGTTCCTCATATTGTAGCTCTCTCTGTCTACAGTGACTCACCGCTCCTTGAGGTCTACCTCTACCTCGACCTATGTGCCTAACTGGCAGCTCAGGAGGTAAAACCTCATCCTGGAAGGACTTATCATCCTTGGCCTCAATGATCGATGGAGCGACACGCGCTTGCCTCCTCATTCTGAAAAGACAAACAGAAGGATTTAGACAAAACAGACAACTAATGGTAGCGTAGAAAACTAAATCAAGGAATACTTATCAAGACATACTCGAAACTAATTAACTGTAGTAGTTTCAAAAGAAAACACAACACTGAAAACTAGGACCATAACTCACACAACTAAGGCCCTGACACAAAACTTGCTATAATACCAACTTTGTCACGACCTAAACCTAGGGCCATGACCGGTGCTAGGGAACGAGAATTCTTTCAAATATGGAATTCGTAGCAAGCCTGAAAAATAAAAACAATAATAAGTAATTAAAATATACTATAAATAAAATTTCAATCTAACATAAGTAGATAATCTTTTTATATCATGAAATAATTTAGTACAATATTCAAATTAAATACCTGAATTGAAATCTCATACAATAAAATAATTAAAACTCACTACTATTACAAATACAACCACTATAGTTTACTAAAGTACAATAACAAATAACAAAATAAGTAATTTACATAATAGGGCTGGGGCAGAAGAAATCCGGCGAATAGGCCTACTGCTGAGGTCTGAAGAAGAGGACTCTCCTGTAAAAACATCAATTGAGGGGGAGTCAGACCTCACTGAGTGAATTATTATAATACATAGACACACTTAACTAAATGTCAAATTCAGACACTTACATACATATGCAAAGAGAATCATTTTATATTTAATA
Source organism: Mallotus nudiflorus (assembly GCA_947683625.1). NCBI lineage: Eukaryota > Viridiplantae > Streptophyta > Magnoliopsida > Malpighiales > Euphorbiaceae > Mallotus > Mallotus nudiflorus. Next base: position 140,080 of record CANTUR010000493.1, read on the forward strand.
CTGAAAATCACCAGTTTATGAAGGATCAAATAGAACCCTATTTAATCGCAACCTCAAGTATCAATAGAAATTGCTCTAGCCATACAGGCCCACTTAGTTCCAAATAAATTCACTTAGTTCAACTGGATAGTAGACTGGCCCCGAGACACTAAGTCAATCGAGCTCCAGCAATTTGATTGTCAGTGTGATTGGCCCTAAAACACTTGGTCAATCGAGCTCCATCAATTTGATTATCAGTGTGATTGGCCCTAAGACACTTGGTCAATCGAGCTCTAGCAATCACACCATCAAACACATCTCACATCAATCAAGTCATAATCCATAAAAAGTTAGTAATTCAACCTATCATTTATCGCACCGATATGTACTCGGTCCTAGTGCTGCCCACTATGAAGCACGTTTTATCAATATCCTTCATTAAAAATAAAACATACATTCGAGTAACAAAATAATGTATAAAGCCATTCAAAATGATCAAATAAACCATATATATACCAGAAATATACCTAAAATAAACTAAGTATATTTCATGTATATATACGTAAAATAAGTTCAATTAAAGCATGAAATATACATAAAATCAACCAATAATATACTTAAACATAATTTGAATATAAATAAAAAAGAAGACATGCATTTATTTTAAAATATACCAAAAATATACTAAAAATATACCTAAGATATACTTAAACATTCAATAAAGCAATTATGCAAAATCTTGCATCTAAAACATATAATTCTAAAACATGCAGCCTAAAGCAATGTATATATATCATAATAACTCACAAGGATGCGCTCCTCGAGACTGGTCCAACGGGCCTAGTCCGCTAGGCCTCGGTCTCGGCGCAATTAAACAATAAAAACGATCACGACATTAGAATATATCTAACTTAAGCTTCTAGAGACTCGATATAGAATTCCTAAACACAAATAGATATGAAATCGGAATTAGACCCGATGTCACATTTTACGAGAATTCTACCAAAAATTTGGCAGAACCTCCTCTATAAAACGAATATCTCTCTACTTAAAAAGTAGAGTCGGTCCTGCAAGAAAAGTACACTTCAAATACAAAATTCTCACAACCCTCGGTTGGGATCCCGAACTTTAAAAATTCTCAACCGAGATCCACAATACACTACAATTTCAAATACTAAAATAAAATATATAAAAAATTCAATAAATACCAAAAATGCCCTTCAAATATCAAAATATAGAAATTTAAGTATTAAAACACCAAAAGTAATTATTTTACCAATAATTACTTAAAAACTCTAATAATAATATATTATTATTAAAAATTCGTTTTCTCGATAATTCCACAAATATTTATAAAAATTCATTTTATAAATCCAAATTACTTAATTAGTCCAAAAACATATTAAAAATTACTAAAATCCATTTATTTACAAAAATAGTATATTATATAATTTGAAAATAATTTTCAAAAAAATAGTATTAATTAATTAAAATTAGTAAATAATTTTTAAAAATCATTTTTATACCTCAAATAATTATTAAAGCCAATTAAACTTAATATTCAACTAAAATTACCAAATTACCCCTAATATTTACAAATACACATAAAACACTAATAATACTAAAAAATTCAATAAAAATTATATAAATACACAAAAATTATTTTTTCAACATATTATTCAATAAAAACACTTAATTAACCAATAATTACTAACAAAATATATTTTTAACGTATATTTCAAAACTAACATAAAATAAAAATAATTATAAAAATTACACAAAATTCATAAAAATTTAAAACTAAATTCTAAAATTAATATTAACCACCAATAACACCAAAAATCAGAATTTCATAATTTATTTAATTAATTTATGAAAATAATAAAATAATAAAAAATTCACAAAAAAATCAAAATAATTCCCAAAAATTTCACAAAAATTCAGGGGAACAATTTTTGTAAAAGGATTTCTCATGAATCAAGCAAAAATAATTAAAAAAATCAAAAAACCAAAAATGGCCAAAATAAAAACAAGCTTGAAACCTCACCACCATATGTTTTCATGCTAAAAGGAGCTCTGAATCTTCCTCCTCGAATCTCCACTAGTTCAACGCCACCAGAAACGCTTACTTTGGTGGCCGGATGGAGGAGAACAGCGAGGGAGCAACTTTCGACCAAAACGGGCTGCTGAAGTCGACACTAGCATCAGAGAAGGAAGGGATGGCAGTGGAAGGCGACGATCGGAGGGAGAGGCGCTCTAATGGCCGATGATCGGAGGTAACAAATGGTGAAGGTAGGGGAAGAGGGTGATCGGGAAAGAAGGAGATGATGGGGAGGGGTTTTAATATTATGTATATATGTCACGACCCAAAACAGGGGCCATGACCGGCGCTAGGGAACGGGAATTCTTTCGAATCCGGAACCCGTAGCAAGCCTAAAAATAAAATAAATCATGCAATAATAACAATAACCATATAATATGCAGCGGAAATAAAAAAAATCATAATATCATAATATCATTTTCATGACTGGATTTAATCAAAATCCCATCTCATAAATATATAATCTTTAATACAAATCCAGTTTCAACATAATACATCTCTTTAAAATACAATACATGAAATCCAATACTTTAATTCACAACTACTGCAGTGTCTAGATAAAATAAATAAGACTCAAGTAGACAATTTACATAAAGAAGCCGGGGCGGAAGAAATCCGGCGTATCGACCTGCTACTGAGGTCTGAGGAAGTTGACTCTCCTGAAAAATAGTCAACGGAGGGGAGTCAGACCTCACTGAGTGAATTACTATAATATATATACATACACACTAAATGATAATGCATACAATCAACAGTATATATATATCTAATATATATACAGGCAAATACACACAAATGCAGAAAATCATTTTATATGTTTTATTGAAAATCATCTTTTATGAAGGATCACATAGAACCCTAGAATATCGCAACCTCAGAAAGTAGTGTTAAACAACACTCTGGCCATACAGGCTCACTTATTCCAAATATATCCACTTAATCCATATGGACAGTAGACTAGCCCCGAGACACTAAGTCAACCGAGCTCCAGCAGTCTGACTGCCAGTGTGATTGGCCCCGAGACACTTGGTCAACCGAGCTCCAGCAATCACACCCAAACCACATCTCACATATATCAATAATCATATCAAATCAATATCCACAAATAGCTAGTAATATAGCCTAAAGCTATAGGCGTACCGGTACGTACTCGGTCCTAGTGCTGCCCACTAGGTAGCACGTTCTATTGATATCCTTCATTCTTAAATATAAAACATTCATTCACAAAAATAAATGATGCATGAATATAAATGAAATAACCATATAAACCATATATATACCGAAAATATACCAAAAGTAAACCAGGTATATTTCAAGTATATATATGTCAAATGAATTCAATCAAATTATAACTTAAGCTGGAAATATATTTAAAAACATTTTAAATATATTTTATTCACAAAATATGCATATAATTTATTATAAACCAAAAATATACTTAATGTAAACTTAAGAAATAATCAAATTATTTATGCATATTTAATCAACATAAAACATGCATTTCTAAATCATGCATCCTAAGCATATATATATAGTATAGTAACTCACCTAATGCGCTCCACGAGACAGGTCCGACGGGCCTGGTCCACTAGCCCTCGGTCTCGGCGCAACTAAATAAGAAATAAATAATCGACATCAGAATAATCCTAACAGAAATCCTAGAATTCGATCTAGAGTATTTAAATACGGAAACAGAATTAGGGTTCGACTGGATATCACGTTTTACGAGAATTCTACCGAAAATTTGACAGAACCTCCCCTGTAAAACGGACATCTCTCTACTCAAAAGAGTAGAGCCGACCCTGCAAAGAAACACACTTCGAAATACAAGCTCAACAAAAATCCACAACCCCTCGGTCGGACTCCAAACTACAATCTGTCGACCGGGGTCCACAAACACAGAATAATTCCAGATATAATAAAAATATCCTCACAACATAGTAATACATCTCATAGGTAAAAATTACATAATTAACCTTGAAACACTATAAAAACCGATTAAAACTCATTTTATTAGAAAAACCGTATATTATATATAATTGAAAATAATTCACGAAAAATATTTTTAATTAGTTAAAAATACTAAATATTTTGTAGAAATCATTTTTATACCTTAAATAACTATTAAAACCAATTAAATTACATTTTTAGACAATTTAGGGTAAAATTACCAAAATACCCCTATATATATAAATATACTTAAATTACTTCAAAAATTCACCAAAAATCATACAATTATCCAAAATTAATTTTCTCAACATATTTATCAATAATATCAATAATTAAACCCAATTAACCAATTAAATTCAAATAAAAACACATTTAACCTAATTTTCTCAAAATCACATAAACTTTAATAATTCAAAAAAAATACTTAGAAATTCATAAAAATTCCAAATAAATTCCTATAATTCATTTCAACACCTAATTTAACCATAAACTCAAATTTCATAATTTAAATAATTAATTTCCGAAAATTAGAAAATAATATTAAAATATTCAAAAATACCCAAAAATCCAAACAATCTCCAAAAATTCTACAAAAATTCATACATGTAGATGAAGCTACTAGGAACAACATTTGTGAATGGATTTTTCATGAATCATCCAATTCGAAGCTCAAAAAAATTGAAAACCTAATAGGCCGAAATTTACAAAATCGAAACCTAAGCAATTCTAGACCATTTTAGCTCAAACCAAAGCTAGAATCACACTCACCGGAGCTCAAGGAGAAGAAAGAGACCAGCGATGTCAAAAACGGTGGCCGAAATCGGCGTGATCGACGGTGGATCGATTTTCGGCTTCTCCGGCCAAAATCGATCTCCCGACGCCGGAAACGGCCTCCTCAGGCGGCGGAATTGGTCGGGGAAGACGGTGGCACATCGGACGGCACACCCACGGTGAAGAAACGGCGTGACAGACGCTCGGACGGCAAGGGAAGGATCGGGAGGAAGAAGGAGACTCGGGGGGCAAATGTGTAATTTTCCAAACTTTTGTAATTTTGACAAATATATGTATATATATATATACTTTATACTATATATTAAAATAATATTAAATTACACACATCAAATATACACCACACACATAAAATTTAATATTTTTATAATTTATACTAAATAAAATTAATTAAATAACAATAAAACAAATAAATACTTAATAAAATATTAGGGTAATAATAAACCCTAATTAAATAAATATACACACACAGGCTTTATTTAATAATTTAAAAATATGTATGAGTTCATGCAAGTCCGTAAATACATTTAAAACAATTAATAATACATTGTTTACGTGAAAATTTCCCCAAAAATGCAAGTCCCGGGAAAATTTTACGTAAAACACTGAAAATAATACACAGTAGTTAAAATAGGTTTTAAATACATATCAACTCATAAAAATATCATATAATATACAGAAATTATTAACACTGCATATCCCGGTACAGTGTAAAAATATTTTTAAAAATACGGGATATTACAATATATATATATTGTATATATATTATTATATACTTTAGTTTATAACTTTATAATAATAAAATAATATGTGTATATCTAAACCACACACTTAAATATACACATGCACAAATATATATGCACACATATATTATGCATATATATATATATATATAATAATACTTAATTTGGTGCATTAATATTTTAATATTATTATTTTAATAAATTACATTATTATTTTAATATTATATATATAACCTTATAAAATACATTTAAATAATGTAATTTATTAAAATAATAATATTAAAATATTAATGCACCAAATTAAGTATTATTAAAATAATATTTCCCGATATAATAAACTTTAATACATACATTTACGTAGAAAACTTTAATTAAATGTAAAGGTATATTTATTCACAAAATAGTAAAATAATCAAATAAAATTTTAAAATTATTAACATTGCATATCCTATTTTAAAATAAAATAATTTAAAAACTCGGGTTATTACATAACGGGTCTCTTATTTGGAATAAAGCTATGTTGCAGCTTGGAGTATGAGAACGAGGTGCCTTTATCAATAGCCTGTAGGCTTGAGTATTGGATGCTTCACTGTTTGGTACTTATAATATCGAAGCTTCTGATACGATTCATTCGACTGATGACTAGGATAGCAAATGGGGTCCATGGCTTAACACTAGAGCTTGTGATTGATCAATGCATTGTTGAACTTTTCTTTTTGCCATCGTTTTTGCTGCATGATAGTCGATGTACTTGTACACTTCTTTCTACCCTGAGATCTCTTGTACTGGCTCTTATACTTCAGCATCCATCGTTACTTTTTAAATGCAGACTCAATTTGCCCCCAAAGCTACATTTTGCCCCCAGTTCCATTTTGGATTCATTCATGCTATTCTAGCAGTCTTTTTTCATTTGCATGTGCAAGAGACCCAGTTCGTTCACTGATGTTGTTGATCCTTTGACTTACTAATCCTATTAGTTACAATCTCATGTGTTGAAGATGCATAGGAGTGGGCAAACTGATTAAAGCGAGTTTTCAATGATGAAATTAGCTGGACTTGCTCTTCAAAGAATTCTTTAGCAGAATATGAAGCTTGATGCTGATGCAATAATTGATGATAGTTACAACATAAGACTTGCAATGCAATTTATTGAGCCACTTGAATTCTCAAGGTATAAGGGGACATTAGGTTTATAAGGAAAATTACAAAAGGGTGGCAAAAAAGAAAACTTAACTAAAATAATGATCTCATAGCTTTGATTTAGCTTTCATTATGTATTATCTTTCCATTCAAATACTTATACAGTATGAGAAAGACGAATATGAAATATTTGAAAAAAAATTTAACATTCAATTTTAATCATTCATTAGGGAAAAAATGAGAACCTTCATTACATCACATGATATAACTCTTGTTACTAGTCCTAATTTTCTCTCTAATTTTTACCTCATTGTTCTTTTTTCTTCTTTTTTTTTCTCTTTTTTTTTTCACTTATTTCATTTTTGTATAATTTTCCTATCTTTAGAGGTTACATCATATGATATATGAATGTTCTTTGAATTTTCATTTGTGCCCATACTGAATGAATCTAATTGAATTGAATTTATGTCAAACATACAAATGCAATCAATATCATAATGCCTAGTACCATTATGATGTCAATACATAAGTAAGCATGATCAGGATTTATATCATCAATCACTATAACAAAACAAGTTCTAAAGAAACTAAAATTTTATTTAAAGAAGACAAATAGAAATTTTTTTCCCTATTCTAGATGCTAGGGATGCTAAGTCTTATAATGGCTATCCTTCAGGTGGCTGACATGATTTCATCCTTCTGTAGCTCCACTATGAGTGTTTCTTCCTTGCCTAGTAGCTTCTCATCATCAAACTCATCACCCCATCTTGTAGGCACAATCGACTTGAAGGGTATGTCAAAAGAACATGACTTAGTGTAAAAAACCTTGTAGTCGAACTTGCTTGAAGGCTAACCCAGTAAATCTTTAACTCTTTTTTCATCTTTAAGGGCATTAGGAGATTTTTCATTGGTTTTAAGGTTTAGGTCCTTAAATGAGCTTAGCACTTCTTGCTCACTCATTCCTGAGTTGATTATCATGGTAGTTGAGGGTGGTACATTTTTGTAGTTTGGGAAAGGATTATTTCTAGTGCTTGGGTTTTCAGGGTCTGTGATTTTTCCAAAGGCTATAAGGTTTTAGATTTCATGTTTGAGGCAGATGCAATTATCTATGGAGTGTTGGAGGTTTTGACAGAATTTGTAGTGCCTGTTTAGGTTATAGCCTAGGATGTTTAGGTTTGGTGGGTTTGGATTAGGTAAAGGTTGAAGTAAGCCCTTTTGCATTAGGCGCTCTATGACTTTTGAAAGTGGTTGATTAAAATTGGAGAATCTCCTTGGTTGTTGAATAGCATGCACTTCCACAATCCAACTAGTGCTTCCTTGTTGTATGCCCCCGGTTGGGTAGTTCCTTATGTCGGTGCCTTTAGCAATCCTCTTTTTATCATTCTCAATCTCCTCAGCTTGTAACCCATTCTCATAAAGGTCTACAAATGTCTTAGGGTTCATCATTTGCAACCTCTCAATTAGATTGGGTGACATGTTTTGGATTATCATCCTAACCTAATCCTTCTCAGCTAATTTTTTCTTCATTAATCCTACCTTATTCATGAATCTAATAAGAAAATCCAAAAATGATTCATTAGGATTCTGCTTGGTTAATTCCTAATCTCTGATAGACACTTTAAGCCTAGTATTGTGGTCATATTTTTTTAGTAAAGCAGTGCACAAATCTCTCCAGTCCGCTCAAATGGACTTCTCCAACCCATTATACCAATTGACAACCATGCCCTCTAATGATAGTACAAATAGCTTGGTAACCATAGACAAAGGAGCCTTAGTGGTGCTCATGGTAGTTGTGTATTGACTAAGGTGAATTCTCGAGTCCCCAATGCCATCAAAATTTTATAGCTATGGCATCTTAAATTTGTTAGGCAATTTGTCCTCCTCAAATTGCAGCATATCCTCAAAATCAAATGAGTATATGATGCCCTGTCCTCTCATTAATTCCTCTATCTTGGACATTTTTTGAGTCAGTGCTTTCATCTGCTTGGATTCCAGCTGTTGAACTTGCTTTAATGATTCCCTTTTCTCCTTTTCAACCATATAACTCTTAACATCCTCAAGTTTCATTTCCCCAGCATTGTCATTATTAGTAGGTAATGTACCTACAATATATGGATTGGTCACAACAGGTGGGTTCGCCGTAACAGGAGGTGCAACAACAACAAGTGGTGGAATCAGTCTGGCCAAAGCCTATCTTAACTCATCTTGCATCATCGCTCTCATGTCATCCATCAGTGCTCTTTGACATCCTTTAGGGTCCAGCTTCCTCCTTCTTATTGTTCCATTTCTTTGACTTATTTTAGTTGTGCAGATTCTAGGTAGTGTGGATTAATAGGACTCCTTTCCAATTTGCTAATGATCTCTTTCGCAATCAATTACATACTCGAATTATTTCTCACTAGTCTACCACCCTTTCGACTTTAAACACAGGAAGACCCGGATGAATCTATGATGGTTGAAAGACAAATGTTAGTATGATGCATGAAATGCATGTATGCATGATGCATGTGCTATGTAATAAGTAGCAAGTAACAAGTTAGGTATACATACATCCTTCCAACCTTATTCCTCCCACACATGTATTCAATGGTGAGTCTCTTTTCCTAGGATTTTTTGTCTTGGTCTTAATATCAACAGGGGATATCAGGGACCGATGCGCATGCCAAATCTCTCTTAAAGCAGTAAAACATAGAAATAGTATTTCTAGGTATAAAATCATAGCCCAATCTTTATTAGTCCTGATGGGCTTCAAAAGTATGGGCTTGGGCCTTTATAGATAAAATACCTCATGGCAACATTCACAAGCAATTTGGGTAGATCCTAAGGGAAATAACTAAGCCATTATATGTGGTTAGGGTCCGATAAAAAGGTCAAGGTTCCTTTAGCAAGATGCCCTCTTTTAAGACTTGAGTCACAGGCCAAGGTCAGAGGGGCCCAACATCCTTTACAAACTCTAAAGAAGACTACCCCCCTTAAGGACTTGTGTTACATACTCTGGTCAGATGAGCCTGATAATCTCTCTTGAACCGAGTTAAGGCTAAGAGTGATGGTTAGCCAATTTACAATCCCATTAAGCTAGTGGAATTATGGAACCATAAACCAACACCATTTATTAATAAGGACATGCAGAATGAATGAAAGAATAAAATAATAATTAATAAAATAATTCTAAAGAACATAAGTAGAATCAGTATCTCTTATCCCCAGTGGAGTTGCCACTATAGACGGCGGGGTTTAGCGTGCGCTTAAGATTTTAGCAAATGTGACATTGTTTGAGCTCAGGGCTCTAGAGAACACACTAACCACTATCACAAAGACATGGAATGGAGATGAAGAGTCACCACCCAGGGTAAAACTGGGACAAATAAAAAAGGTGGTACTCGATTCCCTAAAAAAAAGCTAGCACTATAACTAGGAGATTCTAAGTACGGAATACCAACTTCTTTCAGTCTTGTGTTCTTTTAGAATTACTTTATGAATTACTAAATTATACTTTATTTACATGCAATTTCATATAAAACCTTATTCTAGCAATGAACTCCAAGGCAAACTAGTTATGAAAATACAAGTAAATAATGCATTCATTCAAACATATAACCCCTAAGTTAGTCTAATATACATGGATTTTAATTAAATGAGCTAAATCTACATGTTTTAATTTACAAGTGAACTAAGACTAATTCCTTTTAATTTTAATTAAATGAACCTAAGTCTATTTATTTTAATTCTAAAAGTGAGCCTAAATCTACAAATTATGAAGGTATTTAAATTAATGGGTCTAATTCTACATGTTTTAATAATAAAATGATCTTAAATCTACAAATTATGAAAAGGCTTTAAGTGGGCTAATTCTAATTAATTAAATTAAGCTAGGTGGACTTATGTCTAATTTACTAGATCGACCTAAGTTATCTTTAACTTAAGATCTAATTAATTATGTGCCTAAAATGCATTATAATTAATTAAACCTAAAAACCAAAATTTATATAAATGAATTAAAATCTAATATGGGCTTAAGGCCCAACGCACGTAAGAATAAATAAACAAGCACAAAACACATAAAAATAAACAATCCCAAAAATAATAATAAATAAGTCCAAAAACAGATAAAACATATTAAAATAATTAAATTCAAGATCAAACAACTAATTAAATTAATTCCTTCTAAAACCCTAATTTTCATTAACATGCAACCTAAGTTAATCTATTTCCTCCATTAATTTTAACTAATTACCTAATTAAAACCCTAATTTTACTAACCAATTAATTGAAATAAACAAACAATCACACATAATTCCATTATTCCCACTATTAGGGCTATTTCAATAATCTATTAAAAATAATAAATATGACCCCAAAAATAAATAAATAAAATAAAGCACTAAGATAAAATAATAATAAAAAAACCAAGAAACTATATCTCTACAAGGTCTTATCCATGCCATTCCATGGATCTTTTATGGATTTAATTCTCCAAGTATAATCATCATGTGTTTTCCTCCATAACCACCATAAAAAAATAATAAAAATTATGATTAGTGAATCCATTAAATCAATAATAAAAAAATTAAAAATCAATAACATCAAAAGAAATCAAATAACATAAAATTAGAACACAAAGATGATGCTTATAGATGATTTTAGGGGAGTGCTCCTCAGATTTTGTAGAATCACTGTTCTTAATAGGACTTCGAATATTATACTTCAAAAATTCTTCAAAAATCTTTTAATTAAGGAAAAGAAATTTTATAGAGAATAATTTTTTTTCTTTTTCTTTTCTCCCTTTTTCTCTTGTTTTCTTCTCTCTTTTTTCTTTTCTTCACTCCCTTTTTATTTCCTCTACCTTTTTTCTTCTCTTCTCGCTTTGTTTTTTTTTTTTTCAAGAGCAAAAGCCCTCCTTATATAGGGATACATCTTGAAACCCTAGTTATAAATTGATTACTAAAAGACTTTTATTTCCTTGAAAACATTATTAAAATATTTTTAGGAGAATATCATACCAATTAGGACTCAATTTATTTAGAAATTTTGAGATTTATCTAGAAAATTCAAGAATTTACAGAAGGAGTCTAATTCCGACTGGAATTGTGTGATTTTGATCAAAATTAGGGTAATTCCGATCAACTCTTTTTTTAACTTTTAATTACAAAAAGGTCCTTGAAAGAATTTAAATTTTGCAATTAGATCCCTAAAAAGCATTGCAATTTACTCCTTAAAAACATTAAATCCTTTCCTTGAAAAAAATGCAATTAGACCCTTGACGTTTCAAAGTTTCAAATATTGAAGACCTATTCATGACATTTTCATCATTGGAGTTTTTTGTCACATCCATAACTCATCATCCCGAAATTAGGTGTCTACAAGGGTCGTCGAATGTATTGCTGACATGTTGGACCTTCTCATCACCATATTCTATACCCTACACTAGTTTAACTGTTGTGGAGAGATATTCCAGATGATGCTCCCAACAAGACTATGGAGATGGATGTTGAATCTAAGGAGCTTGAACGTCCTATCCAACCTCTTAAGGTTGCCAAGATAATGTTTTTGCAAGTATCATTGTCGGTGATATTCCCTTACTGGATGGGCTCATGATTTATTAGGCTCCTGAGGTTTAAAGTCCCATTGAGCATCAAGTTCACCTTGATAGTGTTACCTATTTCTCTCAGATGCTTCACATGTAAATACTCTAACTACTTTCTTGTCCTTTCACAACACTAATTTTAAATGTTAGTATCATAGTATTTGTACAATCTTATTTAGGCTCAAAGACTTTTATTATACAAAACAAGTATTTCCTAAAAAATGTATGCAAGTATATGCATGTTATGTATGATGTGTATGATCCTAATGGGTCTTGTGTTTGGAACAGAGCTATGTTCGCAGCTTGGATTTCAAGAATGAGATGCCTTATAAGCAGCGTATAGGTTTAAGCATTGAATGCTTCACTGTTGGTACTTCTAATGTTGGAGCTTTCGATATAGTTGTAATATCCCGTGTTTTTAAAAATATTTTTACACTGTACCGGGATATGCAGTGTTAATAATTTCTGTATTTTATATGATATTTTTATGAGTTAATATGTATTTAAAACCTATTTTAATTACTGTATATTATTTTTAGTGTTTTACGTAAATTTTCCCGGGACTTGCATTTTCGGGGAAATTTTCACGTAAACAATGTATTATTAATTATTTTAAATGTATTTACGGACTTGCATGAACTCATACATATTTTAAATTATTAAATAAAGCCTGTGTGTGTATATTTATTTAATTAGGGTTTATTATTACCCTAATATTTTATTATTTATTTATTATTATTTTATTATTTTATTTATTATTAAATTATTAAAATTTATTTTTTTATTAAAATTTATTTATTAATATTTAATTATTTTAATTTATTTTATTTTATTTTTTTATTTTTTTCTTTTTTCTTTCCTTTTTCTTTCTTTTTCTTTTTCTTCTTCTTCTTCCCTTCTCTCCCGCGCGCCCGACCACCCACCTCACCCCTCACCGCTGCAACTTCCGATTTCCGGCCGTCGGTGTGCCTCCAGGAGCTCCACCTTCCTCAGCCAGCCACTCCGCCGCCCCCAGCTCCCTTCCCCGGCGCCGGCAAGCCCTTTCTCCTCCATTTCCGGCCGAAGCTCCATTTCTTCATAACTTCCGATTTCGGCCACCGTTTTCGACACCGCCGGTCTCTTTCTTCTCCTTGAGCTCCGGTGAGTGTGATTCTAGCTTTGGTTTGAGCTAAAATGGTCTAGAATTGCTTAGTTTTCGATTTATCAATTTCAGCCTATTAGGGTTTTCGATTTTTTTGAGCTTCGAATTGGATGATTCATGGAAACTTCCTTCACAAATGTTGTTCCTAGTAGCTTAATCTTATGAATTTTTGTAGAATTTTTGGATTTTTGGGTATTTTTGAATATTTTAATATTATTTTCTATTTTCGGAAATTAATTATTTAAATTATGAAATTGGAGTTTATGGTTGAATTGGGTGTTGAAATGAATTATAGGAATTTATTTGGAATTTTATGAATTTCTAAGTATTTATTTTGAATTATTGAAGTTTATGGAATTTTGGAAAAATTAGGTTAAATGTGTTTTAAATTGAAATTAATTGGTTAATTGAGTTTAATTATTAATATTATTGATAAATATGTTGAGAAATTAATTTTGGATAATTGTATGATTTTTGGTGAATTTTTTGAAGTAATTTAAGTATATTTTATATATAGGGGTATTTTGGTAATTTTACCCTAAATTGTCTAAAAATGTAATTTAATTGGTTTTAATAGTTATTTAAGGTTATAAAAATGATTTCTACAAAATATTTGGTATTTTTAACTAATTAAAACTATTTTCGTGAATTATTTTCAATTATATATATAATATACGGTTTTCTAATAAAATGAGTTTTAATCAGTTTTTACAGTGTTTCAAGGTTAATATGTAATTTCTACCTATGAAAATGTATTTCTGTGATTTAAGGATATTTTTGTTATATCTGGAATTGTTCTGTGTTTGTGGACCCCGGTCGGTGGACTGTAGTCTGGAGTCCGACCGAGGGGTTGTGGATTTTGTTGAGCTTGTATTCCGAAGTGTATTTTCTTTGCAGGGTCGGCTCTACTCTTTTGAGTAGAGAGATGTCCGTTTTACAGGGGAGGTTCTGTCGGATTTTTGGTAGAATTCTCTGTAAAACGTGATGTCCAGTCGAACCTAATTCTGTTTTCATATTTTAAATACTCTAGATTGAATTCTAGGATTTCTATTAAGGTTACTCTGATATCGGTTATTTATTTCTTGTTTAGTTGTGCTGAGACCGAGGGCTAGTGGACCAGGCCCGTCGGACCTGTCTCGTGGAGCGCATTAGGTGAGTTACTATACTATATATATATGCTTAGGATGCATGATTTAGAAATGCATGTTTTATGTTTGATTAAATATGCATAAATAACTTGATTATTTCTTAAGTTTATATTAGTATATTTTTGGTATATAATAATATATATGCATGTTTTGTGAATAAAAATATATTTAAAAATGTTTTTAAATATATTTCCAGCTTAATTTATAATTTGATTGAATGTATTTGACGTATATATACTCGAAATATACCTGGTTTATGTTTGGTATATTTTCGGTATATATATGGTTTATATTGTTATTTCATTTATATTCATGCATCATTTATTTTTGTGAATGAATGTTTTATATTTAAGAATGAAGGATATCAATAGAACGTGCTACCTAGTGGGCAGCACTAGGACCGAGTACGTACCGGTACGCCTATAGCTTTAGGCTATATTATTAAATTATTTGTGGATATTGATTTGATTATGATTATGATATGTGAGATGTGGTTTGGGTGTGATTGCTGGAGCTCGGTTTGACCAAGTGTCTCGGGGCCAATCACACTGGCAGTCAGACTGCTGGAGCTCGGTTGACTTAGTGTCTCGGGGCCAGTCTACTGTCCAAATGGATTAAGTGGATATATTTGGAATAAGTGAGCCTGTATGGGCTTGAGTGTTATTGAACACTATTTCTGAGGTTGCGATATTCTAGGGTTCTATGTGATCCTTCATAAACTGGGGATTTTTCAGTAAAATATATAAAAAAATGATTTTTCTGCATCTGTATCAATTTGATGTATATATACATATTATATATATACTGTTGACTGTATGCATTATCATTTAGTGTGTATGTATATATATTATAGTAATTCACTCAGTGAGGTCTGACTCCCTCCGTTGACTATTTTTCAGGAGAGTCAACTTCCTCAGACCTCAGTAGCAGGGTCGATACGCCGGATTTCTTCCGCCCCGGCCTTCTTTATGTAAACTGTCTACTTGAGTCTTATTTATTTTATCTAGACACTGCAGTAGTTGTGAATTAAAGTATTGGATTTCATGTATTTTATTTTAAAGAAGATGTATTATGTTGAAACCAGATTTGTACTAAAGATTATATATATGTGATGAGATGAGTTTTGAATTTAATCCAGTTGGTATGGATGATATTATGATATTATGATTTTATTTCCGCTGCATATTATACTGTTACTGTTATTATGGCATGCTTTATTTTATTTTTTAGGCTTGCTACGGGTTCCGGATTCGAAAGAATTCCCGTTCCCTAGCGCCGGTCATGGCCCCTGTTTTGGGTCGTGACAAAGTTGGTATCAGAGCGGAGTTCTGTGTCAGGGCTTAGTTGTGTGAGTTGTGGCCCTAGTTTTAAAGTTGTGTTTTCTGTTGGACTACTGCAGTGTATTAGGTTCGAGTATGTCTTGATAAGTATTCCTTGCTGTAGTTTTCAGCGTTATTCCTCCGTTGTCTGTTTTGTCTGAATCTTTCCGTATGTCTTTTCAGAATGAGGAGGCGAGCGCGTGTCGCTCCACCGGTCGTTGAGGCCGAGGATGATGAGTCTTTTCAGGATGAGGTTTTACCTCCTGAGCCGCCAGTTAGATGTAGAGGTCATGGCAGAGGTAGACCTCGAGGGAGCGGCAGGTCGCCGTAGGCAGAGAGAGTTACAGGACGAGGAGCCTGTAGAGCCTGAGTTTGATGTCCTGTTCCTCCAGTTGTTCAGCCTGCCTATCAGCAGGGTATGTCTGGACCCTGAGGCAGCTTTGTTCTATGCCCGAGTTGGCAGGATTGCTTTTGATGGTACTTCTGATCCTTTAGGTTTTCTTGCATGCGATTGAGACTAGGACTCGGACTGCTCATACCGAGTATCAGAGGATCATGATCGTCGATTTGTCTGTTGAGGGACCAGCTCTAGATTGGTTCATTCAGATGATCCAGCCTTATATAATGACGATGACGTGGGCTCAGTTTCGAGAGCGATTCAGAGGGAGATTCTGTCCAGAGCCTCTTCGTTTGAGCTATCGTCTTCGTGCTGACCAGTATTTCTCGTGGAGATCGATCTGTAGAGGAGTATACCCGAGAGTTTCTTCGATTGGGTAGATATGCTGAGGATCTGATGCGAGATCAGTATTTCGCTGTTACTACGTACGTTACTGGTTTGGGTTCAGCTTTTTACTGGTATGCCTACAGTAGGTCTTACTCTGGAGTCCGTGATTGAGCTATGCTAAAGAGATCGAGCTGAGATAGTTAGGCAGGGAGCGATGCCTGATTATTACCAGCTGGGAGTTCAGTCGAGTGGATCGCAGGCTACTCCATATTCGAGTTTTCATGTTGTTCGAGTAGTCAGCAGCGAGGTTTGACTCAGCAGAGTCAGAGACAGCAGCAGCGAGTGCATCGGAGCAGTAGACATGGCCGTGGAGGTCAGCGTAGATCGTTCAGATTTGGGTCAGGTGCTTCGAGCAGTAGCAGTGGTCGTAGTTCTGGATCAGCGGCCAGCGTTTGTCAGACTTGTGGTAGAGGTCCATCAGGGACCGTGTTATCTGACACCGCTGACATGTTTCAGATGCGGGCAGACAGGACATTTTGCCAGATCGTGTCCTTATTCCGGGTATCAGTAGTAGCAGATTTCGCGATCTCCCACAGCAGTCGATTGCTAGTGCAGCACCCGTGCCATTTCAGTTGCCACCAGCCCAGCATCAGAGTTCCACTCAGTTTGTTCCATAGCAGAGTCGTGGTAGAGGTACTAGAGGAGGTGCCAGAGGTGTCGGCCAGGCTTCTACCAGTCAGCAAAGAGGTCGAGTCAGGCCAGAGTCTTTCATCTGACTCAGCAGGATGCTCAGGCATCTAATGCAGTCGTGGCAGGTATTGTTTCTGTTTGTTACCTGGATGCCATGGGTTTTGTTTGATCCGGGTGCCACGCATTCGTTTGTTTCTCCTATTTTTGCTTCTAAATCTTATTGGCAAGCTTCGAGGATGGCTTTTCCTTTGTCTGTTGCCACTCCTCTGAGTGATTCTTTGGACGCTGATATTGTTCTTTCTAGTTGTCCAGTTCTCATGGGAGATAGAGAATTACCCGCTGATTTGATTTTGTTGGATGTGGATGGAGTTTGATGTTATTTTGGGAATGGATTGGTTATCTCAGCACTTCGCTGTGGTAGATTGCCAGGAATAAGGAGGTGACTTTTAGAATTCCTGGTGAAGAAGATTTAAGTTTATTGGTGATAGGAGTTCAGCACCTCAGAATCTTATTTCTGCTATTTCTGCTAGGAAGTTGTTGAAGAAGGGATGCCAGGGATATTTGGCATTGGTTAGGGATACGTCAGTGGAGAAGTTGTCACTCACAGATGTTCCTGTTACTTGTGAGTTTCCTGATGTTTTTCCCGAGGAGTTGCCAGGTTTACCACCTCACAGAGAGATTGAGTTCTGTATAGATGTGGTACCAGGTACTACTCCTATATCTATGCCACCCTATCGTATGGCTCCTGCAGAGTTGAGAGAGTTGAAGGAGCAGTTGCAAGAGTTGTTGGATAAGGGTTTCATTAGACCTAGTGTTTCTCCTTGGGGTGCACCAATCTTGTTTGTGAAGAAGAAGGATGGTACCCTGAGACTGTGCATTGACTACAGAGAGCTGAATAAGGTGACAGTGAAGAATAAGTATCCTCTCCCGAGGATAGATGATTTGTTTGATCAGCTACAGGGTGCACAGTTCTTTTCTAAGGTTGACTTGAGGTCAGGTTATCATCAGCTGCGGATCAGTGAATCTAATATTCCTAAGACAGCGTTCCGCACTCGATATGGCCATTATGAGTTTCTGGTGATGTCTTTTGGTTTGACTAATGCACCAGCAGCTTTTATGGACCTGATGAACAGAGTAATCAGACCGTATATGGATCAGTTTGTAGTAGTCTTCATTGATGATATACTAGTATATTCGAGGAGTATGGAAGAGCATGTATATCATTTGAGGATTGTACTACAGATACTGAGAGATCATCAACTTTATGCTAAATTCTCGAAGTGTGATTTCTGGATGGAGAGTGTTTCTTTTCTTGGACACGTGGTGTCTAAAGAAGGTATTCAGGTTGATCCACAGAAGGTTGAGGCAGTATCTGAGTGGCCTAGACCTACTTCTGTTACGGAGATTCGAAGTTTTCTGGGTTTAGCCGGGTATTATAGGCGGTTTGTGCAGGATTTTTCCAGGATAGCAGCCCCTATGACTCGCTTAACTCAGAAGAATGTTAGATTCGAGTGGTCAGAAGCTTGTGAGAATAGTTTTCAGTTGTTAAAGGAGAAGTTGACCACAGCGCCAGTATTAGCTTTGCCTAATAGTGTGGATAAGTTCACAGTTTACTGTGATGCCTCTAGAATTGGTCTTGGTTGTGTGTTGATGCAGAATGGAAGGGTGATAGCCTATGCTTCGAGGCAGTTGAAGAAGCATGAGCAGAACTATCCCACACATGATCTTGAGATGGCTGCAGTGATCTTTGCTTTGAAGATTTGGAGACATTATTTGTACGGGGTGACTTGTGAGATATTTACTGATCACAAGAGCCTTAAGTACATTTTCCAGCAGCGAGATTTGAATTTGAGGCAGAGACGATGGTTGGAATTGTTGAAGGATTATGATTGCGAGATTCTTTACCATCCGGGTAAAGCTAATGTTGTAGCAGATGCCTTGAGTAGGAAGTCTTCAGGTAGTCTTGCTCACATCGGTGTTGAGAGGAGACCATTGATCCAGGAATTGCATTTGATGGTGGATCAAGGTCTGATTATGAAGATTAGTAGATCAGGTGGATTGTTAGCTCAGTTTAAAGTACGATCTGTACTGAGGGATAGGATTAAAGCAACTCAGAGCCGAGATCCTATTCTGGAAGAGCTTGCGAAGAATGTCAGAGCAGGGAAGTTCACTGATTTCACACTCGATGATGATGGTGTGTTGTGGATCAGTGGTAGATTGTGTGTTCCTGATGTGGATGATTTGAGAGAAGAGATCTTAGAGGAAGCACATTCTACAGCCTACAGCGTTCATCCAGGTGTTACTAAGATGTACCACAGTATCAGAGATCTATACTGGTGGGATGGATTGAGGAAAGATGTTGCTGATTATGTTGCTAAGTGCTTGACGTGTCAGCAAGTGAAAGCCGAACATCAGAAGCCTTCTGGGAAGCTTCAGCCTCTTCCTATTCCCGAGTGGAAGTGGGAAAGGATAGCTATGGATTTTGTGGTCGGTTTACCTCGTTCGAAGGATGGATACGATTCCATCTGGGTGATCGTAGACAGGTTGACGAAGTCTGCACATTTCTTGCCTGTGAAAGCCACATATTCAGTTGCTAGATTGGCGAAGTTGTATGTGAAGCATATTGTGTGCCTATATGGAGTACCTGTGTCCATTGTGTCAGATAGAGGTTCAGTGTTCACTTCTCGTTTTTGGCAGAAGTTGCAAGAAGCGATGGGCACTAGGTTGGATTTCAGTACTGCTTTTCATCCTCAGATAGATGGTCAGTCTGAGAGGACGATCCAGACACTGGAAGATTTGTTGAGGATGTGTGTCTTGGATTTGGGAGGTAGTTGGGATGATCATTTGTCACTCGTTGAGTTTGTATATAATAACAGCTACCATAGCAGTATTGGTATGGCACCGTATGAGGCATTGTATGGAAGGAAGTGTAGATCCCCGTTGAGTTGGGATGAGATTGGTGAGAGAGCTTTGACTGGACCAGAGATGGTTCAGGATGCTGCAGAGAAAGTCGCCGTGATCAAGCGCAGATTAGAGACCGCAGTTAGTAGACAGAAGAGTTATGCGGATCCTAGGCGCTAAGATGTGGAGTTTCAGGTTGGAGATTATGTTTTTCTGAAAGTATCTCCAATGAAGGGTGTGATGAGATTTGGCAGGAAGGGTAAGTTAGCACCGAGATACATTGGACCGTTTGAGATTCTGGAGAGAGTTGGCACTTTTGCATATCGGTTGGATTTGCCTCCGAGTATGTCACAGGTGCATCCAGTATTTCATATCTCGATGTTGAGGAAGTATATCTCAGACCCTTCACACGTGTTGCAACCTGACAGTGTGGAAGTGACTGAAGATTTGACGTTTGTGGAAGAACCTGTGGCGATCGTTGATTTTCAAGTTCGACAGTTGCGATCGAAGCAGATTCCGATGGTCAAGGTTCTATGGCGTAGCGACAGAGTTGAGGAGCATACGTGGGAGACTGAAGCTGAGATGCGAGCTTCTTACCCGTATCTCTTTCCTTCTTGATCTTATCTTTTAGAATTCGGGGACGAATTCTTATAAGGGGGGAAGACTGTAATATCCCGTGTTTTTAAAAATATTTTTACACTGTACCAGGATATGCAGTGTTAATAATTTCTGTATTTTATATGATATTTTTATGAGTTAATATGTATTTAAAACCTATTTTAATTACTGTATATTATTTTCAGTGTTTTACGTAAAATTTTCCCGGGACTTGCATTTTCGGGGAAATTTTCACGTAAACAATGTATTATTAATTATTTTAAATGTATTTACGGACTTGCATGAACTCATACATATTTTTAAATTATTAAATAAAGCATGTGTGTGTATATTTATTTAATTAGGGTTTATTATTACCCTAATATTTTATTATTTATTTATTATTATTTTATTATTTTATTTATTATTAAATTATTAAAATTCATTTTTTTATTATTATTTATTTATTAATATTTAATTATTTTAATTTATTTTAATTTATTTTTTTTTCTTTTTTTCTTTTTTCTTTCCTTTTTCTTTCTTTTTCTTTTTCTTCTTCTTCTTCCCTTCTCTCCCGCGCGCCTGACCACCCACCTCACCCCTCACCGCTGCAACTTCCGATTTTTGACCATCGGTGTGCCGCCAGGAGCTCCACCTTCCTCAGCCAGCCACTCCGCCGCCCCCAGCTCCCTTCCCCGGCGCCCGGCAAGCCCTTTCTCCTCCATTTCCGGCCGAAGCTCCATTTCTTCATAACTTCCGATTTCGGCCACCGTTTTTGACACCGCCGGTCTCTTTCTTCTCCTTGAGCTCCGGTGAGTGTTATTCTAGCTTTGGTTTGAGCTAAAATGGTCTAGAATTGCTTAGTTTTCGATTTATCAATTTCGGCCTATTAGGGTTTTTTATTTTTTTGAGCTTCGAATTGGATGATTCATGGAAACTTCCTTCACAAATGTTGTTCCTAGTAGCTTAATCTTCATGTATGAATTTTTGTAGAATTTTTGGAGATTTTTTGGATTTTTGGGTATTTTTGAATATTTTAATATTATTTTCTAATTTTCGGAAATTAATTATTTAAATTATGAAATTGGAGTTTATGGTTGAATTGGGTGTTGAAATGAATTATAGGAATTTATTTGGAATTTTTATGAATTTCTAAGTATTTATTTTTAATTATTGAAGTTTATGGAATTTTGGAAAAATTATGTTAAATGTGTTTTAAATTGAAATTAATTGGTTAATTGAGTTTAATTATTAATATTATTGATAAATATGTTGAGAAAATTAATTTTGGATAATTGTATGATTTTTGGTGAATTTTTGAAGTAATTTAAGTATATTTATATATATAGGGGTATTTGGTAATTTTTACCCTAAATTGTCTAAAAATGTAATTTAATTGGTTTTAATAGTTATTTAAGGTATAAAAATGATTTCTACAAAATATTTGGTATTTTTAACTAATTAAAACTATTTTTCGTGAATTATTTTCAATTATATATATAATATACGGTTTTCTAATAAAATGAGTTTTAATCGGTTTTTTACAGTGTTTCAAGGTTAAATGTGTAATTTCTACCTATGAAAATGTATTTCTGTGATTTAAGGATATTTTTGTTATATCTGGAATTGTTCTGTGTTTGTGGACCCCGGTCGGTGGACTGTAGTCTGGAGTCCGACCGAGGGGTTGTGGATTTTGTTGAGCTTGTATTTCGAAGTGTATTTTCTTTGCAGGGTCGGCTCTACTCTTTTGAGTAGAGAGATGTCCGTTTTACAGGGGAGGTTCTGTCGGATTTTTGGTAGAATTCTCGTAAAACGTGATGTCCAGTCGAACCCTAATTCTATTTTCGTATTTTAAATACTCTAGATTGAATTCTAGGATTTCTATTAGGGTTACTCTGATATCGGTTATTTATTTCTTGTTTAGTTGCGCCGAGACCGAGGGCTAGTGGACCAGGCCCGTCGGACCTGTCTCGTGGAGCGCATTAGGTGAGTTACTATACTATATATATATGCTTAGGATGCATGATTTAGAAATGCATGTTTTATGTTGATTAAATATGCATAAATAACTTGATTATTTCTTAAGTTTATATTAGTATATTTTTGGTATATAATAAATTATATGCATGTTTTGTGAATAAAATATATTTAAAATGTTTTTAAATATATTTCCAGCTTAATTTATAATTTGATTGAATGTATTTGACGTATATATACTCGAAATATACCTGGTTTATGTTTGGTATATTTCCGGTATATATATGGTTTATATTGTTATTTCATTTATATTCATGCATCATTTATTTTTGTGAATGAATGTTTTATATTTAAGAATGAAGGATATCAATAGAACGTGCTACCTAGTGGGCAGCACTAGGACCGAGTACGTACCGGTACGCCTATAGCTTTAGGCTATATTATTAAATTATTTGTGGATATTGATTTGATTATGATTATTGATATGTGAGATGTGGTTTGGGGTGTGATTGCTGGAGCTCGGTTGACCAAGTGTCTCGGGGCCAATCACACTGGCAGTCAGACTGCTGGAGCTCGGTTGACTTAGTGTCTCGGGGCCAGTCTACTGTCCAAATGGATTAAGTGGATATATTTGGAATAAGTGAGCCTGTATGGCTTGAGTGTTGTTGAACACTATTTCTGAGGTTGCGATATTCTAGGGTTCTATGTGATCCTTCATAAACTGGGATTTTTCAGTAAAATATATAAAAAAAATGATTTTTCTGCATCTGTATGAATTTGCCTGTATATATACATATTATATATATACTGTTGACTGTATGCATTATCATTTAGTGTGTATGTATATATATTATAGTAATTCACTCAGTGAGGTCTGACTCCCCTCCGTTGACTATTTTTCAGGAGAGTCAACTTCCTCAGACCTCAGTAGCAGGTCGATACGCCGGATTTCTTCCGCCCCGGCTTCTTTATGTAAACTGTCTACTTGAGTCTTATTTATTTTATCTAGACACTGCAGTAGTTGTGAATTAAAGTATTGGATTTCATGTATTTTATTTTAAAGAAGATGTATTATGTTGAAACCAGATTTGTACTAAAGATTATATATATGTGATGAGATGAGTTTTGAATTTAATCCAGTTGGTATGGATGATATTATGATATTATGATTTTTATTTCCGCTGCATATTATACTGTTACTGTTATTATAGCATGCTTTATTTTATTTTTAGGCTTGCTACGGGTTCCGGATTCGAAAGAATTCCCGTTCCCTAGCGCCGGTCATGGCCCCTGTTTTGGGTCGTGACAATAGTTCATTGGACTAATGACTAGGCTAGCAAGTAGGGTCCATGGCTTTACAATAGAGCTTATGATTGATCAATGCACTGTTGAACTTTTCTTTTTGTTACTACTTTTATTGTATGATGATTGATGTATTAGCTCTTATACTTTTTTTTTGCCCTGAGATCTCCTGTACTAGCTCTTATACTTCAACATCCATCATAGCTCTTTAAATGCGGGCTTACTATTTTGCAATTTGCCCCAGCTTCATTCTAGATTCATTCATGCTATTCTAGCAATCCTTTTCCTTCATGTGTGCAAGAGACCCAATTCATTCGCTGTTGATATTAATCCTTTATCTTACTAACCCAATTAATTGCAGTCTCATGTATTGAAGATGCAAGGGAGTGGCCAAACTAATTGAAGCGAGTTCTTGATGATGAAATCAATTGGACTTGCTCTTCGAAGGACTCTTGAGCAGAATATGAGGCTTGATGTTAATGCCATGATTGATGATAGTTATAAGACAAGACTTATAATGCAAGTTATCGAGCCACCTAAATTATAAAAAGGGTAGCAAAAGAAAGAAAACATAACTAAAATAGTAATCTCATAGCTCTAATTTAGCTTTCATTATGCATTGTGTTTCCATTCAAATACTTATACAGTATGATAAAGATGAATTTGCGATATTGGAACAAAAATCTCAAATTCAATTTTAATCATTCATAAGGGCAAAAATGAGAACATTCATTACATCATATGATACAACTCCTATTACTAGCTAATCCTAATTTTTCTCTCTAATTTTTACCTCACTATTCTTTATTCTTTTTTTTTCTCTCATTATTTTTTCTCCTTTTTCATTCTTTTTATTTTTTCTTAAATTTCCTATCTTTAGAAGTTACATCATGTGATATATGAATGTTCTTTGAATTTGCATTTGTGCCCATGCTGAATGAATCTAATTTAATTAAATTTATGTCAAACACACTGATGCAATCAATATTATAATGCATAGTACCATTAGGATGCCAATACATAAGTAAGCATGATCAAGATTTATATCATCGATCACTACAATAAACAAGTTCTAAAGAAACTAAAATTTTATTTAAAGAAGACAAAAGAAAATTTATTTCCTATTCTAAATGCTAGGGATGCTGGGTTTTATAGTGGTTGTCCTTCAGGTGGCTGAAATAATAGCTATTCTTGTATCTTTTTGCTAATTGTCTCCATGACTTCATCCTTCTGTACCTCCACTATACATGTTTCTTCCTTGTATGGCAGCTTCTCAGCATCAAACTCATCACCCTATCTGTAGGCATAATCGACTCAAAGGGTATGTCAAAAGAAGGTGGTTTATTGTAAAACACCTTATAATCAAACTTGCTTGAAGGCTGACCTAATAAGTCTTTTGCTCCTTCCACATTGTTAAAGGCATTAGGAGATTTCTCATTAATTTTAAGGTCTGGGTCCTCAAAGGAGTTTAGCACTTCTTCCTCATTAACTCATGAGTTAATCATCATGGTAGCTAAGGGTGGTACATTTTAGTAGTTTGGGAAAGGATTATTTCTAGTGCTTGGGTTTTTGGGTTCTATGATCTTTCTGGAGTTTATAAGGTTTTGGATTTCATATTTGAGGCGAATGCAGTTATCCATGAAGTGTTGGAGGTTTTGATGGAATTTGTAATGATTGTTTAGGTTTTAGCCTGGGGTGTTTGGGTTTGGTGGGTTTGGATTAGGTAAAGGTTGAAGTAAGCCCTTTTGCATTAGGCGCTCTAGGACTTTTGACAAAGGTTGGTTGAAATTGGAGAATCTCCTTTACGTTTGTACAACATGCACTTCAACAACTCGGCTAGTGCTTCCTTGTTGTGTGCCCCCAATTAGGTAGTTTCTTACTCCAATGGCTATGGTGCTCTTCTTTTTCTCACTCTTAATTTCCTCAGCTTGCAAACCATTGTCATAAAGATCTACAAATGTTTTAGTTATTATTTGTAGTCTTTTAACTAGATTGGGTGACACATTTCAAACTATCATCCTACCTGATCCTTCTTAGCTAGTTTATTTTTCACTAATCCTATCTTGTTCATAAATCTAGTCAAGAAATCAAAAAATGATTTATTTGATTTTTGCTTAGTTAGTTCTAAATCCTTGATGGACACTTCCAATCTAGTGTTATAATCATATTGTTTTAAAAAATCAGTACATAGTTCTCTCCAATAAGGTCAGATATACTTCTCTAACCCATGATACCAATTAACAGCCATCTTCTCCAAGGATAGTACAAACAACTTAGTGACCACAAACAAAGGAGCCTTAGTGGTGCTCATGGTAGTTATGTATTGACTAAGGTGAATCCTCAGGTCCCCAGTACCATCAAACTTCTATAACTGTGGCACCTTGAATTTGCCAGGTAATTTATCCTCCTCAAATTGCATCACATCATCAAAGTCAAATGAGTATTCAATGCCCTATCCTCTCATTAACTCTTCCATTTTGGACATCTTCTGAGTTAATGCTTTCATCTGCTTAGATTCTAGCTCTTGAACTTACTCAAGTGATTCCTTTTTCACCTTTTCAATCATATAAATCTTAACATCCTTGAGTTTCATTTCCCTAGCATTGTCATTATTAGCAGGTGGTGTACCCGCAATAAGTGGATTGGTCATAACAGGTGGATTGGCTGCAACAGGAGGTGCAACAATAGCAAGTGGTGGCATCAATCTGGCTAAAGCCTGTCTTAACTTATCTAGCATCATCGCTCTCATCTCATCCATCAATGCTCCTTTAATGTCCTCTAAGGTCTAGTTTCCTCTTTATTGTTCCACTACTCTATTTCCAAACATAGGAAGACCTGGATGAATTTATAATGGCTGAAAGACAAATTATTAGTATGATGCATGAGATGCATGTATGCATGATGCACATTCTATGCAACAAGTAGCAAGTAACGAGTAAAATTAGGTATACATACATCCTTCCAACCTTATTCCTCCAACACACATATTCAATGACGAGTCTCTTTTCCTAGGATTTTTTATCTTGGCCTTAATATCAATAAGGGATATCAAGAACCGATGCGCATGCCAAGTCTCTCAAAGAAATAAAACATAGAAATAATATTTTTAGGTATAAAAGATTAGCCCAATCTTTATAAGTCCAAATGGGCTTAGGCCTTTATAAATAAAAATACCTCATGGAAAAATTCATAAGCAATTTGAGTGGATCATAGGGGAAATAACTTAGCCATTATATGTGGTTAGGGTCTAGTAAAAGGTCAAGGTTCCTTTAGCAAGATGCCCTCCTTTAAGACTTGACTCATAGGCCAAGGTTAGAGGGGCCCGACATCCTTTTCAAACTCAAGAAAAGACTACCCCCCCTTTAGGACTTGGGTTACAATCTCTGGTCAAATGAGCCTGACAATCTCACTTGGACCAAGTTAAGGCTAAGAGTGATGGTTAGGCAATCTACAACTCCATGAAGCTAGTGGAATCATGGATCATAAACTAACATCATCGGTTAATAGGGACATGCATAATGAATGAAAGAATAAAATAATAATTAATAAAATAATTCTAAAGAACACAAGTAGAATCAATATCTCTTATTCCTAGTGGAGTCACCACTGTAGACAGTGAAGTTTAGTGCGCGTCCAAGATTTTAGCAACCATGACACTGTTTGAGCTCAGGGCTTTAAAGAACACACTAACCACTGTCACAAAGACATGGCATGGACATGAGCACTCGCCACCCAGGGTAATAACTGGGACAAATTAAAAAGGTAGTACTCAATTCCCTAAAAGAAAGCTAGCACCACAACCTGGAGATTCTAGATACGGAATACCAACTTCTTTCAGTCTCGTGTTCTTTTAGAATTACTTTATGAATTACTATCTTATTCTCTATTTACATTCAATTTCATATAAACCCTTAAAAAGCAATCAACTCCAAGATAAACTAGTCATGAAAAATACAAGTAAATAATGCATTCAATAGAACATATAATCTCTAAGTTAGTCTAGTCTATATGGATTTTAATTAAATGGGGTAAATCTACATATTTTAATTTACAAGTGATATTAAATCTACAAATTATGAAAAAGGCTTAAATTAAGTAGGCTAAGTCTAAATTAATTAAATTAAATTAGATGGACCTATGTCTAATTTACTAGATGGGTCTAAGTTATTTCTAACCTAAAATCTAATCAGTTATGGGCCTAAGGATATATTTTAATCAATTAAACCCTATTTAATTATTAAGTGAGATGGGCTAATTAAAAGATGGGCTAAAAAAGAATCATCTAAACTTAAATAAATGAATTAAAACCTAACATGGGCTTAAGCCCCAAAACACATAAAAATAAATAAATAAGCTAAAAAAATTAAATAAAACATGCCAAAATAATTAAATAAAAGATCAAACAACTAATTAAATTAATCTTTCTAAAATCCTAATTTTAATTAACATTCAATCCTAAATTAATCTACTTCCACCATTGATTTTAATTAATTACCCAATTGAAACCCTAATTTTACTAACCAATTAATCAACATAAACATGCAATCACACACATAATTTCACTATTCCTACTAATTAAGGCTATTATAATAATCTATTGAAAATAATAATAAAAATAATTAATATAACCCTAAAAATATAAAGAAAACAATTAAATAAAATAAACCTAAAAACTAAATCTAGCTACAAGGTCTTGTCCATGGCATTCTATGGACTTCTTATGAGTTTAGTCCTCCAAACATTATCATCATGTATTTTCCTCCATAATCACCATGAAAAAGAGAACAAAAATTATGATTAGTGAATAAATTATAAAAATAATTTAAATAAAATTAAAATTCAATAAAATAAAATAAATAAATAAATAAATAAAGTAAAATAGAATAAGGAGAAGATGATGCTTATGGATGATTTTAATGGAGTGCTCTTTAGATTTTATAAAATCACCATTCTTGATAGGTTTTTGAATCTTGTTCTTCAAAAATCCTCTAAAGATTTTCAATTAATCAATTAAACAAAAGGAAATTTTGTAGAGAATATTTTTTTTTCAAAACAATTCACAAAGCAAAAGAGTCAAGAATGCTTTTTAAGAAAAATCAACCAAAAGCCAAAAGACAATTTGGCGTAGAGAAAATATCAAAGTAAAACCCTGCATAAAAGACTGCTCCTCCCCGATCTCCCTTCCTAGGAGCCAAAACACTCTTTTTATAGTGAAACAACCCTTCAAACCCTATGTATAAATTAATTCCTAAAAGAATTATATTTCCTTAAAATATCATATGAATATCAAAAATAATTTTAAGAAAATTTCAGACTAATCAGGATTCAAGAAAAAGATATTTTTATTTTTTGAAAATCAAAAAAATATACGGAAAAGGTCTAATTCTAACCGGAATTGTATAATTCTGATCAGTATTACATAATTTATGTCAGAATTATTGTAATTCCGACCAGAATTACATAATTATAATCTAAATTATGTAATTCCAATTGAAATTATATAATTCTAATCAGAATTATAAAATTTCGACCACTTTTATTTAACTTTTAATTATAAAAAGGTCCTTGAAAGAATTTAAGTTTTGCAATTAGGTCCTTAAAAATAATTGCAATTTAGTCCATAAAAAAATTAAATTATTTCTTTGAAAAATGCAATCAGACCTCTGAAGTTTCAAAGTTCAAGTATTGAAAACCTATTTATGACATTTTCATTATTGGAGTCCTTTGTCGCATCCATAACTCATTATCCTGAAATTGGGTGCTTACAACCACACTAAGCCTTTTATTGAAGGTTAAAGGCGGTTAAACCCCACTCTCAAAGAAGCGGTGAGAAAAGAGGTAACTAAGTTGCTTGATAATGGAATCATATATTCCATTAGTGATAGTAAATGGGTAAACCTCGTTTAGGTTGTACCAAAGAAGGGAGGCTTAACCATTGTTAGGAATGAATCTAATGATCTCATACCTACTAGAACTGTCACGGGATGGCGTATGTGTATTGACTATAGGAAATTAAATAAGTCAACTAGGAAGGACCATTTCCCATTGCCTTTTATCTTCCAAGTCCTTGAGAGACTAGCTAACTTTTTTTATTTTTGTTATTTGGATGGACTAAATGGTTTTTACCAAATTCTTATTCATCATGAAGATTAAGCTAAAACCACCTTTGTATGTCCATATAGTACTTTTGCTGTTAGGCGTATGTCTTTTGATTTATGTAATGCACCTGCAACTTTCCAAAGATGCATGTTTTCAATATTCAGTGATTTGCTTAACGATTGTGTAGAAGTTTTTATAGACGACTTCAGTGTTTATGGTATTGATTTTTTCAATTTTCTAGACAATCTATCTAAAGTTCTTGATAGGTGTATTAAGCATGGATTGGTCTTGAATTAGGAAAAATGTCACTTTATGGCAAAAGAGGGAATCATTCTTGATCATTCAGTTTCAAAGATGGGCATTGAAGTTCATAAAGCAAAGATAAAAGTAATTGAAAATTTTCCACCTCTGAAGAGCATTAAAGATATAAAAAGCTTCCTTGGACATGTAGGTTTCTATCGAAGATTTATCAAAGAATTCTCCAAGATAGCAAAGCCATTGTGTAAGTTAGTTACTAAAGATGCTATTTTTGAGTTTGATGACGCGTGCCTTGATGCATATGTAACTTTAAAAAGAGCTCTTGTTTTCGCACCCATCTTACAACCACCTAATTGGGAGCAACCATTTGAAATAATGTGTGATGCTAGTAATTTTGCGGTGGGGGGCTATTTTGGGTCAAAGAAAGGAAGGCAAGCCTTATGTGATTTACTATACTAGCAAACTACTTGATAATGCTCAGATTAACTACACCACAACAGAAAAGGAGTTGCTTGCTACTTTTTATGCATTTGAAAATTTTAAAGCATATCTTATAAGGTAAAAGGTGATTGTTTATTCAGATCATGCTGCTCTGAAGTATCTTCTAAGTAAGAAGGATGCAAAACCTAGACTCTTATGGTGGATTTTGATGCTTCAAGAGTTTGATTGGGAAATAAGAGACAAGAAGGGAAGTGAGAACCTTGTTGCAGATCACCTATCAAGGATTGATTAAGATGGATTGAAGAGGAATGATGATGGTGTGCCAATTAATGACAGATTTCATGATGAACACTTACTAAGTGTGGTATCAAAGGAACTTCCATGGTGTGCAAATATTGTAAATTATCTTATGAGTGGTGTTCTTCCTTATGAGTTAGATTATCGATAAAGGAAGAAATTTCTGCATGATATTAAATTCTATTATTAGGAGGAGCCTTTACTTTATAAGAGATGTGCCAATGGTTTAATGTAGAGATGCATTCCTCAAGATGAAGCTCAAGATGTTTTGAGACACTGTCATTCCTTGGATGATAGAGGACACTTCAATACAATAAAAATGGCATCTAAGGTACTAAAATCTTATTTTTGGTGCCCAGCTTTATTTAAAGATGCTAGAGAGTTTGTTCTTACATGTGATAGATGTCAAAGAATAGGTAATATCACTAGGAAACATGAGACGCCCTTAAAAGGAATCCTTAAAGTCAAGCTCTTCGATGGTATGGATTTCATGGGTCCATTTCCTAGCTCCATAGGCTACAAGTATATTCTGGTAATAGTGGTTTATGTTTCAAAATGGGTGGAAGCATTGCCAACCATTACTAATGATGCTAAAGTGGTCAAGAAGATGCTTAAGAGAACTATTTTTCCTAGCTTTGGTACTCCTAGGGCATTTATCAGTGATGGAGGTTCCCATTTTTGTAATCATGTGATTGAGGCTCCTTGAAAAAATATAGAGTAACACACAAGATTGTTATTCCATATCACTCATAAACAAGTGGACAAGTTAAGATTAGTAAAGAGAGGTTAAGTGGATCCTAGAGAAAATAGTGTCTTCTTCATGAAAGGATTGGGCATTAAAGCTTAATGACACTTTATGGGCATATAGGACAGCCTTTAAAACCCCAATTGGCCTTACTCCTTACCAATTAGTTTATGGGAAGTCTTTTCATCTCCCTGTTGAATTAAAGCATAAGGCATATTGGGCAACAAGGGCTTTGAATTTTGATTAAAGAGGGCCGGTAGGAAGAGGTTACTTTAACTTAACAAATTGGATGAGTTAATAATGAATGCTTATGAGAATGAAAAATTATATAAAGATCGTACTAAGTTATGGCATGATAAGCATTTATCTAAGAAGGAATTTCATAAGGGTGAGCTTTTCTCCTTTTTAGTTCAAGACTCAAGTTATTTCCAGGAAAGTTAAGATCATGATGGACGGGTCCATTTAAAGTTATCAAGGTTTATCATCATGGTGCGATTGATTTTGCTAATGCAAAGGGGAAAATTTTTAAGGTAAATGGACATTGTCTCAAGCCCTACTTGATCACTGATGGAATTGATTTGAGTTGCTCTATCTCTTTATCTACACCCTAATCGAATTGAGGTAAGGTCAAGCTGTCGACTTTTAAATTTAGCATGGTAAGACTAACACATCTTTACTTTCTTAACTTTCATATACATCTTTACATTTTCTATGCTTTTATTTCATTTTTTTTATTTTAAGTCATTACTTCACATTTTTACATTTCCTAGCCTTATTTTTTGTATTATTTTTTACTTTAGACTAGTTTCATTTAATGTTTAGTTTAAGTAATGTACTAGTATTTACTTTTTTTTTTAAAACTCCATGCCTTAGATTTTATTTTCTAATTAAAATGCTAATGATGAGTCATCACTCATTGACAACTCATAACAGAGAGTTTAGGTGACGAGTCATCACCACATTAATGATTCGTACACCCACATTTATCCTACCTATAATTGCATTATCATATATTTATACTTATAATAGCTTAGTCATCTATTTTATTTTCTTCTCTTTATTCCTTAACTAAGCATAATTTTATAATTGAATCATTATTTCTTTTCCAAGAATAAACACACCTTTTCACCAACTCTTACACACCCTTTCACTATCTCTTACACCCCTATTACATCTATAAAAACAACCTTTTGACCACCCAATCTCACATGTCTTCATATCTAAATGAATTTGCACTTACGTACACTCTCTTCCATAATTTCCTATTTTTTCGTTCCTTATATACTTAGACTTTCTCTTCACCTCTTCTCTAAATCAACCCTAACCGAACCACCCTACTCTTTTTATCCTTTTTGTTTTATTTTTCCATTTTCATTTCCTATATATCTCTATATTTCTAATTCATTTGAGCAAGACTATCAGACAAAAGGATCATCTTCTAAGAGGCCATACATTGAAGAAACACATCAAGAGGAGGAAGATCTATCGACAACTTACAAAGCCAAGTTTCCAATCCTTACACATGAAGAAAGTGTCAAGTTCATAACAGTCAAGTTTAGGGAAATCTTGGGTTGTAAGTACATTCCTAACTCTCTTTTAAATGATGTAGGTATGCTTGCATATTTTAATCAATTGTTGACTCAATATGGGCTTAAAAAAATTATTTTTATGTGTGAAGATACCAGTGTGGAATTAACTACCAAATTTTATATTACTTTGGATGTTAATGCTAAAAATTCACAAATTCTGGAATTTCACATGCAAGGGAAGAAACATCAACTGACTTATACTTTAATAAATTGTGTCTTTGGTTTTAAAAGAGATGGGTTATGTGATCCCCCATCATCTTTTAGGTTAAATGAATTCTGGACATTTTTAACTGGTTTGCACACACCATTTAACTCTAGGAAAGGCAAGGCTATGTTTATTAAGGACTTCAAATATTGGTTGCTATATAAAGTGCTTGTATGTGTTCTGTTTCATAAAACTGAATTCAATAGAGTTGCTGCATAAGAATTTTTTTTAATGTGGTGTATTCACAATAAGAAATAAGAGTGTTAGACTTATTAGGTGTTTAATTATTTATTAGCTTATGCTTCCTATAAGGATGCACCTTTAACTCATGGACATTTGATTACCATTGTTGCAAAGGCTTTGAATGTTAACCTTACTAACTATACTCATTTTGTTTAGCATTCTTATTTTTCTAAGTAAGCTTTTATGAGAGGAGAAGTAATGGATATTGCATTCCATTTAATTCCTCCCCATTCCCATTCTCGTTGGAGAGGAATTGAAGGACCACCACCAGCTGAGGAGAAATGCTATGCAAAATCTATCGAGGAGAGTGATCTAAAGGAGGAACTTCCCCAATATACACCATTCGATGATGTTCCTCTCCTCACTTATCCAATTCAAAGTATCACTAGTGGATCCTCAAGTGCCCATCCTCCTATTTAGGATCAAATATTGGATACGCAAATTGCTATGCAGCGTTAACTCAATGAGATGGAGTTTCAAAACCAACAACTTGCTCGTCGGCTATGCAAAATGGAGTATAAATTCAATTAATTTTTTGCTCACTTCGGCTATACGATCGAGTCTCCACCTCTTACCCCTACGAATGATTGAAGGAGTAATTTGATCCTTTCCCTTTCTTTATTTTTATTACATTGAGGACAATGCATGCTTTTAAGTATGGGGGAAGGGATATTAGTAGGATATTAGTAGATGTTAGTGGTATATTAGTAGTATATTGTTTATATGTTTTATATGAGTTGTGTGTTTTGCATTTATATGTTATGTCATTGTTGCATTTTGCATTTAGGGTATTGTTAGTGCTTTTTTGCATTTATATTATTCATCCTCTTCTTATATTTAATAAGTAGTTGTTCTTTTTAGTCTATTGATTTTGATTGAGGTTAATAAGTAATATTGATAATTAGATTTTGTATGCTCTATGAATAGAAGTTGAAAGTTTCATATAGTATAAGTTATAAATTTTCCTTTTTATCTCTTTTTATTATTTCTAAAATCTAAAGAATATTTAGTCAACTAGCTAGCTATGCTTAAGGCTAAAGTGGTAAAGTTCAAGCTTACGTTTTCTTAGAATTTTGAGTAACCTTAGGAAACTATAGCCATAATACTGATGAAACTCACTTTTCAATAATGCATGAGGACAAGATTTAAAAAGAAAAAAGAAAAACAAATGCTTTTGAAGTTTTCATTTTGAGTAAGTTGTGTGTAATTGAGTATGCTCCTTAGTTACATTTATTCAAAAAGAAATGTGCAACATCATAAGTAGATGTATTTTGAGTAAGTTTTGTGTGATTAAGTATGCTCCTTAGTCACATTCA
Source organism: Mallotus nudiflorus (assembly GCA_947683625.1). NCBI lineage: Eukaryota > Viridiplantae > Streptophyta > Magnoliopsida > Malpighiales > Euphorbiaceae > Mallotus > Mallotus nudiflorus. The sequence goes on from CANTUR010000493.1 coordinate 175,358, forward strand.
TTCAAAAAAAATACGTCCAAAAAATATATTATTGAATAAAATGTCTAAAAATACCATGAGAAGAGTAAGTTTATATTTATGCTTAACATTGTCTCAAGGTTGCTTTTACTTCTAGGAAATCATAAGTTTGGAGAATAACTATTTTGGTTAAGTAGCTTGGTTAGAACTTTAACTTTGTATTCTTGATTTTAATCTTAGTAAATTGAGATAATTGGTGAATTTATTACTAATGCTATGAAACTTGCTTGTTTTATTATTGTGGAGCATTGAAGTTTGATTGATTAACTATCTTTTATAACCTCTTTCATTCTTGAAATGACTTGACAAGATAACTATATTTACTTTGGAAGAGATGAAAATTTTGTGTGCTTTTCTATACTAGATATTTTCTTGCTTGATGGCAGGTAAGGTCTAAGTGTGGGGGAGTTTGCTATAATGCAAATGTGCATAGTTATTTAAGCTAGTTAAGGTTTATTTTCATTTCATTCGTGACTTGCCCAAGAGTTGTAACTTTTCTTGATTTAAGCAGTTTTCGTATTTTAGCCATAACTCCCTATACAGACATCCAAATTAAGTGATTTAAGTTACTTCATGAAAGTTGTACAACTTTTATGAAGGAACTTTCTAGAGATAAAGTCATTTGGATGGACGAAAATGCCCTTGAAGTTATAAAATCTATATAGGGGGTGACTTTTAATGTCAAGTGGTACCTTTCCTAGTCTAACCATATTCTAATCACTTCCAGCAGCTTTCAAGCTCTATATATGCATCATTTTTTGTCTAAAATAGGGGAGACATATGAATTCCTATAGTGTTTTAGAAATACAATTATTATCTTTTAGTTTTAAGAGTTATTATAAGAAACACTTGAAGAAGACAAAGCAAAGTGCAAGAGAAGATCATCCTAAATCAAGAATTCTTTAGAAGACATAGAAGGGAGTTTTACTTATTCAATTCTTTCTCTCTTTATCTTTCTTTCTATATTGAATTTGGTTTTCTTTTATTGCTTCTTAATCATTTATCTAGGCTAAGTCTTTGTATGAGAATTATAATGATGAATTAAATAAGAATTATATTTTTATCTTATATTATTCATTATTTAATTTCAATTAGTGCAATTTGTATTATGTGTGTTTGATCACCACATGTACTTGTTAATCAAATTATTTACAATGAGAATTGGAGTAATTTGGTGAAAAGTAATTAAGATTACTTAAGAATGGAATTTGACTTGGAGACAAGGGATTCATCTTAAGGGAAACAAAATTAGTATAATGTATTTTATGATTTTCTCTTATCTCTACATTGCCATGAGAATGAATGTAGACTCTAAGAGGAAATTCTTTTAATTGACAACGAGATTTGCTTTTAAAGATTATAGACTAATTTCCAATTAATATGCTTTATGATAATTATGTTTAAAGTTCTTCTTCGATTTTGATTTGTGATTCTCCTATATATATATATACATTGTTATAACTTGTCTTAATATTTTAGCAATTAGTTTTTAGGTTTCTTTATTTATTTTAGTCATTATTATTATTCTAGTTTATTTACTTATCCATCTAAGTATCTATTCGGTTAATACAAGATTGACCCAATTTGGAAGTGTTTGACATCGTTCTTGCTCTATACTAAGTCCTAGAGACTAGGGTATATGTAATATCCCGTGTTTTTAAAATAATTTTTACACTGTACCGGGATATGCAGTGTCAATAATTTTGAATATATATGTGATATTTTTACGAGTTAATATGTATTTAAAACCTATTTTAATTACGGTGTATTATTTTCAGTGTTTTACGTAAAATTTTCCCGGGACTTTCATTTTTGGGGAAATTTTCACGTAAACAATGTATTATTAATTATTTTAAATGTATTTACGGACTTGCATGAACTCATACATATTTTTAAATTATTAAATAAAGCATGTGTGTGTATATTTATTTAATTAGGGTTTATTAATTCCCTAATATTTTATTAAGTATTTAATTGTTTTAATTGTTATTTAATTAATTTTATTTGGTATAAATTATTAAAATATTAATATTTTAATGTGTGTGGTGTATATTTGATGTGTGTAATTTAATATTATTTTAATATATAGTATAAAGTATATATATATACATATATTTGTCAAAATTACAAAAGTTTGCAAAATTACCATTTTGCCCCCGATAGTTTTTCTTCTTCTTCTTCTTCTCCGATCGTTCCCTCACCATTTCCGGTCGCTGTCGTGCCGTTCCTTCACCGTGGGTGTGCCGTCCGGTGTGCCACCATCTTCCCCGACCAGTTTCGCCGCCTGTGGAGGCCGTTTCCGGCGTCGGGAGAGTGATTTTGGCCGGAGAAGCCGAAAATCAACTCACCGTCGATCACGTCGATTCCGGCCACCGTTTTAGACACCGCCAGTCTCTTTCTTCTCCTTGAGCTCCGGTGAGTGTTATTCTAGCTTTGGTTTGAGCTAAAATGGTCTAGAATTGCTTAGGTTTCAATTTGTAAATTTCGGCCTATTAGGGTTTTCGATTTTTTTCGAATTGTTCTTGATCGAGTCATGCTTAATTCCTTCACAAATGTTGTTCCTAGTAGCTTAATCTACATGTATGAATTTTTGTAGAATTTTTGGAGATTGTTTGGATTTTTGGGTATTTTTGAATATTTTAATATTATTTTCTAATTTTTGGAAATTAATTATTTAAATTATGAAATTGGAGTTTATGGTTGAATTGGGTGTTGAAATGAATTATAGGAATTTATTTGGAATTTTTATGAATTTCTAAGTATTTATTTTTAATTATTGAAGTTTAGGTGATTTTGGAAAATTAGGTTAATTGTGTTTTAAATTGAATTTAATTGGTTAATTGAGTTTAAATATTGATATTATTGATAAATATGTTGAGAAAATTAATTTTAGATAATTGTATGATTTTTGGTGAATTTTTGAAGTAATTTAAGTAAATTTATATATATAGGGGTATTTTGGTAATTTTACCCTAAATTGTCTAAAAATGTAATTTAATTGGTTTTAATATTTATTTAAGGTATAAAAATGATTTCTACAAATTATTTAGTATTTTTAACTAATTAAAACTATTTTTCGGGAATTATTTTCAATTATATACATAATATACGGTTTTTCTAATAAAATGAGTTTTAATCGGTTTTTATAGTGTTTCAAGATCAATTATGTAATTTTTACCTATAAAATGTATTTCTGTGATTTAAGGATATTTTCGGTATATCTGGAATATCATTCTGTGTTTGTGGACCCCGGTCGGTGGACTGTAGTTTGGAGTCCGACCGTGGGATTTTGATTGTGTTGAGCTCGTTTTTCGAAGTGTGTTTCTTTGCAGGGTCGGCTCTACTCTTTTGAGTAGAGAGATGTCCATTTTACAGGGGAGGTTCTGTCGGATTTTCGATAGAATTCTCGTAAAACGTGATATCCAGTCGAACCCTAATTTTTGATTCTGTGTTTAATACTCTAGATTGAATTCTAGGATTTCTGTTAGGTTTATTCTAATGTCGGTTATTTATTGCTTGTTTAGTTGCGCCGAGACCGAGGGCTAGTGGACCAGGCCCGTCGGACCTGTCTCGTGGAGCGCATTAGGTGAGTTACTATATTATATATATATGCTTAGGATGCATGTTTTATTTTGACTGAATATGCATAAATAATATGATTTATATTCAAGTATATTTTTGGTATATAATAAATTATATACATGTTTTATTAATAAAATATATTTAAAATGTTTCTAAATATATTTTTAGTTTAATTCATGATTTGATTGGATTTATTTGACATATATATACTCAAAATATACCTGGTTTATGTTTGGTATATTTCCAGTATATATATGGTTTATATTGTTGATTTATTTAAATTCATGCATCATGTATTTGTGAATGAATGTTTTATTATTTAATGATGAAGGATATCAATAGAACATGCTACCTAGTGGGCAGCACTAGGACCAAGTACGTACCGGTACGCCTATAGTTTTAGGCTATATACTAACTATTTGTGGATATTGATTTGATATGATTATTTGATATGTGAGATATGGTTTGGGTGTGATTGCTGGAGCTCGGTTGACCAAGTGTCTCGGGGCCAATCACACTGGCAGTTAGACTACTGGAGCTCGGTTGACTTAGTGTCTCGGGGCCAGTCTACTGTCCAAATGGATTAAGTGGATATATTTGGATAAGTGAGCCTGTATGGCCAGAGTGTTGTTTAACACTATTTTCTGAGGTTGCGATATTCTAGGGTTCTATGTGATCCTTCATAAATTGGGATTTTTCAGTAAAATATATAAACATGATTTTTCTGCATTTGTGTGTATTTGCCTGAATATATATTAGATATATATATACTGTTGACTGTATGCATTATCACTTAGTGTGTATGTATATATATTATAGTAATTCACTCAGTGAGGTCTGACTCCCCTCCGTTGACTATTTTTCAGGAGAGTCAACTTCCTCAGACCTCAGTAGCAGGTCGATACGCCGGATTTCTTCCGCCCCGGCTTCTTTATGTAAATTGTCTACTTGAGTCTTATTTATTTTATCTAGACACTGCAGTAGTTGTGAATTAAAGTATTGGATTTCATGTACTTTATTTTAAAGGAGATATATTATGTTGAAACTGGATTGTATTAAAGAGATTTTATCTATGTGATGAGATTTTGAATTAAATAAAGTTGGTATGGATGATATTATAATATTATGATTTTATTTTCCGCTGCATATTATACTGTTACTGTTATTATGGCATACTTTATTTTATTTTTAGGCTTGCTACGGGTTCCGGATTCGAAAGAATTCCCGTTCCCTAGCGCCGATCATGGCCCCTGTTTTGGGTCGTGACAAAGTTGGTATGAGAGCGAACTTCGTATCAGAGTGGAGTTCTGTGTCAGGGCTTAGTTATGTGAGTTGTGGCCCTAGTTTTAAAGTTGTGTTTTCTGTTGGACTACTGCAGTGTATTAGGTTCGAGTATGTCTTGATGAGTATTCCTTGCTGTAGTTTTTAGCGTTATTCCTCCGTTGTCTGTTTTGTCTGAATATTTCCATTTGTCTTTTCAGAATGAGGAGGCGAGCGCGTGTCGCTCCACCGGTCGTTGAGGCCGAGGATGATGAGTCTTTTCAGGATGAGGTTTTACCTCCTGAGCTTCCAGTTAGACGTAGAGGTCGTGGCAGAGGTAGACCTCGAGGAGCGGCAGGTCGCCGTAGGCAGAGAGAGTTACAGGACGAGGAGCCTGTTGAGCCTGAGTTTGATGTTCCTGTTCCTCCAGTTGTTCAGCCTGTTCAGCCTGCCTATCAGCAGGGTATGTCTGACCCTGAGGTAGCTTTGTTCTATGCCAGAGTTGGCAGGATTGCGTTTGATGGGACTTCTGATCCTTTAGATTTTCTGCATGCGATTGAGACTAGGACTCGGACTGCTCATACCGAGTACTAGCGGATCATGATTGTTGAGTTGTCTGTTGAGGGACCAGCCTTGGATTGGTTCATTCAGATGATCCAGCCCTATATGATGACGATGACATGGGCTCAGTTTCGAGAGCGATTCATGAGGAGATTTTGTCCAGAGCCTCTTCGTTTGAGTTATCGTCTTTGTTTGACCAGTATTTCTCGTGGAGATCGATCTGTAGAGGAGTATACCCGAGAGTTTCTTCGTCTGGGTAGATATGCTGAGGATCTGATGCGAGATCAGTATTTTGCTGTTACTACGTATGTTACTGGTTTGGGTTCAGCTTTTGCTGGTATGCCTACAGCAGGTCTTACTCTGGAGTCTGTGATTGAGCTAGCTAAAGAGATTGAGCTGAGATTAGTTAGGCAGGGAGCGATGCCTGATTACTACCAGTTGGGAGTTCAGTCGAGTGGATCGCAGGCTACTCCGTATTCGAGTTTTCATGTTGGATCGAGTAGTCAGCAGCGAGGTTCGACTCAGCAGAGTCAGAGACAGCAGCAGCGAGTGCATCGGAGCAGTAGACATGGCCGTGGAGGTCAGCGTAGATCGTTCAGATTTGGATCAGGTGCTTCGAGTAGCAGCAGTGGTCGTAGTTCTGGATCAGCGGCCAGTGTTTTTCAGACTTGTGGTAGAGTCCATCAGGGACCGTGTTATCTGACACCACTGACATGTTTCAGATGCGGACAGACAGGACATTTTGCCAGATCGTGTCCTTATTCCGGATATCAGCAGCAGCAGATTTCGCGATTCCCACAGCAGTCGATTGCTAGTGCAGCACCCGTGCCATTTCAGTTACCACCAGCCCAGCATCAGAGTTCTACTCAGTTTGTTCCACAACAGAGTCGTGGTAGAGGTACTAGAGGAGGTGCCAGAGGTGTTGGCCAGGCTTCTACCAGTCAGCAGGGAGGTCGAGGTCAGGCCAGAGTCTTCCATCTGACTCAGCAAGATGCTCAGGCATCTAATGCAGTCGTGGCAGGTATTCTTTCTGTTTGTTACCTGGATGCATGGGTTTTGTTTGATCCGGGTGCCACGCATTCGTTTGTTTCTCCTATTTTTGCTTCTAAATCTTGTTGGCAAGCTTCGAGGATGGCTTTTCCTTTGTCTGTTGCCACTCCTCTGAGCGATTCCTTGGACACCGATATTGTTCTTTCTGGTTGTCCAGTTCTCGTGGGAGATAGAGAATTACCCGCTGATTTGATTTTGTTGGATGTGATGGAGTTTGATGTTATTTTAGGAATGGATTGGTTGTCTCAGCACTTTGCCATGGTTGATTGCAGGAATAAGGAGGTGACTTTTAGAATTCCTGGTGAAGTAGAATTTAAGTTTGTTGGTGATAGGAGTTCAGCACCTCAGAATCTTATTTCTGCTATATCAGCTAGGAAATTGTTGAGGAAAGGTTGTCAGGGGTTTTTGGCATTGGTCAGGGATACGTCAGTGGAGAAGTTGTCACTCACAGATGTTCCTGTTGCTTGTAAGTTTCCTGATGTTTTTCCCGAGGAGTTGCCAGGTTTACCACCTCATAGAGAGATTGAGTTCTGTATAGATGTGGTCCCAGGTACTACTCCTATATCTATGCCACCTTATCGTATGGCTCCTGCAGAGTTGAGAGAGTTAAAGGAGCAATTGCAAGAGTTGTTGGATAAGGGTTTTATCAGACCTAGTGTTTCCCCTTGGGGTGCACTAGTCTTGTTTGTGAAGAAGAAGGATGGTACCCTGAGACTGTGCATTGACTACAGAGAGTTGAATAAGGTGACAGTGAAGAACAAGTATCCTCTCCCGAGGATTGATGATTTATTTGATCAGTTACAAGGTGCGCAATTCTTTTCTAAGGTTGACTTAAGGTCAGGTTATCATCAGCTGCGGATTAGTGAAGCTGATATTCCTAAGACAGCATTCCACACTCGATATGGTCATTATGAGTTTCTGGTGATGTCTTTTGGTTTGACTAATGCACCAGCAGCTTTTATGGACCTGATGAACAGAGTATTCAGACCGTATGTGGATCAGTTTGTGGTAGTCTTCATTGATGATATACTAGTATATTCGAGGAGTATGGAAGAGCATGTATATCACTTGAGGATTGTACTACAGACACTGAGAGATCATCAGCTTTATGCTAAATTCTCGAAGTGTGATTTCTGGATGGAGAGTGTTTCTTTTCTTGGACACGTAGTGTCTAAAGAAGGTATTCAGGTTGATCCACAGAAGATTGAAGCAGTATCTGAGTGGCCTAGACCTACTTCAGTTACTGAGATTCGGAGTTTTCTGGGTTTAGCCGGGTATTATAGGTGGTTTGTGCAGGATTTTTCCAGGATTGCAGCCCCTATGACTCGCTTGACTCAGAAGAATGTTAGATTTGAGTGGTCAGAAGCTTGTGAGAATAGTTTTCAGTTGTTGAAGGAGAAGTTGACCACAGCGCCAGTATTAGCTTTGCCTAATAGTGTGGATAAGTTCACAGTTTACTATGATGCCTCTAGAATTGGTCTTGGTTGTGTGTTGATGCAGAATGGAAGGGTGATAGCCTATGCTTCGAGGCAGTTGAAGAAGCATGAGCAGAACTATCCTACACATGACCTAGAGATGGTTGCAGTGATCTTTGCTTTGAAGATTTGGAGACATTATCTGTACGGGGTGACTTGTGAGATATTTACTGATCACAAGAGCCTTAAGTACATTTTTCAGCAGCGAGATTTGAATCTGAGGCAGAGAAGATGGTTGGAACTGTTGAAAGATTATGATTGCGAGATTCTTTACCATCCGGGTAAGGCTAATGTTGTAGCAGATGCCTTGAGTAGGAAGTCCTCAGGTAGTCTTGCTCACATCAGTGTTGAGAGGAGACCATTGATCCAGGAATTGCATCTGATGGTGGATCAAGGTCTGATGATGAAGATCAGTAGATCAGGTGGACTGTTAGCTCAGTTTAAAGTACGATCTGTACTGAGGGATAGGATTAAAGCAGCTCAGAGCCGAGATCCTATTCTAGAAGAGCTTGCAGAGAATGTCAGAGCAGGGAAGTTCACTGATTTCACACTTGATGATGATGGTGTGTTGTGGATCAGTGGTAGATTGTGTGTTCCTGATGTGGATGATTTGAGAGAAGAGATCCTAGAGGAAGCACATTCTACAGCCTACAGCGTTCATCCGGGTGTTACTAAGATGTACCACAGTATCAGAGATTTATACTGGTGGGATGGATTGAAGAAGGATGTTGCTGATTATGTTGCTAAGTGCTTGATGTGTCAGCAAGTGAAAGCCGAACATCAGAAGCCTTCTGGGAAGCTTCAGCCTCTTCCTATTCCCGAGTGGAAGTGGGAAAGGATAGCTATGGATTTTGTGGTCGGTTTACCTCGTTCGAAGGATGGATACGATTCCATCTGGGTGATTGTAGACAGGTTGACGAAGTCTGCACATTTCTTGCCTGTGAAAGCCACATATTCAGTTGCTAGATTGGCGAAGTTGTATGTGAACCATATTGTGTGCCTTCATGGAGTACCGGTGTCCATTGTGTCAGATAGAGGTTCGGTGTTTACTTCTCGTTTTTGGCAGAAGTTGCAGGAAGCAATGGGCACTAGGTTGGATTTCAGTACTGCTTTTCATCCTCAGACAGACGGTCAGTCTGAGAGGACGATCCAGACACTGGAAGATATGTTGAGGATGTGTGTCTTGGATTTGGGAGGTAGCTGGGATGATCATTTGTCGCTTGTTGAGTTTGCATATAATAACAGCTACCATAGCAGTATTGGCATGGCACCATATGAGGCGTTGTATGGAAGGAAGTGTAGATCCCCGTTGAGTTGGGATGAGATTGGGGAGAGAGCTTTGACTGGACCAGAGATGGTTCAGGATGCTGCAAAGAAAGTTGCCGTGATCAAGCGTAGATTAGAGACCGCAGTTAGTAGACAGAAGAGTTATGCGGATCCTAAGCGCATAGATGTGGAGTTTTAGGTTGGAGATTTCATTTTTCTGAAAGTATCTCCGATGAAGGGTGTGATGAGATTTGGCAGGAAGGGTAAGTTAACACCGAGATATATTGGACCGTTTGAGATTCTGGAGAGAGTTGGCACTGTTGCATATCGGTTGGATTTGCCTCCGAGTATGTCGCAGGTGCATCCAGTATTTCATATCTCGATGTTGAGGAAGTATATCTCAGATCCTTCACACGTGTTGCAGCCCGACAGTGTAGAAGTGAATGAAGATTTGACGTTTGTGGAAGAACCTGTGGCGATCGTAGATTTTCAAGTTCGACAGTTGCGATCGAAGCAGATTCCGATGGTCAAGGTTCTGTGGCGTAGCGACAGAGTTAAAGAGCATACGTGGGAGACTGAAGCTGAGATGCGAGCTTCTTACCCGTATCTCTTTCCTTCTTGATCTTTTCTTTTTAGAATTCAAGGACAAATTCCTGTAAGGGGGGAAGACTGTAATATCCCGTGTTTTTAAAATAATTTTTACACTGTACCGGGATATGCAGTGTCAATAATTTTGAATATATATGTGATATTTTTACGAGTTAATATGTATTTAAAACCTATTTTAATTACGGTGTATTATTTTCAGTGTTTTACATAAAATTTTCCCGGGACTTTCATTTTCGGGGAAATTTTCACGTAAACAATGTATTATTAATTATTTTAAATGTATTTACGGACTTGCATGAACTCATACATATTTTTAAATTATTAAATAAAGCCTGTGTGTGTATATTTATTTAATTAGGGTTTATTAATTCCCTAATATTTTATTAAGTATTTAATTGTTTTAATTGTTATTTAATTAATTTTATTTGGTATAAATTATTAAAATATTAATATTTTAATGTGTGTGGTGTATATTTGATGTGTGTAATTTAATATTATTTTAATATATAGTATAAAGTATATATATATACATATATTTGTCAAAATTACAAAAGTTTGCAAAATTACCATTTTGCCCCCGACAGTTTTTCTTCTTCTTCTTCTTCTTCGATCGTTCCCTCATCATTTCCGGTCGCTGTCGTGCCGTTCCTTCACCGTGGGTGTGCCGTCCGGTGTGCCACCATCTTCCCCGACCAGTTTCGCCGCCTGTGGAGGCCGTTTCCGGCGTCGGGAGAGTGATTTTGGCCGGAGAAGCCGAAAATCAACTCACCGTCGATCACGCCGATTTTGGCCACCGTTTTCGACACCGTCGGTCTCTTTCTTCTCCTTGAGCTCCGGTGAGTGTTATTCTAGCTTTGGTTTGAGCTAAAATGGTCTAGAATTGCTTAGGTTTCGATTTGTAAATTTCGGCCTATTAGGGTTTTCGATTTTTTTCGAATTGTTCTTGATCGAGTCATGCTTAATTCCTTCACAAATGTTGTTCCTAGTAGCTTAATCTACATGTATGAATTTTTGTAGAATTTTTGGAGATTGTTTGGATTTTTGGGTATTTTTGAATATTTTAATATTATTTTCTAATTTTCGGAAATTAATTATTTAAATTATTAAATTGGAGTTTATGGTTGAATTGGGTGTTGAAATGAATTATAGGAATTTATTTGGAATTTTTATGAATTTCTAAGTATTTATTTTTAATTATTGAAGTTTAGGTGATTTTGGAAAATTAGGTTAATTGTGTTTTAAATTGAATTTAATTGGTTAATTGAGTTTAAATATTGATATTATTGATAAATATGTTGAGAAAATTAATTTTAGATAATTGTATGATTTTTGGTGAATTTTTGAAGTAATTTAAGTAAATTTATATATATAGGGGTATTTTGGTAATTTTACCCTAAATTGTCTAAAAATGTAATTTAATTGGTTTTAATATTTATTTAAGGTATAAAAATGATTTCTACAAATTATTTAGTATTTTTAACTAATTAAAACTATTTTTCGGGAATTATTTTCAATTATATACATAATATACGGTTTTTCTAATAAAATGAGTTTTAATCGGTTTTTATAGTGTTTCAAGATCAATTATGTAATTTTTACCTATAAAATGTATTTCTGTGATTTAAGGATATTTTCGGTATATCTGGAATATCATTCTGTGTTTGTGGACCCCGGTCGGTGGACTGTAGTTTGGAGTCCGACCGTGGGATTTTGATTGTGTTGAGCTCGTTTTTCGAAGTGTGTTTCTTTGCAGGGTCGGCTCTACTCTTTTGAGTAGAGAGATGTCCATTTTACAGGGGAGGTTCTGTCGGATTTTCGATAGAATTCTCGTAAAACGTGATATCCAGTCGAACCCTAATTTTTGATTCTGTGTTTAATACTCTAGATTGAATTCTAGGATTTCTGTTAGGTTTATTCTAATGTCGGTTATTTATTGCTTGTTTAGTTGCGCCGAGACCGAGGGCTAGTGGACCAGGCCCGTCGGACCTGTCTCGTGGAGCGCATTAGGTGAGTTACTATATTATATATATATGCTTAGGATGCATGTTTTATTTTGACTGAATATGCATAAATAATATGATTTATATTCAAGTATATTTTTGGTATATAATAAATTATATACATGTTTTATTAATAAAATATATTTAAAATGTTTCTAAATATATTTTTAGTTTAATTCATGATTTGATTGGATTTATTTGACATATATATACTCAAAATATACCTGGTTTATGTTTGGTATATTTCCAGTATATATATGGTTTATATTGTTGATTTATTTAAATTCATGCATCATGTATTTGTGAATGAATGTTTTATTATTTAATGATGAAGGATATCAATAGAACATGCTACCTAGTGGGCAGCACTAGGACCAAGTACGTACCGGTACGCCTATAGTTTTAGGCTATATACTAACTATTTGTGGATATTGATTTGATATGATTATTTGATATGTGAGATATGGTTTGGGTGTGATTGCTGGAGCTCGGTTGACCAAGTGTCTCGGGGCCAATCACACTGGCAGTTAGACTACTGGAGCTCGGTTGACTTAGTGTCTCGGGGCCAGTCTACTGTCCAAATGGATTAAGTGGATATATTTGGATAAGTGAGCCTGTATGGCCAGAGTGTTGTTTAACACTATTTTCTGAGGTTGCGATATTCTAGGGTTCTATGTGATCCTTCATAAATTGGGATTTTTCAGTAAAATATATAAACATGATTTTTCTGCATTTGTGTGTATTTGCCTGAATATATATTAGATATATATATACTGTTGACTGTATGCATTATCACTTAGTGTGTATGTATATATATTATAGTAATTCACTCAGTGAGGTCTGACTCCCCTCCGTTGACTATTTTTCAGGAGAGTCAACTTCCTCAGACCTCAGTAGCAGGTCGATACGCCGGATTTCTTCCGCCCCGGCTTCTTTATGTAAATTGTCTACTTGAGTCTTATTTATTTTATCTAGACACTGCAGTAGTTGTGAATTAAAGTATTGGATTTCATGTACTTTATTTTAAAGGAGATATATTATGTTGAAACTGGATTGTATTAAAGAGATTTTATCTATGTGATGAGATTTTGAATTAAATAAAGTTGGTATGGATGATATTATAATATTATGATTTTATTTTCCGCTGCATATTATACTGTTACTGTTATTATGGCATACTTTATTTTATTTTTAGGCTTGCTACGGGTTCCGGATTCGAAAGAATTCCCGTTCCCTAGCGCCGGTCATGGCCCCTGTTTTGGGTCGTGACAAAGTTGGTATGAGAGCGAACTTCGTATCAGAGTGGAGTTCTGTGTCAGGGCTTAGTTATGTGAGTTGTGGCCCTAGTTTTAAAGTTGTGTTTTCTGTTGGACTACTGCAGTGTATTAGGTTCGAGTATGTCTTGATGAGTATTCCTTGCTGTAGTTTTTAGCGTTATTCCTCCGTTGTCTGTTTTGTCTGAATATTTCCATTTGTCTTTTCAGAATGAGGAGGCGAGCGCGTGTCGCTCCACCGGTCGTTGAGGCCGAGGATGATGAGTCTTTTCAGGATGAGGTTTTACCTCCTGAGCTTCCAGTTAGACGTAGAGGTCGTGGCAGAGGTAGACCTCGAGGAGCGGCAGGTCGCCGTAGGCAGAGAGAGTTACAGGACGAGGAGCCTGTTGAGCCTGAGTTTGATGTTCCTGTTCCTCCAGTTGTTCAGCCTGTTCAGCCTGCCTATCAGCAGGGTATGTCTGACCCTGAGGTAGCTTTGTTCTATGCCAGAGTTGGCAGGATTGCGTTTGATGGGACTTCTGATCCTTTAGATTTTCTGCATGCGATTAAGACTAGGACTTGGACTGCTCATACCGAGTACCAGCGGATCATGATTGTTGAGTTGTCTGTTGAGGGACCAGCCTTGGATTGGTTCATTCAGATGATCCAGCCCTATATGATGACAATGACATGGGCTCAGTTTCGAGAGCGATTCATGAGGAGATTTTATCCAGAGCCTCTTCGTTTGAGTTATCGTCTGCGTTTGACCAGTATTTCTCGTGGAGATCGATCTGTAGAGGAGTATACCCGAGAGTTTCTTCGTCTGGGTAGATATGCTGAGGATCTGATGCGAGATCAGTATTTTGCTGTTACTACGTATGTTACTGGTTTGGGTTCAGCTTTTGCTGGTATGCCTACAGCAGGTCTTACTCTGGAGTCTGTGATTGAGCTAGCTAAAGAGATTGAGCTGAGATTAGTTAGGCAGGGAGCGATGCCTGATTACTACCAGTTGGGAGTTCAGTCGAGTGGATCGCAGGCTACTCCGTATTCGAGTTTTCATGTTGGATCGAGTAGTCAACGGCGAGGTTTGACTCAGCAGAGTCAGAGACAGCAGCAGCGAGTGCATCGGAGCAGTAGACATGGCCGTGGAGGTCAGTGTAGATCGTTCAGATTTGGATCAGGTGCTTCGAGTAGCAGCAGTGGTCGTAGTTCTGGATCAGCGGCCAGTGTTTGTCAAACTTGTGGTAGAGTCCATCAGGGACCGTGTTATCTGACACCACTGACATGTTTCAGATGCGGACAGACAGGACATTTTGCCAGATCGTGTCCTTATTCCGGATATCAGCAGCAGCAGATTTCGCGATTCCCACAGCAGTCGATTGCTAGTGCAGCACCCGTGCCATTTCAGTTACCACCAGCCCAGCATCAGAGTTCTACTCAGTTTGTTCCACAACAGAGTCATGGTAGAGGTACTAGAGGAGGTGCCATAGGTGTTGGCCAGGCTTCTACCAGTCAGCAGGGAGGTCGAGGTCAGGCCAGAGTCTTCCATCTGACTCAGCAGGATGCTCAGGCATCTAATGCAGTCGTGGCAGGTATTCTTTTTGTTTGTTACCTGGATGCATGGGTTTTGTTTGATCCGGGTGCCACGCATTCGTTTGTTTCTCCTATTTTTGCTTCTAAATCTTGTTGGCAAGCTTCGAGGATGGCTTTTCCTTTGTCTGTTGCCACTCCTCTGAGCGATTCCTTGGACACCGATATTGTTCTTTCTGGTTGTCCAGTTCTCATGGGAGATAGAGAATTACCCACTGATTTGATTTTGTTGGATGTGATGGAGTTTGATGTTATTTTGGGAATGGATTGGTTGTCTCAGCACTTTGCCGTGGTTGATTGTAGGAATAAGGAGGTGACTTTTAGAATTCCTAGTGAAGTAGAATTTAAGTTTGTTGGTGATAGGAGTTCAGCACCTCAGAATCTTATTTCTGCTATATCAGCTAGGAAATTGTTGAGGAAAGGTTGTCAGCGGTTTTTGGCATTGGTCAGGGATACGTCAGTGGAGAAGTTGTCACTCACAGATGTTCCTGTTGCTTGTGAGTTTCCTGATGTTTTTCCCGAGGAGTTGCCAGGTTTACCACCTCATAGAGAGATTGAGTTATGTATAGATGTGGTCCCAGGTACTACTCCTATATCTATGCCACCTTATCATATGGCTCCTGCAGAGTTGAGAGAGTTAAAGGAGCAATTGCAAGAGTTGTTGGATAAGGGTTTTATCAGACCTAGTGTTTCCCCTTGGGGTGCACTAGTCTTGTTTGTGAAGAAGAAGGATGGTACCCTGAGACTGTGCATTGACTACAGAGAGTTGAATAAGGTGACAGTGAAGAACAAGTATCCTCTCCCGAGGATTGATGATTTATTTGATCAGTTACAAGGTGCGCAATTCTTTTCTAAGGTTGACTTAAGGTCAGGTTATCATCAGCTGCGGATTAGTGAAGCTGATATTCCTAAGACAGCATTCCGCACTCGATATGGTCATTATGAGTTTCTGGTGATGTCTTTTGGTTTGACTAATGCACCAGCAGCTTTTATGGACCTGATGAACAGAGTATTCAGACCGTATATGGATCAGTTTGTGGTAGTCTTCATTGATGATATACTAGTATATTCGAGGAGTATAGAAGAGCATGTATATCACTTGAGGATTGTACTACAGACACTGAGAGATCATCAGCTTTATGCTAAATTCTCGAAGTGTGATTTCTGGATGGAGAGTGTTTCTTTTCTTGGACACGTAGTGTCTAAAGAAGGTATTCAGGTTGATCCACAGAAGATTGAAGTAGTATCTGAGTGGCCTAGACCTACTTCAGTTACTGAGATTCGGAGTTTTCTGGGTTTAGCCGGATATTATAGGCGATTTGTGCAGGATTTTTCCAGGATTGCAGCCCCTATGACTCGCTTGACTCAGAAGAATGTTAGATTTGAGTGGTCAGAAGCTTGTGAGAATAGTTTTCAGTTGTTGAAGGAGAAGTTGACCACAGCGCCAGTATTAGCTTTGTCTAATAGTATGGATAAGTTCACAGTTTACTGTGATGCCTCTAGAATTGGTCTTGGTTGTGTGTTGATGCAGAATGGAAGGGTGATAGCCTATGCTTCGAGGCAGTTGAAGAAGCATGAGCAGAACTATCCTACACATGACCTAGAGATGGCTGCAGTGATCTTTGCTTTGAAGATTTGGAGACATTATCTGTACGGGGTGACTTGTGAGATATTTACTGATCACAAGAGCCTTAGGTACATTTTTCAGCAGCGAGATTTGAATATGAGGCAGAGAAGATGGTTGGAACTATTGAAAGATTATGATTGCGAGATTCTTTACCATCCGGGTAAGGCTAATGTTGTAGCAGATGCCTTGAGTAGGAAGTCCTCAGGTAGTCTTGCTCACATCAGTGTTGAGAGGAGACCATTGATCCAGGAATTGCATCTGATGGTGGATCAAGGTCTGATGATGAAGATCAGTAGATCAGGTGGACTGTTAGCTCAGTTTAAAGTACGATCTGTACTGAGGGATAGGATTAAAGCAGCTCAGAGCTGAGATCCTATTCTAGAAGAGCTTGCAGAGAATGTCAGAGCAGGGAAGTTCACTGATTTCACACTTGATGATGATGGTGTGTTGTGGATCAGTGGTAGATTGTGTGTTCCTGATGTGGATGATTTGAGAGAAGAGATCCTAGAGGAAGCACATTCTACAGCCTACAGCGTTCATCCGGGGTGTTACTAAGATGTACCACAGTATCAGAGATTTATACTGGTGGGATGGATTGAAGAAGGATGTTGCTGATTATGTTGCTAAGTGCTTGACGTGTCAGCAAGTGAAAGCCGAACATCAGAAGCCTTCTGGGAAGCTTCAGCCTCTTCATATTCCCGAGTGGAAGTGGGAAAGGATAGCTATGGATTTTGTGGTCGGTTTACCTCGTTCGAAGGATGGATACGATTCCATCTGGGTGATTGTAGACAGGTTGACGAAGTCTGCACATTTCTTGCCTGTGAAAGCCACATATTCAGTTGCTAGATTGGCGAAGTTGTATGTGAACCATATTGTGTGCCTTCATGGAGTACCGGTGTCCATTGTGTCAGATAGAGGTTCAGTGTTTACTTCTCATTTTTGGCAGAAGTTGCAGGAAGCAATGGGCACTAGGTTGGATTTCAGTACTGCTTTTCATCCTCAGATAGACGGTCAGTCTGAGAGGACGATCCAGACACTGGAAGATATGTTGAGGATGTGTGTCTTGGATTTGGGAGGTAGCTGGGATGATCATTTGTCGCTTGTTGAGTTTGCATATAATAACAGCTACCATAGCAGTATTGGCATGGCACCATATGAGGCGTTGTATGGAAGGAAGTGTAGATCCTCGTTGAGTTGGGATGAGATTGGTGAGAGAGCTTTGACTGGACCAGAGATGGTTCAGGATGCTGCAGAGAAAGTCGCCGTGATCAAGCGTAGATTAGAGACCGCAGTTAGTAGACAGAAGAGTTATGCGGATCCTAAGCGCAGAGATGTGGAGTTTCAGGTTGGAGATTTCGTTTTTCTGAAAGTATCTCCGATGAAGGGTGTGATGAGATTTGGCAGGAAGGGTAAGTTAACACCGAGATATATTGGACCGTTTGAGATTCTGGAGAGAGTTGGCACTGTTGCATATCGGTTGGATTTGCCTCCGAGTATGTCACAGGTGCATCCAGTATTTCATATCTCGATGTTGAGGAAGTATATCTCAGATCCTTCACACGTGTTGCAGCCCGACAGTGTAGAAGTGAATGAAGATTTGACGTTTGTGGAAGAACCTGTGGCGATCGTAGATTTTCAAGTTCGACAGTTGCGATCGAAGCAGATTCCGATGGTCAAGGTTCTGTGGCGTAGCGACAGAGTTAAAGAGCATACGTGGGAGACTGAAGCTGAGATGCGAGCTTCTTACCCGTATCTCTTTCCTTCTTGATCTTTTCTTTTTAGAATTCGAGGACAAATTCCTGTAAGGGGGGAAGACTGTAATATCCCGTGTTTTTAAAATAATTTTTACACTGTACCGGGATATGCTAGTGTCAATAATTTTGAATATATATGTGATATTTTTACGAGTTAATATGTATTTAAAACCTATTTTAATTACGGTGTATTATTTTCAGTGTTTTACGTAAAATTTTCCCGGGACTTTCATTTTCGGGGAAATTTTCACGTAAACAATGTATTATTAATTATTTTAAATGTATTTACGGACTTGCATGAACTCATACATATTTTTAAATTATTAAATAAAGCCTGTGTGTGTATATTTATTTAATTAGGGTTTATTAATTCCCTAATATTTTATTAAGTATTTAATTGTTTTAATTGTTATTTAATTAATTTTATTTGGTATAAATTATTAAAATATTAATATTTTAATGTGTGTGGTGTATATTTGATGTGTGTAATTTAATATTATTTTAATATATAGTATAAAGTATATATATATACATATATTTGTCAAAATTACAAAAGTTTGCAAAATTACCATTTTGCCCCCGACAGTTTTTCTTCTTCTTCTTCTTCTCCGATCGTTCCCTCATCATTTCCGGTCGCTGTCGTGCCGTTCCTTCACCGTGGGTGTGCCGTCCGGTGTGCCACCATCTTCCCCGACCAGTTTCGCCGCCTGTGGAGGCCGTTTCCGGCGTCGGGAGAGTGATTTTGGCCGGAGAAGCCGAAAATCAACTCACCGTCGATCACGCCGATTTCGGCCACCGTTTTCGACACCGTCGGTCTCTTTCTTCTCCTTGAGCTCCGGTGAGTGTTATTCTAGCTTTGGTTTGAGCTAAAATGGTCTAGAATTGCTTAGGTTTCGATTTGTAAATTTCGGCCTATTAGGGTTTTCGATTTTTTTCGAATTGTTCTTGATCGAGTCATGCTTAATTCCTTCACAAATGTTGTTCCTAGTAGCTTAATCTTAATCTACATGTATGAATTTTTGTAGAATTTTTGGAGATTGTTTGGATTTTTGGGTATTTTTGAATATTTTAATATTATTTTCTAATTTTCGGAAATTAATTATTTAAATTATGAAATTGGAGTTTATGGTTGAATTGGGTGTTAAAATGAATTATAGGAATTTATTTGGAATTTTTATGAATTTCTAAGTATTTATTTTTAATTATTGAAGTTTAGGTGATTTTGGAAAATTAGGTTAATTGTGTTTTAAATTGAATTTAATTGGTTAATTGAGTTTAAATATTGATATTATTGATAAATATGTTGAGAAAATTAATTTTAGATAATTGTATGATTTTTGGTGAATTTTTGAAGTAATTTAAGTAAATTTATATATATAGGGGTATTTTGGTAATTTTACCCTAAATTGTCTAAAAATGTAATTTAATTGGTTTTAATATTTATTTAAGGTATAAAAATGATTTCTACAAATTATTTAGTATTTTTAACTAATTAAAACTATTTTTCGGGAATTATTTTCAATTATATACATAATATACGGTTTTTCTAATAAAATGAGTTTTAATCGGTTGTTATAGTGTTTCAAGATCAATTATGTAATTTTTACCTATAAAATGTATTTCTGTGATTTAAGGATATTTTCGGTATATCTGGAATATCATTCTGTGTTTGTGGACCCCGGTCGGTGGACTGTAGTTTGGAGTCCGACCGTGGGATTTTGATTGTGTTGAGCTCGTTTTTCGAAGTGTGTTTCTTTGCAGGGTCGGCTCTACTCTTTTGAGTAGAGAGATGTCCGTTTTACAGGGGAGGTTCTGTCGGATTTTCGATAGAATTCTCGTAAAACGTGATATCCAGTCGAACCCTAATTTTCGATTCTGTGTTTAATACTCTAGATTGAATTCTAGGATTTCTGTTAGGTTTATTCTAATGTCGGTTATTTATTGCTTGTTTAGTTGCGCCGAGACCGAGGGCTAGTGGACCAGGCCCGTCGGACCTGTCTCGTGGAGCGCATTAGGTGAGTTACTATATTATATATATATGCTTAGGATGCATGTTTTATTTTGACTGAATATGCATAAATAATATGATTTATATTCAAGTATATTTTTGGTATATAATAAATTATATACATGTTTTATTAATAAAATATATTTAAAATGTTTCTAAATATATTTTTAGTTTAATTCATGATTTGATTGGATTTATTTGACATATATATACTCAAAATATACCTGGTTTATGTTTGGTATATTTCCAGTATATATATGGTTTATATTGTTGATTTATTTAAATTCATGCATCATGTATTTTTGAATGAATGTTTTATTATTTAATGATGAAGGATATCAATAGAACGTGCTACCTAGTGGGCAGCACTAGGACCAAGTACGTACCGGTACGCCTATAGTTTTAGGCTATATACTAACTATTTGTGGATATTGATTTGATATGATTATTTGATATGTGAGATGTGGTTTGGGTGTGATTGCTGGAGCTCGGTTGACCAAGTGTCTCGGGGCCAATCACACTGGCAGTTAGACTACTGGAGCTCGGTTGACTTAGTGTCTCGGGGCCAATCTACTGTCCAAATGGATTAAGTGGATATATTTGGATAAGTGAGCCTGTATGGCCAGAGTGTTGTTTAACACTATTTTCTGAGGTTGCGATATTCTAGGGTTCTATGTGATCCTTCATAAATTGGGATTTTTCAGTAAAATATATAAAAATGATTTTTCTGCATTTGTGTGTATTTGCCTGAATATATATTAGATATATATATACTGTTGACTGTATGCATTATCACTTAGTGTGTATGTATATATATTATAGTAATTCACTCAGTGAGGTCTGACTCCCCTCCGTTGACTATTTTTCAGGAGAGTCAACTTCCTCAGACCTCAGTAGCAGGTCGATACGCCGGATTTCTTCCGCCCCGGCTTCTTTATGTAAATTGTCTACTTGAGTCTTATTTATTTTATCTAGACACTGCAGTAGTTGTGAATTAAAGTATTGGATTTCATGTACTTTATTTTAAAGGAGATATATTATGTTGAAACTGGATTGTATTAAAGAGATTTTATCTATGTGATGAGATTTTGAATTAAATAAAGTTGGTATGGATGATATTATAATATTATGATTTTATTTTCCGCTGCATATTATACTGTTACTGTTATTATGGCATACTTTATTTTATTTTTAGGCTTGCTACGGGTTCCGGATTCGAAAGAATTCCCGTTCCCTAGCGCCGGTCATGGCCCCTGTTTTGGGTCGTGACAGTATATAAATCTAACTCACAACAAAGAGTTATGCTTGATCATTATTAGTTAGGAGGTGTTCAGTCATGAGGATATCGGAGTACACCATTTTAGATATTTTAGATTGGCTCTAGTAGTCGTCAAAGAGGATCCTATCAGCAAAGCTAGAGACCTCAACAGAGAGTCCATCAGAGTAGCAAACATGGCTAAGGTTGACGTCGTAGATCTATCAGATTTGGTTATAGTGCTTTTAGCAGTAGCAGTTGTCAGAGTTCGAGATACGGCAGCACAAGATCAGTAGCCAGTGCTTGTAGGATGTGTGGGAGAGTCCATCAAGGACCATGCTACATAACTCCTGGAGCTTGTTTTTGAAGTGGACAGACAGGACATTTTGCCAGAGCGTGTCTGTATTATGGTTTTCAGCCTCAATAGTTTCCACAACAATATATTACTAATGCAACTCTAGTACCTTTTTAGTTACTGCCAGCTCAGTATTTGAGTTTAACTAAAATTGTTGCCCAATATGGGCGTGGTGGGTGCCAAGGATTTTGGCTAGGCTTCCTCCAGTCAGCAGGGAGGTTAAGGTTAGGCCAAAGTTTTCCACCTCACCCAACAGGATGTTCAGGCATCTAATGCCATTGTTGTAAGTATTATTCCATTCTGCTACTTGGATGATTGGGTTTTGATTGATCCGAGTGCTGCATATTCTTTAATGTCCCCTATTTTTGCTTCAAAGTCGTGTTGGCAAGCTTCAAGGATGGCTTTTCCTTTATCTGTCACCACTCCTCTAAGTAATTCGTTGGACATTGACATTGTTCTTTCTGGTTGTCTAGTGCTTATCGGAGGTAGAGAACTACTAGTGGAATTGGTGCTATTAGATGTGATAGAGTTCGATGTGATTATAGGTATGGATTGGTTGTCTTAGCACTATGCCATTGTGGATTGTAGGAGTAAAAAGGTGATTTTAAGAATTTCATATGAAGAAGAATTTAAGTTTGTGGGTGATAAGAGTTATGCACCTCAGAATCTCATCTTCATTATCACGGCTAGGAAGATGCTGAGGAAGGGTTGTCAGGGATACTTGGCACGTGTCAGAGAAACTTTAGTGGAAAAGTTATCTCTCATAGATGTTTTTGTTGCTTGTGAGTTTCCTAACATTTTTCCTGAGGAGTTGCTAGGTTTACCACCTCACAGAGAGATTAAGTTCTGTATAGATATAGTTCCAAGAACCACTCCTATTTCAATGTCGCCCTATAAAATGGCTCTTGTAGAGTTAAAAGAGTTGAAGGAGCAGTTTCAGGATTTGCTAGATAAGGGTTCAATTAGACCCAATATTTCTCCTTCAGGTGCACCATTCCTATTTGTGAAGAAGAAGGATGGTACCCTGAGACTATGCATAGATTACAGAGAGCTGAATAAGGCGATAATGAAGAATAAGTATCCTCTTCTGAGGATAGATGATCTGTTTGATCAGCTTCAGGGTGCATAATTCTTTTTTAAGATTGACCTGAGGTCAGGTTATCATCAGTTGTGGATCAGTGAGGCTAATATTCCTAAAATGGCATTCTGCACTTGATATAGCCATTATGAGTTTCTGGTGATGTCATTTGGGTTGACTAATGCACCAGCTACTTTTATGGATTTAATGAATAATGTACTCAGACCGTTTGTGGTAGTTTTCATTGATGATATACTAGTGTATTTGAAGAGTATGGAGGAGCACGTATATCACCTGAGGACAGTACTGCAAACACTAAGAGAATATTAACTTTATGCTAAATTCTCAAAGTGTGATTTTTGGTTAGAGAGTGTTGCATTCCTTGGACACATAGTGTCTAAAGATGGTATTTAGGTTAATCCACAAAAGATTGAGATAGTGTCTGAGTTTTCAGACCGACAACAGTCATAGAGATTTAGAGTTTTCTAGGTTTAGCTGGGTATTATAGAAGGTTTATGTAGGATTTTTCTAGAATTATAGCTCCTATGACTCATTTAACTCATAAGAATGTGAAGTTTATGTGGTCAAATGCTTGTGAGAACAATTTCTAGTTATTAAAGGAGAAGTTTACCACAGCTCTAGTTTTGGCTTTGTCTAATGGAGTAGATAAGTTCACTGTGTATTGTGATTCCTCTAAAGTTAGCCTAGGTTGTATGGATGAATAATGGTAGGGTGATAGCTTATGCTTTGAGGTAGTTGAAGATGCATGAATAAAATTATCCTACCTACAACCTAGAGATGGCTGTAGTGATCTTCACTCTCAAGATTTGGAGACATTATCTATACTGGCTGACTTATGAGATATTCACATATCATAAGAGCCTTAAGTACATTTTCCAGTAAAGAGATATAAACTTGAGACAGAGGAGATGGTTAGAGCTCCTAAAGGATTATGATTATGAGATTCTTTATCATCCAAGCAAGGCTAATGTGGTAGCAAATGCCTTGAGTAGAAAGTCCTCAGGTAGTCTTGCTCACATTAGCGTGGAGAGAAGATGTTGATCCAAGAGTTGCATGAGTTAGTGGATCAAGGTCTAATGATGAAGGTTAGCAGATCAGGAGGACTGTTAGCTCAGTTCAGAGTCCAATCAGTGTTGAGAGATAGGATTAAGGCAGTTCAAGACCAAGATCCTATTCTAGCAGAGCTTATAGAGAATGTTTGTGAAGGGAATTTCACTAATTTCACTCTCAATGATAAAGGTGTTTTGTGGATTAATGGTTGGTTGTGTGTTCCTGATGTGGATAATTTGAGAGAAGAGATTCTTAAGGCAGTGCATTCTACATCCTACAGCATACATCTAGGTGTCAATAAGATGTACCACAACATCAAATACTTGTATTGGTGGGATGGACTGAAGAAGGACATAGATGATTATGTTTCTAAGTGCTTGACATGGCAGCAGGTGAAAACTGAGCATTAGAAGCCTTATAGGAAGCTTTAGCCTCTTCCTATTCCTGAGTGGAAATAGGAGAGAATTGCTATGGATTTTATGGTTGGGTTACCTCATTCTACGGATGGATATAATTCCATCTAGGTGATTGTGGATAGGTTGACCAAGTCTACTTATTTCTTGCCTGTTAAAGGCATTTATTCTGTAGCTAAGTTAGCAAAACTATATGTTAAGCATATTGTGTGTCTTTATAGAGTACCTGTGTCCATTATATCTGATAGAGGTTCAGTGTTTACCTCTTAATTTTGGCAAAAGTTACAGGAAGCAATGGGCACCAGGCTTGATTTTAGTACCTGCTTTTCACCCTTAGACAAATGGTCAGTCTGAGAGGATAATCCATACACTTGAGGATATGTTGAGAATGTTTGTACTAGATCTTAGAGGTAGCTGGGATGATCATTTGTCGCTTGTAGAGTTTGCTTATAATAACATTTACCATAGCAGTATTGGGATGGCATCATATGAGGCTTTGTGTGGAAGGAAGTGTAGATCGCCTCTGAGTTGGGACAAGATTGGAGAGAGAGCGTTGACTGGACCTGAGATGGTTTAGGATGCTACTAAAAAAGCTGCTATGATCAGAAGGAGATTAGAGACCACAACTAGCAAATAAAAGAGTTATGTGGATCCGAGACGCAAAGATGTAGAATTTTAGGTTAGAGACTATGTGTTTTTGAAGGTGTCTCCGATGAAGGGTGTGATGAGATTTAGCAAGAAATGAAAGTTAGCACTGAGGTATATTGGACCATTCGAGATTTTGGAAAGAGTGGGCATGGTTGCATATCGGTTAGCTTTGCCTCCGAATTTGTCTCAAGTGCATCTAGTGTTCCATATCTCGATGTTGAGGAAGTATATTTCAGACCCTTCACATGTGTTGTAGCCTGATAGTGTGGAAGTGAACAAAGACCTAACGTATGAGGAGGAGCCACTCACGATAGTAGATTATCAAGTTTGTTAGTTGCGTTCGAAGCAGATTCCGATGGTCAAGGTGTTATGGCAAAGCAACAACATGGAGGAGCACACTTGGGAGACAAAAACTGAGATGCAGGTTGCCTACCCTTATCTCTTTCTTTGAAAATTTCTTATTGTTGTTATTTTATTAGAATTGAAGGATGAATTCTTATAAGGGGGGAAGATTGTAATGACCCAAAATTTTAAATTATTAAAAATTATTTTGAGATATATAGTGTTCATAAAATTTAAAATTTTATTTATATATTATCATTATTTGTGCATATTATTTGTTTATTTTATTCTAAATGTTTTATTTATGTAAAATATTTATTTTGGAAGTTTTATTATTTAAAAATATTAAAGTTATTATGATTATCAATATCATTTATTATTATTATTATTATTATTATTATTATTATTATTATTATTATTATTATTATTATTATTATTATTATTATTATTATTATTATTATTATTACTACTACTACTACTACTACTATTATTATTTGTTATTATTATGATTATTCTATGCATGTGCATGTGTGTGTATTGTGCATGTGTTATGTAGTGTTATATATATATATATATATATATATATATAAAATAATAATAATAATAATAATACTAAAGGGTCAGGATCATTTTTTTTTGGGGCATTTTCTCTTTCTTCCCTACTTTTCTTTCTTTCTTTCCTTCTTCTCTTTCCTATTTTTCTTCCTTTCTCCCCTATGCTTCCCGTAAGTTTGCAAAGCGCCACCCACGTCGCCAGACCGCCAATTGCCACCACCACTCTTAGCCACCATCTTCCCTCTTCCTCTTTTTTTTTTCTTTTTTGCCACTTGCAGACCACTAAAATGTCATCGGAGTAGTAGAAATCAAAGCAACAGTCGTGAAGCTTCCACGGTCGTTAGCAACTCCTCCGACCACCAGAGCTCTTCATTCTGGTCCCGTTCGAACCTCTTAGCTTTAGTGAAGCCATTTTCAAGCTCTGTTTAAGCTTAACCCATCTTGTTTATAAGTTATTTTAAATCTAAGTTTATGTCCATTTAGGGTTTCAAATTTTTTTGAATTAATTATGTTTGATCCATGAATTTTTGCTTTGATAATGTTGATGTATATAGCTTGATCTTCTCAAATATATTTTTTATTTTTTTCAATTATTTTGAATTTTGGGCATTTTTGAATATTTTAATAATTAAAAAATGAATTTTTATTAATTATGTTATTTATTTATTTTGGATGGAAATTTGGTTAAATTAGTATTGTTAATTTAAGTTATTAATTTTGGTAGTAAGAAAATAATTTTTAGAAATTTTATATAATTTTTTAATAATATTTTTGCATTATGTGATTTTAGATTTAGAGGTAAATTATGTGTTTTTATTGAAATTATAGTTAAATAATATGTTTTCAACAATTTTGGAACAATAATTGGTATTAAAATAATTTTTACAAATTATTTACTATTTTTAACTAATTAATACTAATTTTTGATAATATATTCAAATAATAAATTATTTACTATTTTTGTGATTAAATGGGTTTTTAACTATTTTTATTATATATTTAAACTATTTGAGTAATTAAATGTGAATTTTACTATTTTATTTTGAATAATTGTACAATTGGATTTTTATTAATATTATATAAATTATTTGAGATTTTTATTTAATTAATGTGAAAATCATTATATTTAATGTTTTTTTATGTTTAAATATATTATTGTGGTTATTTATTGGTGATTAAGGATTTTCAATGATTTTATTATATTATTATTTAATATTGATTTTTAGTGATTTGTGAACCTCAGTTAGGAATTTATATAGTTCTGAATCCCAACCCGAGGTGTTGAGCTCTATGATATTAGAAGTGTATTTTCTTATAGGATTGACTCTACTTTTTAGTAGAGATGTCCGTTTTACAGAGAAGACTATCGATTTTTTGGTAGAATTCTCATAAAACGTGATGTTGGGTCGATCATCGAGATTCTGGTACTGGATTGGGTTATTGGATTTGTTGGTATACCTACAGCGGGCCTTACTCTGGAGTCAATGATAGATTTGGCCAAGGAGATTGATCTGAGGCTAGTCAGGTAAGGAGCTATGCTTGATTATTACTAGTTGGGTGTTCAATCTGGTGGATTCCAGACTACTCCGTACTCGAGTTTTCAGATTAGATCCAGTAGTCAGCAAAGGGGTCCAACCCAGCAGACTTAGAGACAGCAATAGAGGGTACATCAGAGCAGTAGACATGGCTGTGGAGGTGAGTGTAGACCGTTCAGACTTGGGTTAGGTGCTTCGAGCAGCAGTAGTGGTCGTAATTCTAGGTCAGCTGCTAGTGTATGTCAGACATGCAGCAGAGTCCATCAGGGACTATGTTACATGACACCACTGACATGTTTCAGATGCGGGCAGATGGGACATTTTGCCAAATTGTGCCCCTATTTTGGGCATTAACAATTGCAGATTTTGCAATTTCCTCAGTAGTTGATTGCTAGTGTTGCACCCGTTCCTTTTCAGTTGCCTCCAGCCCAGCACCAGAGTTCTACTCAGATTGTTCCCTAGTAGGGTCGTGGTAGAGGTATAGAGGAGGTGCTAGAGGTGTTGGCCAAGCTTCTACCAGCCAGCAGGGAGGTTGAGGATAGGCCAGAGTCTTCCATCTCACTCAACAGGATGCTCAGGCATCTAATGCAGTTATAGTAGGTATTATTTCTATCTGTTACCTGGATGCATGGGTTCTATTTAATTCGGGTGCCACACATTCGTTCGTTTCTCTTATTTTTGCTTCCAAGTCTTGTTGGCATGCTTTAAGGATGGCTTTTCCTTCGTCAGTTACCACTCCTCTAAGTGATTCTTTGGACACTGATGTTATTTTTTTTGGTTGTCCAATTCTTTTTGAAGGTAGAGAATTGTCCGCTGAATTGATTCTATTGAATGTGATGGAATTCAATGTTATTTTAGGTATGGATTGGTTATCTCAGCACTATGCCATGGTAGATTGTCGGAGTAAAGAGGTGACTTTCATAATTCCTAGTGAAGAAGAATTTAAGTTTGTGGGTGATAGGAGTTCAGCACCTCAGAATCTCATTTCTACTATTACGGCTAGGAAATTACTGAGGAAGGGTTGTCAGGGATATTTGGCATTAGTCAGGGATACTTCAGTGGAGAAGTTGTCACTCATAAATGTTCCTGTTGCCTGTGAGTTTCCTGATATTTTTCCTGAGGAGTTATTGGGTTTACCACCTCACAAAGAGATTGAGTTCTGTATAGATGTGGTTTCAGGCACTACCCCTATTTCTATGCCACCCAACAGAATGGCTCCTGCAGAGTTGAAAGAGTTAAAGGAGCAATCGCAAGAGTTGCTAGATAAGGGGTTTATTAGACCTAGTGTTTCTCCTTAGGGTGCACCAGTCCTGTTTGTGAGGAAGAAGGATGGTACCCTAAGATTTTGCATTGACTACAGAGAGCTGAACAAGGTGACAGTGGAGAATAAGTATCCTCTTCCTAGGATAGTATACTTATTTGATTAGCTACAGGGTGCATAGTTCTTTTCTAAGATTGATTTGAGGTCGAGTTATCATCAGTTGTGAATCAGTGAATCTGATGTCCCTAAAATGGCATTCTGCACTCGATATGGCCATTATGAGTTTCTAGTGATGTCTTTTAATTTGATTAACACACCATCAGCTTTTATGGACCTGATGAACAAGGTATTCAGACCATATGTGGATCAGTTTATGGTAGTCTTCATTGATGATATACTGGTGTATTCGAGGAATATGGAAAAGCATGTATATCACTTAAGGACTGTACTACAGACACTGAGAGAACATTAGCTTTATGCTAAATTCTCAAAGTGTGATTTCTGGATGGAGAGTGTTGCATTTCTTAGACACGTGGTGTCAAAAGAGGGTATCCAAGTGGATCCATAGAAGATTGAGGCAGTGTCTGAGTGGCCTAGACTGACTTTAGTTACTGAGATTCATAGTTTTCTAGGTTTAGCCGGGTACTATAGGAGGTTTGTATAGGATTTTTCAGAATTGTAGCTCCTATGACTCGCTTGACTAAGAAGAATGTAAGGTTTGAGTGGTCAAAAGCTTATGAGAATATCTTTCAATTGTTGAAAGAGAAGTTGACCACAACTCCAGTTTTAGCTTTGCCTAATGTAGTGGACAAGTTCACAGTTTATTGTAATGCCTCTAGAATTGGCCTAGATTGTGTGTTAATGCAAAATGGTAGGGTGATAGCCTATGCTTCGAGGTAGTTGAAGAAGCATGAACAGAACTATCCTACCCATGACCTAGAGATGGTTGCAGTGATCTTTGCTTTAAAGATCTGGAGACATTATCTGTACGGGGTGATTTATGAGATTTTTACTGATTATAAGAGCCTTAAGTACATTTTCTAGCAGAGAGATTTGAATATGAGGCAAAGGAGATGGTTGGAACTGTTGAAAGATTATGACTATGAGATTTTATATCACCCAAGCAAGGCTAATGTGGTAGCAGATGCCTTGAATAGGAAGTCCTCAGGAAGTCTTGCTCACATCAGTGTAGAGAGGAGACCATTGATCCAAGAGTTACATTAGTTAGTGGATTAAGGTCTGATGATGAAGGTGAGTAGATCATGTTGATTGCTAGCTCAGTTTAAGGTGTGATCTGTACTGAGAGATAGGATTAAGGTAGCTCAGAGCAGAGATCCTATTCTAGAAGAGCTTGCAGAGAATGTTCGAGCATGGAAGTTCACTGATTTCACACTCAATGATGATGGTGTTTTATGGATCAATGGTAGATTGTGTGTTCTTGATATGGATAATTTGAGAGAAGAGATCCTTGAGGAAGCATATTCTACAGCCTACAACGTACATTTAGGTGTCACTAAGATGTACCATAGTATCAAAGACTTGTACTTATAGGATGGACTGAAGAAGGATGTCGCCGATTATGTTACTCAATGTCTGACATGTCAGCAAGTGAAAGCTGAGCATTAGAAGCCTTCTGGGAAGCTTCAGCCTCTTCCTATTCCTGAGTGGAAGTGGGAAAGGATTGCTATGGATTTTGTGGTTGGTTTACCTCATTCTAAGGATGGATACAATTCCATCTGGGTGATTGTGGATAGGTTAACCAAGTCTGCACATTTTTTTGCTTGTGAAATCCACTTATTCTATAGCTAGACTGGCAAAGTTGTATGTGAAGCATATTGTGTGACTTCATGGAGTACCTGCGTCCATTGTGTCAGACAGAGGTTCAGTGTTTACCTCTCATTTTTGGTAAAAGTTGCAGGAAGCAATAGGCATTAGGTTGGATTTCAGTATTGCTTTTCATCTTCAGAAAGATGGTTAGTCTGAGAGGATGATCCAGACACTGGAAGATATATTAATAATGTGTATTTTGGATTTGGGAGGTCGCTGGGATGATCATTTGCCACTCATTGAGTTTCTTATAATAATAGCTACCATAGCAGTATTGGAATGGCACCATACGAGGCTTTGTACGGAAGGAAGTGTAGATCCCCTCTGAGTTAGGATGAGATTGGTGAGAGAGCTTTGACTAGACCTGAGATGGTTTAGAATGCTGCAGAAAAAGTTATTATGATCAAGAGCATATTAGAGATCACAGTTAGCAGGCAAAAGAGCTATGTGGATCCTAGATGCAAAGATATGGAGTTCCAAGTAGGAGACCTTATTTTTCTAAAGGTGTCTCCGATGAAAGTTGTTATGAGATTTGGCAGGAAGGGTAAGCTAGCACCGAGATATATAGGACCGTTTGAGATTCTAGAGAGAGTTGACACTATTGCATATCGGTTGGCTTTGCCTCTGAGTATGTCTCAAGTGCATCCGGTATTTCATATCTCGATGCTAAGAAAGTATGTTTCAGACCCTTCACACGTGTTGCAGCCGGACAGTGTTGAAGTGAATGAAGACTTGACGTTCATAAAAGAACCTATTGCGATCGTAGACTATCAAGTTCGATAATTACGTTTGAAGTAGATTCTGATGCTCAAGGTGTTGTGGCGTAGCAACAGAGTAGAAGAGTATACCTAGGAGACTGAAGTCGAGATGCGAGCTTTTTACCCGTATCTCTTTCCTCCTTGATCTTTGTGTACTCTTTCTTAGAATTTGGGGATGAATTCTTATAAGGGGGGAAGACTATTATAACCCGAGTTTTTAAATTATTTTAATATAAAATAGGATATGCAACGTTAATAATTTAAAACAATATTTGATCATTTATCGATTATGAGTAATATTATTATTATTTTATGTTAATTAGGGTTTTGATATATATTTATTTTAAGATTAGTTTGGGATAATTTATTTGTGTGATGTATATATATCTTATTTTAAATAATTTTTTTAACTTAGTCTATTTCATTTTAATGTTATTTTACTTTATTAAATCATATTATTTTATGCATTATTATTTTATGTGTTAATATTTATATATATATATGTATGTGTGTGTGTGTGTATTAAATTTGTGGTGTGAATAATGTGTAATATAATAATATATAGTTTATTAATTTTTAATATAAAGTTTTATTAATATATATATATACAAAAAAATAAAAACACTCTCCTCCCTTACTCATCTCCCCCTCCCTCGCTGTTCGTTCGTCGGCTGTTGGTGTGCCTCCCCACCTTCTATTGCCTGCCAGCTTGCTCTGCCAGCTTCAGCCACCTTCTCCGACGCCGTTTAAAGCTGTGAAGGCTAAGAAATCGAAAATTAAACCCATCTCCATTCATTACATTTTTGCCCACCTTTTTTGACACCATCGGTCTCTTTCCCTTGCCTGAGCACCTATAAGTGTGTTTCTAAGCTTTGTTTCACTTGGTTTGACTTAGAATTTGATGGTAATCGATTTTGAGTTTTGGCCACCTAGGGTTTTCCCATTTTTTTCAGCTTGATTTCTTGTGATTTATGAGAAGTGCCTTAACAAATATTGTTCCCCTTAGCTTAATCTGCATCTCAAAATTTTTGTGTAATTTTGTGGAATTATTTTGATTTTTGTGAATTTTTTATTATTTTATTATTTTTTTAAATTAATTAAATAAATTATGAAATTGTATTTTTTGGTGTTTTTTATGGTTATTGGTAATTTTAGAATTTAATTTATAATTTTTGTGTAATTTTTATAATTATATTTAGTTTATGTCAATTTTGAAAATATAGGTTAAATATATATTTAATTAGAAATAATTGGTTAATTAAGCGTATTTGTGGATTTTAGTGAATAATATGTTGAGAAAATAATTTTTGTGTAATTGTATAATTTTTATTGAATTTTTTAATATTATTAGTATTTTATGTGTATTTTTGTATATTAGGGGTATTTTGATAATTTGGTGATGATTTTGGTTAAATATTACATTTAATTGGTTTTAATAATTATTTTAGGTATAAAAATGATTTTTTAAAAATTATTTACTAATTTTAACTAATTAATACTATTTTTCAAAAATTATTTTCAAATTATATATAATATACTATTTTTGTAAATAAATGGATTTTTAGTAATTTTTAATATGTTTTTGGACTAATTAAGTAATTTGGATTTATAAAATGAATTTTTATTAATATTTGTGAAATTATCGAGAAATATCAATTTTAATAATATTATATTAATATTAGGGTTTTTAAGTAATTATCGGTGAAATAATTACTTTTGGTGTTTGAATATTTATATTGCTATATTTTGGTACTTAAAGGGCATTTTTAGTATTTATTGAATTTTAATATATTTTATTGTATTTTATTGTGAATTGTGGACCTTAGTCGAGGAATTTGTAGTTTAGGATCCCGACCGAGGAGTTGTGAGAATTTTTATTCGAAGTATATTTTTCTTGCAGGATTGACTCTATTTTTTAAGTAAAGAGATGTTTGTTTTACAGAGGACATTCTGCCGAATTTTTGGTAGAATTCTCATAAAACATGACATTCGGTCAAATTCCTATTCTTTGTATGTGTTAGTAATCCTAGATCGAGTCTCTAGAAGTTAAGTTAGAATTATTCTAATTTTCGTGTTATTATTTTATTGTTAGTTGCATTGAGACCGATGCCTAGTAGACCAGGCCCGTCGGACTCATCTCGAGAAGCGCATATCTGTGAGTTGTTATTTTATATATGCGTGTTTTAGAAATATATGTTTTAATTGTATGATTTATGCATAAATGACTTAATAAATGCTTAAGTATATTCTAGGTATATTTTCAGTATTTTTTCGGTATATTATGAAATAAATGTATGTTTTTCTTTTTAATTAAATCTAGATTACTTTTTAAATACATTATTGGTTTAATTTATATATATTCCCTTATTTATTTGAATTGATTTTACATATATATACTTGAAATATACTTAGTTTATTTTAGGTATACTTCTAGTACATATATATGGTTTATAATATTTATTTATAATGATATCATGCATCATTTATTTTTTCGAATGAAATGAGTTATTTTAATGAAGGATATCAATAGAACATGCTTCCTAGTGGGCAGCACTATGACTGAGTATGTACCGGTACGACAATAGATTATAGGTTAAATTACTAACCTATTTGTGGATCATGACTTGATTGATGTGATTGATTGTGTGAGGTGAATGAGTTTGATTGCTGGAGCTTGGTTGACTAAATGTCTCGGGGCCAATCACACTAACAGTCAAACTGTTGGAGCTCGGTCGACTTAGTGTCTCGAGGCCAATCTATTGTCAATATGGATTAAGTGAATTTATTTGGAAATAAGTGAGCCTGTATGGCTAGAGGGATGTCTGTTATTATTTGAGGTTATGATCATTTAGGGTTCTATTTGATCCTTCTTAAACTAATATTTTTCAGTATTATAAATAAAGTGATTTTCAGCATCTGTGTGTACATGTCTGTATATATATATATATATATAATCATATATATACATATGATTGTTTGCATTTGACATTTAGTAATGTGTGTATATATATTATAACAATTCACTCAATGAGGTCTGACTCCCCTCCATTGATGTTTTTACAGGAGAGTCCTCATCTTCAGACCTCAGCAGTAGACCTATCCGTCGAATTTCTTCCGCTCTGGCCCTATTATGTAAATCACTCTTTTGAGTTTTATTTTGTACTCTAGACGCTACAATAGTAGTTATATTTGATTCTGTTGAGACTTGTATTTGTATTTATACATGTATAAGATTTTTAATTCAGAGTGTTTCTTTGTAGATTGTATTAAAAGACTTTATTTATGATATGAGATGTGATAATATTTTATTAAAGGCATAATGAGGAATCTATTTTATTATTTGAGATTTAATTTTTGTTGAATATTTTATTTATTTTATTTTATTGCATGCTTTTATTTTAAGGCTTGCTACGGATTTCAAATTCGAAAGAATTCTCATTCCCTAGCGCCGGTCATGGCCCCCTGTTTTGGGTCGTGACAGTTGACCACAGTTCTGCCATTGTAATTTAAAGGCACTAAGGTGGGTTGCTTAGATTGAACAAAATCCTGGAAGAAGGTTCTATTCATGCATTGTTAGCTTCGAGGTAAGAGATGATGTAATGAGGTTTGTGTAATATTGAAGTCGCAAAAGATTTATCTATAATTGCTAAATGTTTGTGCAGAAGAAGAAAAGTGGAAAGAATAGAAGATTTGGAGACAAAAGAGGATGCGAGTACTTTGAATGGCATGATAAACCATTTGATGCTCAAGCAATGAAAGTGATTAAGGAATTACTTAAAAAGGATGGTAATTTAAAGTTTAAGAATGTAGTATTGAAGTCTTTTGGTGGTGATAGAAATAAGTAGGAAGAATTAGGTGAATTAGAGCTTGAATTTGCTAAGCTTAAAAGAAAGATAAAAAAATGCTAGAGAATTCAATCAAAATTATAAGTGGAATATGTGTTTTTGTTTTATGATTATTAATTGGTGTGTTATGTTTGTTATTATGGTTGTAGTTCTTAGTAAGTAGGTATTTGGTGCTTTGGCATGAAGTATGTAGGATTAATTGCTTTTTTGGTGTACCATTAGTTCTTGTTGTAGCTGTAACGATTGTGGAGGTGTAATTTTGTAAGCCCCAATAATTGATGGAACACTTGTATTAATGATTATGATATATATAAATGAAAGATTTTTGTTGATCATTCTCATTCAATTATAAATTTGTGTGGAAAATTAGCAAGATGTTTAACTTGCATATTGAAAAAATTATGTTAAATGGAAACCATTAACCATTATTTGAAGGTTTATAAACTTTAAACATTTAAAGTGAAAAAAAAAACATTTGCAGTATTCATTCATAACTTTTGACTCTATAGTGGACATATATAAAGGTCATTATAAAAAGTGTCAAAAAAGACTCAGATTTTCATTATTTGTGATAGTTCATATTGCTAATTAGATTATACAGATCTTAGATTTGTTTGCTATGTATGTTGCTAAGCATTAAAAAAAAAGCACAAAAACCAAAAAATAATATCCATTGTTGATTTATTTCCAAGCCAGCTTTGGCTTTGGAGCTAACACTTTTTTAGCAATATGTGACTTGGGGGTCTTTGTTGTTGCCTTAACAGGCTTAACTAATGGTGCCATTAGTAGAGGATTTGCTAGTTCTGAAAATGTAGCTTTTTATGATCCTGCAACTTCATCTCTAGTTCTTTTTTTAGAATTTGCAATCAGTTGATCCCTTGCAAAGGCTATTTTTATTCCACTATTAGTTGGAGCCCCTGTCCACTTCAAACATGGTGCTTAGAAACTCTCATATGATGGATTAGGTTAAAATTTTATCTTTTCATGATCATATGTGCTCACAATTCTTTGATTCTCTATTGGTACATGTTTAACACTATGTATCCTCCTTTCTCCTAACCTACTAGGCTGTATTGAAATGTACTAATATATTATTAAAAATACTCAAAAGATAAATAGAAATGCCACATTTTCACATTAAGTTTACATTAACAATAATATGTAATATAATATTATGAATACAATAATAAACTTTGAATTCGCCATACATTCCATGTCACTTGTCCTGTGACTAGATCGTGAAAATATCTCATTCATTACTCC
The DNA here is from genome assembly GCA_947683625.1 of Mallotus nudiflorus. NCBI lineage: Eukaryota > Viridiplantae > Streptophyta > Magnoliopsida > Malpighiales > Euphorbiaceae > Mallotus > Mallotus nudiflorus. The sequence goes on from CANTUR010000493.1 coordinate 211,617, forward strand.
TTCCTCTTATACCTATTAGCAATGATTGGTGCCTTTCCTTTTCTAACATATTCAGGTACTGTCTATTCCTTTCATACATTTTGAGAGTGTTCATTAGTATGAATTCCCTTTTCGTTTCCAAATTGGTAAGGAGCTGAAGCTAGTGGAGCTATTTTAGTTAAGGGTATTCCTACTGAAGCACATGAAGTAACTATGGGTGCTGGACCTGCTATTAATGTAATAGTTGCAACAGTTCCTACTATACCACTTAAACTTGTTAAATTCATATGAGACGAAGCATCTAGAGCTGACCATAATCCCTCACTACTCATCTATACATGTAACATTTCACAAGCAGTGAGTTTGCTCATCTTGCAAGTATGTTACATTAATTTTATTTGCTTTTAAATGATTAATATGCACTTACAGTAACTTTGGAAGGGCAACCCTTTTTATTATGGCTTGTTGTTTGACAAAGGGTGCATGTCCTAACAGCCCCTCTTCTAAACAATTTTCCACTCCTTTTGGGTTCTTCAGGATCTTTTCTTCTTGAAATTTTGGGTCTACTAACACTCTTATTGACTTTTAGGGGTAACATAGGTGGCAAGTTTGTCTTTGGTCACATGTTTCTGCCTTTAACTGGTTGCAAACATATTCGATATACTGCCAAGTACTTCTCTTTTCTATACTAATTTTTAATATAATCCTCAAGAACTTTTTCCTTATGGTTTAATGAAAGTATACCATAAGGGCATGGAATCCCAATGAGATCCAAAGATCTACAAGTGCAACTCCTTGTATCTAAGTTCACTATATGCCTATTAGTCCCTTCACTAATTTTATACCCTTTTTCCCCATTCCACTATATAGTACATATAGCTGCTCTCTCAATATTTTTATTTAACTTTGCACAAGCATTTGGACTTACATTGCAAAACCATTTACTAGTTGCTTCTCTATTTTTTATGAATTCTCTTTATTACATGAACTCTCGCAAAATCTAACATTGCAATTATATGTTTTTTCTAGCTTTCACTACATGCCTATTAAAAGATTCAAACTTATTATTGCACACAGTGCCACATTTACAATTAAAAAGAGAAGTAAGACCTGCCCCATGTGTGGGGAGGATGTGTGAACAAGTGTTTAACATAACTAGTGCCTAACGTATCAAGTTTCTCAAGTTGATATAAAAATATTTATTCAAATGGGCTCTTTGCACATCTTTAAAATTTTTGTCTAAAATATAATCCTCTTCATCTCTTATGCCATGCCATTTATATATGCATAGCACTCCAGTGATGTTCAGCCAAAGGCAATTCTTACTTAACTGCTTCAATTAAACCTTGAGAAAATGGTAATTTTGTTCAACATATTACTTTTATTATACATGTAAACCAAAGAAAAAATTTATATTTCCAAATCACCTATGAACTTATTAGAATAAATATAACAAAAAAAATGCTCATAAATATAATTGACCTTCCTCACCTTTTGCATATCACTCATTAGAGTTAAGTGGTTGCTATCAGTCAAACCAATATCAGCTTTCAAATATTTTAGAAACCAAATCCAATTGTCCTTAGTTTCAGACCTCACAATAGCCCAAGTAATTAGAAATCATTGATCATTTCCATCCCTGCCAACTGCTATAAACAACTCCCTTTTACACAAATTTTTTATGAAGCAGCCATCAAGTCCTAAAATGGGTATGCACCATGATATCCATCCTTGCGTTAATGCATGAAAGCATATGTAAATTTTACTAAACCTGCTTATGCCTTCTTCACAAATAATTTCCATAGTGCTACTAGGATTTGTTTATCTTAACTCTTCTGCATAATCCTATAATCTCCCATAATCATCCTCTAATCACTTTCAAGCTCAGTCATGATTGTCCTCTTCACTCTCTTAGCCATAGTTTTATTGATCTCAAGCTTCAACTTCTTCTTAGCATGTTTACACATCTTTGCACTTGTTATTTCAGGATGTTATTCAATAATATCTCTAAAATAAGACACGAGATAATCATGTGACGCCTGCTTGTTCTTTCATACCCTCGTACATCTATAGTTTGGATTATATGTTTTAATAAGAAAATCACCAATCTTTTTTTCTGAACTTGCATAGAAAACCTATGGACATGCTTGTTTACACCTGCACCTAACCCTTATATTTCCATTTTTTTTCAAATTAATTTAAACCCCCCCCCTATGCTATTGTATATTTTACAACTGCCATCCTAAATTCAATCATATTTTTTAAAACCATTGCAATAAAAAATGCAGGCACATTAGATTTAGGATTATAAAATACCTTTTTAGATTTTTTCATTTTGATGTTCCTATGCCCTTCTTCACTAGAATCCTCTTCAAAACTGTGCTCATCATCATTGTTTACATATTTTGAATCAGTGACAACCTCTTTAGGTTCATTTTCATCACCTCCAACATGTTCATCAGCCCCAACTTCTTCATTAATGCAATCAGCTGGTTGGCTATAGTCATCTGAGTTGTCTTTATCTCGTAATTCCTTTGATTTTTTTTGCTTCATTTCCAAGATTAATCCTTGCTTCAACTAGTTTTTCATCAAAAGCATCTAAACCACTATCATCAACTCCATCTAAATAATGTTCTTCATCATCACCATTGCCTTCACTCTGATTTGTAGCTACATGGTATGTAGGTTGTTCATATGATGACCTGATATTTTAAATTATTAAAATTTAATTTGCAATATGTAGTGTTAATAATATTTTAATTTTTTATATATTATAATTAATTGTGTGTAATTTAATTTTAGTGTGTATATGATTATTTATCATTTATTAATATTATTATCGTTATTATTATGAATAGTATTTATTTACTTTATTTTAAATATTTTATTACATAGAGGAATTTATTTGGAAGTGATTATTATTTAAAAATATTATTATTAGTATTATTTTTTTTATATGTATATATGTGTGTGTGGGAATATTGTCTTTTCCTATTTTTCTATATAAAAAAAGGGATATATTTTTTTGGGATTTTCTCTCTCCTATTTTCTTTTTTTTCTTTTCTTTTCCTTTCTTTTCTTTTTCTTCTTCCTCCATTTCTTGGTTTTGCACAGACCACCACCGTTCACCACCAGCCACCACCATGCCTCACTGTCACCTCCTCCCCCTTCTTTCTTCCTTCCACCGCTGTCAAGAGTCCTTCCCTCCCCTGTTTTCAATGAAAAATAGCAACAACAACAGTAGCTTCATCACGTCGCCGATGACGATTCCAACTCACGATCCCGGGCTCTTTGGAATCCTCATGGTCTGGATAAGCTTGTTCTGAGCTTGGTTCAAGCTTAGAATGTCCAAATTGTGAGTTTTCTTCAAGTTTTAGTTTAGGTATATTTAGGTTTTTTTTTTGAACTTGTTATGGTGTGATTCATGCTTAATATCTTTTTAAATGTTGTTGTCTATAGCTTAAGCTATTCAAATATATTTTTGTTTTATTTTTTTGAATTATTTTGATTTTTGGTGTTTTGAGTTTTCCGACGAGTCACTATTCCTGTGACCCTCACTGAAAAATCTTTTTCTTTTTAATAAATTTTTTAGATTATTTGGATAATAGTTTGTGAAGGAAGTATTAGGAAATTGTGATCCAATTAATTACTACGAATTTTCAAAGGTTTATGTAAAAAATTAATTTTTAAAAAAAATTAATATAAATGAGTGAATTTGGTGTTTTAATTGAAATTATTATTAATTAGTATGTTTCGAATAATTTTGGAATAATAATTAGTATTAAAATAATTTTATGAATTAATTACAATTTTTAACTAAACAAGAATAATTTCTAGAATTATATTCAAATAATAATTTTATTTATTATTTTTGTGATTAAATGAATTTCTAAATATTTTTATTACATATTTGAACTATTTAAATAATTATTTGTGAATTTTACTATTTTAATTTCATATATTTGAAAAATGGATATTTATTAATATTATATAATTTATTTAAGATTTATTAACTAATTTGAAAAAAAAATTAGCTTTAAGGTATTTATTATTTAAATAACTTGAATTGATGTATTTTATTGGTTTTTTATGGATTTTAATGATTTTTATTATATTATTATTAAATATTGATTTTGTTGAGAATTATGTTTCTCGGTTGGGAAATGGTGTAGTTCGGGGTCCCAACCCAAGGTGTTGTACTATTGAGTATTATTGAAGTGTGTTTCCTTGTAGGATCAACTCTACTTTAAGTAGAGAGATGTCCATTTTACAGAGGAGACTCTATCGAATTTTTGGTAGAATTCTTATAAAACGTGACGTCAGGTCGATCCTGAGTTTTTGGTTTTGTGGTCAAGTCATGTCCTAGATTGAGTCTTTCTTTAGAATTCCTAGAAGTGTAAAGTTAGGAATTTATTCTAATATTGTTATTAATATTATATTTTCTATAGTTGCGCTGAGACCGAGGCTTATCGGACCAAGCTAGTCTACTTTATTTAGAGGAGCACAAAACTGTGAGTGTAATCACCTAATTTCAGGATGCAATTATGCACACATTTGACGAAAGCTCCTATAATGAAAATCTAATTGAGAATTGATCTCTAGTGTTGATTTTCACGATTTAAATGACTAAATTGCTACATTTTTATGGATTTAATTGTAAAACTAGTTTTTTAGGGATTTAATTGCAAAAATTAGAAACTTTCAATGACCTTTTTTGTAATTTTAAAAAAAAATTGATCTGCCGGCATTGTGTAATGCCAATTGGTATTACATAATGCCAGTCAGCATTAAGCAATGCCAATCGGCATTATGGACATTGGTCGGCATTCTAGAGTGCCAATTTTTGCTAAAAATTCATTTTTACACTGAAAATTAATTTTTTTCCTCATTTTTTAATTTTTTTATTGGCCCAAGACACCACATGTCCCTACGTATGAGTCTTTAATTTTTTCAAAACTCTATCGCTCATCATCTTATTATCTTGATTTTGAAAATTCAAAAAATAAAATGTAGACTCCTAATCTCGCTCTTAATATTGCACAACTTCCCTGCATGATCACAGGAGTTGGGGTTGCTAGGCCAAGCTTTAAAAGCTGAGAGACAGAGTCTGTAAAGGGGGATGAAAAAGAGAGTTTGAAAAAAAAAACCCTAGAAAAAGAGTTGCGAAAAAAATACTAAAGAGAATAAAAAACCCTAATTAGCTACTACAAAAAGGGAATGAATTGAAAAACATAGACCTTATACTACAGGTTTCAAATGAACAAAAAATATGTTCTTTACTTTTAAAGTCCAAAGAATCAAGAAAAAACAACAGAGTCAATCTCAAAATGGTGACAATCCTAATCTGAGGGGCATTCCAACAGCATTTGCACAACATCTTTTACTCTTTTTTTTCTTTTTCTTTTTTTAATTTTGATTTGATTTCTTTGTTTTATTTCTTGATTGAATCATTACTGATTAATTTTTTTTATTTTGTTTTTAATTGGTGTTCTATGGTGCTCTAGATGTGAGGTTGGTGATGTAAGATTTTGGCAGTATTGAAGAATCCATAGGATGTCGTGGACTGAGTTTTGTGAAATCCCTATAGAATTTAGGATTTATTGTTTATTATCTTATATAGTATTTTCTTCATGGATTTTATTGGGTTGTAATTAATTTGCTTTAATTTCTTGCACCGTAGTTTGTAATAGCCCAAATAGAGGGAAATTAGTGAAATTTTAATTCTCTGCACTAAAAATTGATTAGTAATATAGACTTATTTTGGTAAAATTCAATTACAATTAAAGATGGCAGTAGACTAATTTTAGGGTTATATGAAATTGAATTAGGGTTTCTAAGAAAAATCATGTAAAATTATTATTTTGATTTATTTTTTAGTATGTTTGTTGGATTGGGCTTGTTTTTATGTTTTTATTCTTTTTGGGCCTCAAGCCCATGTTAGGATCAAACTCATTTAATAAATAGGCTTAAAAATGGTTTTTAGGTTTTAATTAATTTAAAATTAATTTACTCATTTAGGTTAAATTAGATTTAAACACACTTTTAATTAATAAAATTAACTTAAACTTTAGCCCACTAATGTATTTTATTTCTTTTTTTAAATTAATTAGACCTTAGGCTCATTTCTAGTTAATTAAATTAATTTATATTTAGCTCAACCCATTAATTTCATTTCTTTTAAAATAAATAAAACTTAGGCTCCACTTTTTGTTTGAGTTAAAATTAAGTTAGACTTAAGCCCACTTAATAATCTAATTTCTTCTTCAAAAATTAGTAGACAATAGGCCCATTTTCTTAGTTAATTAAAATAAGTAGATTTAGGATCACTAATTCAATTAAAATTTAGGCCCATCTTTAGTCCATTTATTTTTAAATAAAATATGTAGAATTAGCTAAATTTAATTAATAAAATATAGTTTAAACATAGGGACACTGGCTTTTGTATGCATTTTTACATGTGATTTTATGACTTATTGCCTTTGTGTTAAATGGATATTTAATTAGGGTTTAAATAAAATTGCATGTAATTAGAGAATAAGATAGTAATTCATAAATAAATCTAAATGAACACAAGACTGAAAGATGTTAGTATTATATTCTTAGAATCTCTTGGTTGTGGTGCTAGCTTTCTTTAAAGAATCGAGTACCACTAAAATGATAATTATTACCCTGGGTGGTGACTCCTCATGTCCACGCCATGTTTTTGTGACAATGGTTAGTGTGTTCCCTAGGGCCTTGAGCTTGCACAATGTCACGACTACTAAAATTTTAGATGTGTAGTAAACCTTGCCTTCTACAATGGTGACTCCACTGGGGATAAGAGATACTGATTCTACTTATGTTCTTTAGAATTATTTTATTAATTATTATTTTGTTCTTGCATTCATTCTGCATGTCCCTATTAATCGATGGCGTTGGTTTATGATTCCATGATTCCAATAGCTTTATAGAGTTATAAATTGGCTAACCATCACTCTTAACCTTAAATCGATTCAAGAGAGATTACTGGGCTCATCTAACCAGAGTCTGTAACCCAAGTCCTAAAGGGGGGGTGGTCTTCTCCTAAGTTTGCAAAGGATGCTCGACCCCTCTAACCTTGGTCTGTAACTCAAGTCTTAAAGGAGGGCATCTTGCTAAGGGAACCTTAACCTTTTACCAAACCCTAACCATATAAATGGCTTAGTAACTTCCCTTAGGATTACCTAAATTGCTTGTGAATGTTGCCATGAGGTATTTCTATCTATAAAAGCCCAAGCTCATACTTTAGAAGCCCATTTGGGTTAATAAATATTGGGTTAATCTTTTATACCTAGAAATATTGTTTCTATGCTTTATCACTTTGGCATGAACATTGGTTTGGCATGCACATTGGTTCTTAATATCCCCTATTGATATTAGGGTCAAAATGAAAAATCCTAGGAAAAGAGACTCACCATTAAACACGTGTGTGGGAGGAATAACGTTGGAAGGATGAATGTCGTACACTTGATTAATACTTGCTATTTGCTACTTGTTACATAGCATATACATCATGCATACATGCACACATGCATTTCATCCATTGCACTAACACTTTGTTTTGTAGCTAACATAGATTCACCTTAGTCTTCTCGTATTTAGGGTTGGAAAGGTGGCAGACTAAGAAGGACAGATTTAAGTCCTAAAGCCATAGCAGAAGAGATCTTGCATAGACTGAAGAAGAGTCATATCAATCCGCTTTACTTAGAAGCTGAACCAATTACACCTAAACCTATAAAGATAGAATAATAACAAGGAGGAAACTGGACCTTAGAAGATAACAAGGCAGCTTTGATGTATGACATAAGGGTTATGATGCAAGATGAACTGAGAGAAGCATTATCTAGAGTGATGCAACTTGTTGTTGCTGTCATACCATCACTCATAATTGAGCAACCACCTGCTGCTGCAGCTATCCCACTTACTGTAGATGCTCCACCTGCTGCTAATAATGCTAAGGGGTAACCTATTGTTAGAAATCCACCTGCTATTGATGTGAAGCTGAAGGATGTTAAGAACTACATGGTAGAGAAAGCAAAGAAAGAGTCACTCGAAGTGGTGCAAGACCATAAGTCTAAGCAGATGCAAGCATTAACCTAGAAGATGTCCAAGATAGAGGAGATGATTAGGGGACAAGCCATGGGATATTCATTTGAATTCAATGATATGCTGCAAATGGAAGATGATATGTTGCCAGATAAGTTTAAAATGTCATAGCTGTAGAAATTTGATGGAAGAGGAGACCTAAGGATTCATCTCAATCAGTACATAACCACTATAAGTACTACTAAAACTCCATTAACGGTAATCACTAGGTTATTTATGTTGTATTTAGAAGGGACGACTATAAACTAGTATCATGGGATAGAAAAATCTATCAAGACTGACTATAATGAATTATGTACTACCTTTTTAAAACAGTATAATTATAACATTATATTGGAAGTCAGAGATTTAGAATTGATGAAGCATAAATTGAATGAATCCTTCTCTAATTTTCTTACTAGGTTCATGAAAAAGCAACATTGATGAAGAATAAGTTGGACGAGAAAGATAAGGTTAGGATGATAGTCTGTAATGTATCACCTAATCTAGTCGAGAGATTGCAGATGGTGAACCCCAAAACATTTATAGACTTGTATGATGACAGACTACAAGTTGAAGAGATTAAGAATGAAAAGAAGAAAAGCTCTAGAAGCACTAGAACCCAAAATTACTCAACTGGGAGCACACAATAAGGAAGCACTAACCGAGCTATGGAGGTGCACATAGTTCAGCTGCCCAGGAGATTCTCCAACTTCAATCAACTACTCTCAAAAGTCCTAGACCAATTAATCCAGAAAGGCCTACTCTGACCTTTAACCTTTTCTAAACCACCTAACCTAAATGTCCTAGGATATGACTCTAATAGCTATTGTAAGTTTTACCAAGTAGCTGGTTATTCCATAGATACCTATATCCACCTCAAACATGAAATCCAAAATTTGATAGACTCTGAAAAAATTACAGATCCTAAAAAATCCAATCCTAACCCAAACATTAAAAACAATCCTTTAATAGACTACCGAAATGTCCCACCACTAGCCACCATGATGATCAACTCGGGAGTTAGTGAGGAGAAAGTGCTAGACTCCTTTAAAAACCTAAACCCTACAAATAGTAAGGAATCTCCCAATCCCTCTAGTGGAGTTGAGGATTTGCTGGGACAACCCTTAGGCAAATTCTATTACAAAGTGTTTTACTCCAAGCCACCCTCTATTGATATTCCCTTTGAATCAATTGTGCCTTCAGGATGGGGTGATGAGCTTGATAACGAGCTAGCAGAAGAAGAAAAAGAATCTAGAACTCTAGAACAACCATAAAGAGGAGTTTAGGATTTGTTGGGGCAGCCCTCAATCAAATTTGATTACAAAGTATTCTATTCAAAACTAGCTTCTAATGACATACCCTTTGAGGAGGTTGTGCCTACAGGATGGGGTAATGAGTTCAAAGAGGAGAGTAAAGGGTCCTTAACTCCTGAACAAGAGATTGAAGAGCTACTGAGTGAGCATCTAAAAAAGTTTAACATGGAGGGAAAACAAACATGCACATTAGAAGTGTGGAAAAACAGAAAAAGGGACTGGATTATTGAGGTTGCACACATCTAATATGACTCTGATGAGGAAAGTCTCGTTTGTATTGATGTATAGAGCAAAAACCCCAATGTGAATCATGTCATTAAAGTGGGAGGAATTACAAAGCAGTAGAAAAGAAAATTGAGAGTCATAGAAAAAGAAGAAGTAAAGGATGTAGAAATAGAAGGAGGAGAAAAAGAAGACCTTATAGACAGCGGGGTTTAGTGCACATCTAATTTTTAGCAATCGTGACACTGTTTAAGCTCAAGGCCTTAGGGAACACACTAATATGTCATAAAGTCATAGCATGGAGAAAAGGAGTTGCCACCCAGGGTAATAACTGCGACAATTTGATTGGTGGTACTCGATTCTCTAAAAGAAAGTTAGCACCATAACCAGGAGATTCTGGGAACAGAATACTAACTTCTTTTAGTCTCGTGTTCATTTAGAATAATTTTATAAATGATTATTTCATCCTCTAATTACATGCAATTTTATTTAAACCCTATTTGACATCCATTTAACCCTAAGCATCTAGTCAATAAAATTATACATAAAAAATGCACTCAAGATCGCGTTGTCCCTAAGTCTAAACTATGTTAATTTTATTAAAAATTTAGCTAGATTTACGTTTTATTTACAAGTGAGAAAGGGACTAAAGGTGGGCCTACATTTTATTAATTAGTGAGCCTAAATCTATTTATTTTAGTTTGTCTAAGGAATGGGCTTAAGTCTATTCAATTTTAAAGGAAAGTTAAATTAGTGGGCCTAAGTCTAACTTAATTTTATTTAAAATGAGAAGTGGGCTTCGATCTATTTATTTTAAAAGAAATGAAATTAAGTGGGCTGAACTAAATCTAAACAAGTTTTAATTAACTAAGTGGGCCTAAAATCTAATTAACCTAATGGGCCTAAATTGATTTTAATTATTTAAAGTCTTAAACCATTTTTAAGCCTATTTATTTAAATGGGTTAAACCTAAACGTGGGCTTGGGGCCCAAAAACATAAAAAAACATCACAAAATCAAATCAAAATACATTCACATATGATTTCTAAAAAAACCTAATTTAATTACATATAAATCCTAATTAACTAAAGCCACCATTAATTTTAATTAATTTACCCAGTGAACCGAGTTTTGCTAATTAATTTTAAAGTTGAGAAAATTAAATCTCTTACTATTCCCACTATTGGGGCTATTACAAACTACGAACAAAATTTAAATAATTATACACCATGAATTAAAATAACTACACATAACATATAAATGCAAAATAAAGATTAAAATCCTAAGAACTATTAAAAAATAGTACAGGTTCATCCATGGCATTCCATGGATCTTCTGTTCAATTAAACACAGGCGGTATCCTCCTCCTCAATCCACATACGGACATCAAAACAAAAAAAATAAGTAGATTAGTAATGAAATCAAATAATCAAAACAATAACAAAAATAAAATAAAAAATCATAAACAGAAAATAATATAAAAGAGTAAAAAATGAAATAGAAAATAACACTAAAGATTTAGATGTTGTGCAAATGCCTTTTTTGAGCCCCTCAAATTGGATTATCACCGTTGAAATTAAAGTATTGTTGATTCTGGACTGGGATTTGATTGCTTTTGAAAACTTAAGTATCCAAAATTAGGATTTTTTTTGCACTCACAGTCTCTCTATTTTTTTCATCTTTTTCTCAGTGTGTGTCTCTATGTCTCTCCGTGAGTCTCTTACTATGAATAAAAATCCTCTCCCCCTCATAGAAAAAAAGTCCTCCCTTTTGCATGCATGCAGACTCTGCTTTTAAATGCAGAGTCTGCTTGCGTACTGACTTCCTCCTTCAAAGGAACAGACTCAGCTCATCTAATCTGATGGTAGCGTCTGTTTTTTATTTCAAAAAATTATGCATTGAAAAACCTTATCAGATAATAATAAAGATAAAATTGAATTTTCAACCAATCAAAACACTAAAAAAATCAATAAAAATAAGCAAAAAATAAAAAAATAGGATTTTTACGCGTCGACATTATACAATGCCAATCGGCATTGTGCAATGCCGACCGGCATTACATAATGCCAACTGTCGATCGGCATTACACAATGCCGGTCGGCATTACTCCAATGCCGATCCTAATTTTTTTTAACTTTTAATTACCGGAAGACCCTTGAAAAAATGACTTATTTGCAATCAAATCCTAAAAAATGTTGCAATTTAGTCCCTAAAGTCTAGAAAATTGACAACTAAGTTCAATTTTTGAATAAATTTCATCATAGGGGCTTACGTTATAATTGTGCATAATTGCATCCCAAAAGTGGGTGCTTACATACCTAATTTTGGAATAGCTAAAGAAGGTTAAGGCAAATATCAACATTTAGGAATTACATATGCATTCAGACAGTCATAGAAAAGCCCTTGTCAAAGCTCTATCAAGCATGAACATTAAAACAGCAGTTACACCTGGGGCTATGGTAGCAAAGGTTATGGAAAAGAAACATGGGCTGATAACATTCTCAGATGATGATTTGCCTTTGGAAGGAAGAAATCATAATAAAGCATTATTTATCCCAGCTGAAGTAAAGGAGAAGCGAACTAACTTTGCAATGGTTGATGATGGTTATGCTATTAATGTGTGTCCACTAAAGATCCTACCTAATTTGGGTTTGAAGGCCAATAACTTAACAGGTTCAATCCTAATCATCAAAGCCTATAATGACAGCACTTGGAATGTGGATGGGACATTCTAAGCTCTGGTTAAAATAGGACCTATGGAATCTACCATTGAGTTCACTATGCTAGATATCCTTGTCACTTATGCCTTATTACGGGGAAGGCCATGGCTCTATGCTCTAGGAGGAGTACCCTTAATTGTGCACCAAAAGATAAAATTCCTTTATGAAGGGAGATGTAGTGACTGTAGAAGCAAGAGCAAGTGTGTGTTCCTTATGGTTTCCAAGTTGTTGGGATATTTGATAGGACTAAAATGGACCCAAGGGTTATAAAGATAATGGAGAGCATGGATTATCAACCTAGACAAAGACTGGGAAAGAATGAGTAGGGAAGCCCTAGGCTACCAGAGTTCAAGAGTTAGAGTGATACCAAGGGGTTAGGGTGCATTGAAACATAACCTGGTAGTAAAAGAGGAAGGAAGAAGGGAGAGGCCAAGATAAATAAGCCCTTTGGGAGAATCAGGCCAATGAGTGAGAATTTTATCGAGCCAAGGGAATGCAAGTACCATCTAGGTGCTAGGGAATCTATCAATGTCACTGGAAAAGATGTTCCTGAATTCAAAATCTTCAAGGAGCAGATTGTGGAGAACTTAGTAGAGAATAACAAAAAGGAAGAGATGAAGTGGGTAGTTGAGAAGATGGGTGATACTGCTATTGAAGAGCTATTATGTCTGCCACCTAAAGAGGAACCACCCCATGATTTAGCTATTATCATTAGTAATAGCTTTAGTAATGTTTTTTATGAGGAAATTGATGTAATAACATTCAGCCTTTATGAGGATGAAGACTTTGTTTTTTTCATGGTCAATGATATGAATGTTGGTTTTGCTTACTTGTATGATGTGCATCCTGATACTTCTATGCATTATAATTTTGATCATTCATGCATGTTTGACATTAATTCAATTCAATTTGGCTCATTTAAAATGGACATGAATGATAATCCAAAGAATATTTCTATATCTCATTATGTAACTCCTAAAGAAAAGGAAAATTTTGAGAGAATATTAACAAAAAGGAAAGTAATATTTGCTTGGACTTATAAAGATATGCCAGGTTTAGATAGGGAAATTGTAGAGCATTATATTCTAACTCATCTAGAAATAAAACTAGTTAAATAGAAATTGCGCAAGCTAAGACTAGAGTGGACTGAGAAAATAAAAGAAGAGATTGCTAAAAAAATTCAAGCTAACTTCTTGAAAGTAGTATATTACCCTCAATGGTTAGCAAACATAGTCCCGGTACCCAAAAAAGATGATAAGGTACATAAGTATGTTTGTAGACACCCAATTTCAGGATGATGAGTTATGAATGCATCAAAAGACTCCAATGATGAAAATGTCATGAATAGGTCTTTAATACTTGAACTTTGAAACTTCAAAGGTCTAATTGCATTTTTCAAAGAAAGGATTTAATATTTTCATGAACTAAATTACAATGCTTTCTAAGGACCTAATTATAAAACATAAATTCTTTCAAGGACCTTTTTGTAATTAAAAGTTAAAAAAAGTGGTCATAATTTTATAATTTTGATTGGAATTATGCAATTTTGGTCAGAATTATTATAATTCTGATTGGAATTATGTAATTCCGATTGGAATTACACAATTCTAGATGGAATTAGACCTTTTTCGCCAGTTCCTAAAATTTCTAGACTTTTTGTGAGTCCTAATTGGTCTGAAATTCTCTAAAAATTATTTTTAATCATGTTTTTAAGGAAATAGAATTCTTTTAGGAATCAATCTATAAGTAGGGTTGAAAGGATGTCTCACTATATAAGGAGTGTTTTGGCTTTTGAGGAGGGGGGAAGAAAAAAATGAAAAGGGAAAAAATGAGAAAAAGGAAAATGAAAAAAAGAAAGAGAAAAAGGAGAAAAGAAAAAAGAAAGAAAGGATAAAAGAGAAGAAAAGAGAGGTAAAGAGCATATGCATTCTCTACAAAAAAAATTCTTTTACTTAATTGATTAATTGAAAATCTTTGGAGGATTTTTGAAGAACAATATTTGAGACCTATAAAAAACGGTGATTTTACAAAATCTGAGGAGCACTCCATTAAAATCATCCATAAGCATTATCTTCTCCTTATCTTATTTTATTTGATTTATATATTTCTTTTTTTTATTTTATTGATTTTTAATTTTTTTTTGTTATTGGTATAACTTATTCACTAATCATATTTTTTGTTCTTTTTTATGGTGATTATGGAGGACTAAAGTCATGAGAAGTCCATGGGAGGCCATGGATAAGACCTTGTAAATTTAGTTTTTTAGGTCTTTTTTATTTAATATCTCTATTTTATTTATGTTTTTGGGGTTGTATTAATTATTTTTATTATTATTATTATTAGATTATTGTAATAGCCCCAATAGTGGGAATAGTGGAATTATGTGTGTGGTTGCTTGTTTATTTTAACTAATTAGTTAGTAAAAGTTAGGGTTTCAATTGGGTAATTAATTAAAATCAATGAAGATAGGGATTATATGTTTAAATAAATGCATTATTTACTTGTATTTGATGATTGGTTTGCCTTGGAGTTAATTGTTAGAATAAGGGTTTATATGAAATTGCATGTAAATTAAGGATAATTTAGTAATTTATAAATTAATTCTAAATGAACACGAGACTGAAATAATTTGGTATTTCGTATCCAAAATCTCCTGGTTGTGGTGCTAGCTTTATTTTAGGGAATTGAGTACCACCTTTTCAATTTGTCCCAGTTATTACCCTAGGTAGCAACTCCTCATCTCCATGCCATGTCTTTGTGATAGTGGTTAGTGTGTTCTCTAGAGCCCTGAGCTAAAACAGTGTCGTGGTTCCTAAAATCTTGGACGCGCTCTAAACCCTACCATCTACAGTGTCGATTTCAAAGATTTAAATAAAGCATGTCCGAAAGATGACTTTCCTTTACCCCATATCGATGTCATAATAGATAGTTCAATGTCAAGTGCAATGTATTCTTTCATCGATGGGTTCTCTAAGTATAATTAGATAATGATGGCAGTTATGGATAAGATCAAGATAGCTTTAATTATAGAATAGGGGACTTATTGTTATAAGGTTATGCCTTTTAGGTTAAAAAATGCAGGTGCAACATACCAAAGGGCAACTACCGCTCTCTTCTATGACATGATGCATAAGGAATTTGAGGTGTATGTAGATGACATGATGGTCAAGTTAGAAATAAGAGAGCGACACTTGAAGCATTGGACAAGTTATTGGCGCACATTGAGAGGCATAATCTGAGACTCAACCTTAAGAAATGAATTTTTGGAGTTACTTCAGAGAAGCTGTTGGGGTATATAGTTAGTAGCAAAGGAATTGAAGTAGATCTAGATAAAGTGAAAGCTATTCAGGAAATACCAGCGCTAAAGATAAAGAAAGAAGTGAGAGGGTTTATTGGTAGATTACAATATATTAGTAGGTTCATTACAAAGCTTATTAATATTTGTGACCCAATCTTCAAGCTATTGAGAAGAGATCAACCTGTAGAGTGGAATGGTGATTGTTAGAAGGCCTTTGATAAGATAAAAGAATATCTCACCAATCCACCTGTACTGAGACCACCGAGGCAAGGTAAACTACTGATCCTATATTTGGCTCTAGAGGAAAAAATAATAGGGGCAATATTAGCTCAAGAAGGATTGGATGGGATAGAGCATGCAATGTATTACCTTAGCAAAAAGTTCTTGCCATATGAAGAAAAGTATGATTTGGTGGAAAAGATGTGTTTGATAATGATATGGGCAATAAGAAAATTGAGGCATTACTTTCAGTCTTATAGGGTTTAGGCTATTTCAAAGATAGATCCCTTAAGATACTTACTTAAGACACCTACTTTGACTAGAAGGATGTCTCAATGGCTCATACTCCTAACTAAATTTGATATAAAGTATATTACCATGAAGGTTATCAAAGGAAGGGCAATAGTGGAATTCCTATCACAAAATGCAGTAGAAGGTGATGAACCATGGAACCTGGAATTTATAGATGAGAATCTAGCAATTGTAGAGCATAAGGAATGGAAGCTCTATTTTAATGGGGCTGTAAACAATGAATGAGCTAGATTAGGAGTGATCCTTGTTATGCCAGAAGGAGAAACCATATCGATGGCCAAGAAACTAGATTTCAAAGTAACTAATAATATGGTTGAGTAGTGTCATGCATTCATAGAGTGGAAGTAGCAATGGCAGCTAGAGTAAAGGAGTTGTTAGTATATAGGGATTCGATGTTGGTTATTAGTCAGGCTAACGAAGAATGGGAAGTAAAGGAGGAAAAGCTGAAACCCTGCGTCTATTATTTGAGGACTTTAATAAAGAACTTTACCAAATGTCTTTTTATCCATCTATCAAGAGATGATAATCAAATGGCAGATGCTCTAGCAACTCTCTCTTCAATACAGGACAGTGTAACTGGATTGACTATGAAGTTGTTAGTGATAATGAAATCAAAAGCTCTATGCTATGGGGGTGAGCAGATTATGGGAATTCAAGTAGGGCCCAAAGAGAAGACATGGCTTTATGATGTTCAAAGGTTTATTGAGGAAGAAAAATATCAAGATAAAGCCACTTCAAAAGAAAGATATGCCCTGCATGTTCTTACACATAATTTTACAAGTCATGATGGAGTGTTGTATAAGAGAATGTTGAATGGGATACAGCTCAGATGTCTCAAGAAAGATGAAGCAAAAGAGGTGATGATGGAGATTCATATAGGAGCTTGCGATTCTCACATGAATGGAATAATCCTAGAAAAGAAGATAATTAGACAAGGGTACTACTAGATGAGCATGGAAAGAGATTACATTAAAATAGTAAGGCAATGCCATCAATGTCAGATCTATGGGAATCTCAACCACCTTCCTCCAATGGAGCTGAATAGTTTATCATCTCCTTTGCCTTTTGCAGCATGGGGGATTGATATTATAGGAGAAATAAGGTCGACAGCATCGAATGGATGTAAGTATATAGTTATGGCAATTAATTACTTCTTTAGATGGGTAGAGGCTGAATCTTTTAATACTCTAAAGGTGAAGTAGATGGCTTGATTTATTGAGAAGAATCTTATTTGTAGATATGGGGTTTCACATCATGTTATAATAGATAATGGGGTTCAGTTTCAAGTAGAGACATCAGAGTTATTGCATAAATATGGGATCAAGCATCATAAGTCTTCACCATATCGACCTCAAGCTAATGGAGCAATAAAAGCAACAAATAAGAATATCAAGAAAATCCTCTCTAAGATGCTCAAAATCTACAAAGACTTATCTGAGTACTTTCCCTTCGCCTTATGGGGATACTAACTACAATCAAAACTGCCATAGGCTAAACTCCGTTCTTTAATGTATGGCTATGAAGCAATGTTGCCTATAAAAACTGAGATCAAGTCTTTAAGAGTGGTTATGGAGGCTAAAAATGCCTAAGGGTGAATGGGCACAAAAGAGATATGATCATCTGGTATCTCTATATAAGAAGAGGATGGATGCTTTATTTCATACTCAGATATATTAGAGGAGGATAGCAAGGTCATTCAATAAGAAAGTAAGGCCAGGGAAAATAAGAGCTGGAGACATGGTGTTAAAATAGTCTATAGCAATGGTGTTTGATCCGAGAGGGAAATTCATACCGAATTGGGAAGGACCGTACTTAATCAAATTAGTTCTACTAAAAGGAGCTGCCAAGATATCTAATCTTGAAGGGAATTAGTGCATAGAGCCTGTTAATATGGATCGCCTTAAGAAATACTAATTGTAAAAAATGAATAAAAGTAGTATAAAGAAAATAAAGTCCACTGACTAGAAAACCTGAAAAGGCTAGTTAAGCAAAAAGTAGGACATTCCCGCTATTCAAAAATCTTGTAAAGGGCTGGCAAGCAAAAATTCAAGAATAAATAAAAAAAGGGTCTTGCTAATTAGAAAACCCGTAAAGGGCTAGTTAGGCAAAAGTTAGGGAAATGAAATGTAGACGAAAAATATTCAGTTAGAAAATCCAAAAGGACTAGCTGATAACAGAAGTTATGTCATGTGATGTAGTAAATGTACTCATTTTGGCCCTAATTAATGAATCTTATTGAAATTGAATTTTGTTATAACATTGCATGTTCTATCTTATTTATGATGCATAAGTACTAGAAAAGAAAACAGAACATAAAAGCGTAAAATAAGCTTTATAAGACCATTTTGCTTTAGTGGTGCCTCTGTTTCTTCTTCTTTCAAGATTCATCATGATAAGCTTGAGTCCTCTTGTATCTAGAAAATTCAAGTAGCTCTGTAGCTTATATCATGACCCAAGTTTGTAGTTATCATTAATAGCTTTATTAGCATTCAAGGACATATTGCGCTCAAGGGTTCTATGAGGCCATAAGTCCCTTACCTTATCTAAAAAAAAGGAGAGCCCGTTGGGTTGAAAACTTGAAAGAGAAACTTAGCAAAAAGTTAGGGCAAGCCTATTGAGTTGAAAACATGAAAAGGCAACTTAGGCAAAAATTAAGGCAAAATAAAAGAGAAAGAAAACAATAAAGGATTCTATATGCTCAAAGAATATGGATAACCTTTGAGATGAGGCAAGAGCATGTAAATACTCTACCCGTGTTTAGGGAACCTTTTTTGTAAAAATTTTTTATTAACATCCATGTCAAGTGTATAGATGATGTAGGAAATAAGTCAGATAGACTCATATGTGAAGTATCTGCCAGAGAAAAGGTAAGAAACTGAGCATCGCTAAAGTGTGTATAATGCTCAACCGGAGTTTAAACAATGGGAGCCCAATAAAGCATGGACCTGTCCAAAAGAGAGACATTGCCAAGGATAGCACCAATAAAAACCCCCTCATGAGTACTCCCAACATGCTGAGTGTAGCGTGTATGACTAGGTCTGGGCTCAGATCTCTCAGTACAAGAGCAGTCTCAGTCTTCTGAGTAGTCTTTGTCTCTTCCCCTATCACCTCAACGATAGCTGAACCAATCTCCTCAAAATATGAAAAAGAATGAGTAATTTATGGATTTTAAAAGAATACAAGAAATGATCAAAAGTTACCTCAACTTGATCAGTAGCAACCTGCTCCAAGAGGTTATCATGTATGAACTATCGGTAATGGCGATATCGCTCAAGAAAAATCATAGTGTCATATCCCTGTAATGCCTCCCTTAACTTTGAACCCCTTATATAAGAACTATATAACATTAAGAGAGTAACATCATAGGGAATACAGTGTTGGGAAGGTCCAGAATGCCACCGATACACCCGCTCTCCTAAATACCACATTTGGCAGCCATAACCAGGGAGTAAAATCCTCATGTCCTCGAGTTGTACTACAACAACCATGAAATCATACCTCTGGATGTCATCTACTCCCTTTAGGCAATTAGATTTAATATACAAAATCATGTTATTAAGTTTACATTGCATTAAATCATGAAATACTAATGATTCTGTTTTCCTACCAGGTGCCACTCAACAGTGGTCAGCTGATTATAGTAAGTCTACAGAGTGTTCCTGATGATAGACAGATGAGAAGAACCCCATCTCTGTATCAGAGGGAGACTCATATCAGAGTTGATAGCATTAAAACCCCAGATTAGCCTAATCTCTATACTCCAAATCTAAAAATAGAAAAAATAAATCAGTGAAAAAAAAGGAGAAGAAGAAAAATGTACATGCAAGATGTGCTAAAAGCCACACATTGTGACAGTGCCTCTACAGATGATATCCAGTCTGTATTGTTAAGATAGGCTAATGTAGCAGATCCCCAATCAAGAGTAGTAACTCAATCTAAGTCACAAAGGGGGCAGAGTAAAGCAATGCTGACCTCGTGACCAATCTCATAGAAAAGAGTCAAGCCAAGAAATATTAGAAGGAGACACCTCACCTTATGGGCAATTTGATGAGAAGTGGTGGTAGGAAGACGTCTGAATCCCTTGATTAATGATGAAAGAAGAACATTCTTCTAATTCTTCCACGTCAGAGTGAACCCGATCAAATCTCGCACATAAAAACTCCACACATGCTTAGGGAGACTACAGTTGCTGATGTCGAAGGAAATGGGAGTCCCTTTAAAGGCAATCCTGGTGATCATAAAAAAACTCATAGGCAAAATAGTTAACTCACCTACATGAGTATGGAACATGTGGGTGGTGTCCATCAATCAGTGCAAATAAAGAATGGTGATCGGACCTCGAGCTATCAAAAGCCCAGTAATAAATTGTCTAAACCTGGAGGCCTATACCAGTTATGCCACATTCTCTGGCAGCCTATGAAATAATTCACGAGCTATATGAAAATAGCTCATGAATTTCATTAGTTGCTATAAGAATTTCGAGGATAGAAATAATAATAATTAATTAAATGATTAAAAAATTATTATTTAGATCGGCAAAGTAGAATGCCAATCAGCATTCCACAATGTCGATCGGCATTGCACAATGTCGACTAACTTCTGGACTTCTAACTCATTTTTCAAACCTTTTGATCGACCATTCAACTAAAATTCTGTGTTCCTGGGTTAAATTTAATTTTTTCATGCATTTTTTGAGTGATTTTTAATCTAATTTCAATAATATACACACTATTTTGTATTCTAAAACTAAATCTAATTACTAACTGTATGAATAAATTTTTGCAAAAATAAATAGAAAT
Organism: Mallotus nudiflorus; assembly: GCA_947683625.1. Taxonomy (NCBI): domain Eukaryota; kingdom Viridiplantae; phylum Streptophyta; class Magnoliopsida; order Malpighiales; family Euphorbiaceae; genus Mallotus; species Mallotus nudiflorus. The sequence continues at coordinate 232,584 of CANTUR010000493.1, forward strand.
GAGGAAGTGTTACCTCATTGCCCACATCCGTGCACCTATGAAAGTGAAGGTGAGTCAAAGGAAGCACAGTAGAACCCCTTCGAAGTCCAAGGTTGTTTAGAGGAACATAGAGGGGCACAATGGTTGGGTCAGCTAGAATTTCTACTCTTCTATGTAGCCTGTGTTGTGGGTCAGCCATAGGATCTAGAGGATTATGAATTGAACTTTGGATGAGCAAGAAATAAAAAAAAAAAAGAAAATCTAAGAAAAGAAGAAGAAGAAATGGAGAGGAAAATGAAAGAATAGCATCAAAAAAATAAGGGGGGTTAGCTTCTTATAAATGAAAAATATCCATTTTGGTCCCTTAACTATGCACACAGTTAAAATCAAGTTTTTCTTTGCAAATTTCATCCATAATTGCATTTTGATTAGTAGTTAATTCCTAATTAATTCATTTACCTCATGTCATCAGTTAAAGAATTATTATTAATTGTGTCTATATTAAAATTCTAGATCCTTTGTCAAGTACAGAATACATAATATTATTACAAAATTCAATTTTTGCATTATACATGCATCATTGTTTTTGTCAAGGATTTTAAATCTATTTTTTTATATGCTACAAAGCAATTATAACATGAATTTTCAAATCTTTTGATCTATTAGACGCTACACAGTAGTTATGGTATTATTGCTAGATGTTCCATAAGAACTAAAACACATTTCTCGAATCATAAATCACTAAATTTCCCACAAGGAATATAACGAGAATCATTATATTTATTTCTTTAAATGTCTCACAGAGAATATAACAAAACTCATTGCCACTAGACGTCCCAAAGGGAATATAATGCAGTTTGCTAGATACTACACGATAGTTATAGTATTATTGATGGATGTTCCACAAGAACTATAGCACATTTCTTGTATCATAAATTGCTAAATGTCCCACAGGGAATATAGCGAGAATCATTATATTTATTTCATTAAACATCTCACAAAGAATATAACGAAACCCATTATCACTAGATGTCCCAAAGGGAATATAATGCAGTTTGCCAGACACTACATAGTAGTTACGGTATTATTACTAAACGTTCCATAGGAATTATAGTATGTATTCAAATCATGAGTTGCTAGACATCCCACAGGGAATATAACAAAATGCATAAGTTTCACTAGATGTTTCATAGGAAATATAGTAAACATATTAAACATAGAATCTTACTTAAAATTGCTCAGCAATTTAAGCATCAGAATGTCAATTAAAATACAATGAAGTACCCTAATTCTTTCTTTCAAAATTGTGTGCTACTATTACTTTGCCATAATTTATCAAGTAAATAATGACAAAGGTGGGTAACTGTAAGCACCCAATTTTGAGATGCAATTATGCACGCATGCGACAAAAGCCCCTATGATGAAAATCTAATCGAGAATTGATCACTGGCATCAAGTTTCGCGATTTAAAGGACTAAATTGCTATGTTTTGTGGATTTAATTGCAAAATTGGTTTTTTAGGGATTTAATTACAAAAATTAGAAACTTTTGAGGACATTTTTTATAATTTAAAAAAATGTGATCGGTCGACATTTAATGCCAATCGAAATTGTGTAATGTCGATCGACATTAAATAATGCCAGTCGGCATTAAGCAATGCTAATCAGCATTACGAACATCGATCGGCATTCTAGAGTGCCAATTTTTGGTAAAAATTGATTTTTACGCTGAAAATTAATTTTTTCATCATTTTTTAATTTTTTAATTATTCTAGGACACCACGTGTCCCTATGTGTGAGTCTCTGATTTTTTCAAAACTCTATCGCTCATCATCTTATTATCTTGATTTTGAAAATTCAAAAAATAAAATGCAAACTCCTAAGAGACTCCTAATCCCAATATCGTGTAACTTCCCTGCGTGATCATAAGAGCTAAGGTTGCTAGGCCAGGCTTTAAAAGCCAAGAGACAGAGTCTGTGAAGGGGCATGAAAAAGAGAGTCTAAAAAATCCTAGAAAAAGAGCTGTAAAAAAAACCAAAGAGAATAAAAAACCCCAATTAGCTACTGTTAAAAAGGAGTGAATTGAAAAACACAGACCTTCTCCTACGGGTTTTAAATCAATAAAAAAATTCATTCTTTGCTTTTAAAGTCTAGAGAATCAAGAAAAAACAATAGAGTTAATCTTAAAACAGTGACAAACCCAATCCGTGGGGCATTTAAACAGCATTTGCACAACATCTTATACTATTTTTTTATTTTGATTTGATTTCTTTCTTTTATTTTTTAACTGATTTGTACTGATTAATTTTTTTATTTTGTTTTTAATTGGTATTCTATAGTGCTCTGGATGTGAGGTTAGTGATGTAAGATTTTGGCAATATTGAAGAATCCATGGTGTAGACGGTGGGATTTAGCACACATCTAATATTTTAGCAACCGCGACACTGTTTAAGCTCAAGGCCTTAGGGAACACACTACTATGTCACAAAGTCATAGCGTGGAGAAAAGGAGTTGCCACCCAAGGTAATAACTAGGACAATTTGATTGGTGGTACTCAATTCTCTAAAAGAAAGTTAGCACCACAACCAGGAGATTCTGGGAACAGAATACTAACTTCTCTTAGTCTCGTGTTCATTTAGAATAATTTTATAAATGATTTTTTCATCCTCTAATTACATGCAATTTTATTTAAACCCTATTTGACATCCATTTAACCCTAGGCATCTAGTCAATAAAATTATACATAAAAAATGCACTCAAGATCGTGTTGTCCCTAAGTCTAAACTATGTTAATTTTATTAAAAATTTAGGTAGATTTACATTTTATTTACAAGTGAGAAAGGGACTAAAGGTGGGCCTACATTTTATTAATTAGTAAGCCTAAATCTATTTATTTTAGTTTGTCTAAGGAATGGGCTTAAGTCTATTCAATTTTAAAGGAAAGTTAAATTAGTGGGCCTAAGTCTAACTTGATTTTATTTAAAATGAGAAGTGGGCTTAGTTCTATTTATTTTAAAAGAAATGAAATTAAGTGGGTTGAACTAAGTCTAAACAAGTTTTAATTAACTAAGTGAGCCTAAAATCTAATAAAACTAATGGGCCTAAATTGATTTTAATTATTTAAAGCCTTAAACCATTTTTAAAGCCTACTTAAAGTGAGTTGGACCTAATCGTGGGCTTGGGGCCCAAAATAATATAAAACCCCAAAAAAACAACCCAAAACAAATAAAACATAAAAAAGGATCAAACATACATTATAGTGATTTTCTAAAAAAAACCTAAATCAATTACATGCGAACCCCTAAATTAAGCTACTGCCACCATTGATTTTTTACCCAGTTGAACCTCATTATTAATTGATTTTAAACGCAGAAAATTAAATCTTTCATTATTCCCACTAATGGGGCTATTACAAACTACGTACAAAAATTAAAATTAAACAATTATACACCCATGAATTAAAATAACTACACAGAACACATAAATGCAAAATGAAAATTAAAACCCCAATATCTACTAGAAAACAGTACAGATTATTCCATGGCATTCCATGGATCTTCTATTCGTTTGAACACAGGCAGTATCCTCCTCAATCCATAATTGGACATCAAAATAAAAAAACACAAAAACAAAAAGATTAGTAAGACTAAATCAAATAACAAAATATTAATAAAAAAGATTATGAAATAAAAGAGAGAAGGGAAAGACAAAATGGAGTGCTTTGCAAATGCTTGTTTTAACCCCTCACACTAGGATTTTCACCGTTGAAAGTGAATTGTTATTGATTCTGGACTGGAACTAAAAAGAACAACGAATCACCCTTATTAAAATGAACCATATCAAGAAAACTAAGGCTTTGAAAGAATAAAGAAATAAAATTTTATGGTGTAAAGGGCATTCTCAGTAGTATTTAGATTTTAGGGCTTTTTTTTACGTAGTCAGGTTTTTTTTACATTGTTATCTCTAGTCTTCTCTTGCCGCTTAGGGTTTTTTCTCTCTATTTTTTTGTCCCCCTTTTTCTTTTCTTTTTTTTAAGTCTATGTGTGTGAGTCCCAAGCCCCTTTGCATGCATGCAAACTCTTTGCTTTTTAAAGCAAAGTCTGCGCATACTGACTTCCCAAATTTGCAGGAATGCTCATCTCTTCCAAAATAAACTAATAAGAATTTTGATTTTTGAAAGTTATTTACACGTTTTGAATGCGTCAAAACCTTTTTCTAATAAAAATAATAATAACATTCAATTTTCAACCAATCAAAACACTAAAAAATCAAAGAAAAATAAAAAATATGCGAAAAATTAAAAAAAATGGACTTTTTACACACCGACATTGTGCAATGCCGATCGACATTGTATAACACCGATCGGCATTGTGTAATGCCGATCAACATTACACAATACCAGTCGGTATTGTATAATGTTGATCGGCATTGCATAATGCTAGTCGATATTGTGTAATGTCGGTTGGCATTACACCAATGTCGATCGCCAATCCTAATTTTTTTTACTTATAATTACCAAAAGACCCCTAAAAAATTAACTTCTTTATAATCAAATCCTAAAAAATGTTTCAATTTAGTCCCTAGAGTCCCAAAGATCGACAACCGAGTTCAATTTTTGAATAAATTTCATCATAGGGGCTTACATCGCAATTATGCACAATTGCATCCCGAAATTGGGTGCTTATAATTGCCCCCTTTTGTCGTTGTTTGCTTAACAAATAATGGCAAAGCCAAAGAAGCACACAAGAATTAGGACACTTAATTATATCCTAAATAATAGATTAATGCCCAAATTGTTGAGCAAGGTGTAATGTTTGACAAGTCTCACTATATTTCTTAATGAACGTCTAGTGGACTTTGTGCAAATGAGTTTCACTATAATCCCTTTAGGACGTTTAACAATCATAAATTGCAAACTTGCTATATTTCCTATGGAATGTCTAGTAATGATGAAGTTCATTATATTCCCTGTAGGACGTCTAATGATGCACACTATATTCCTTGTGGGACGTCTAACAATGTTCCCTATATTCCCTATGGGACGTCTAGTGATGATAAATTGAAAACTTGCTATAGTTCCTGTGGAATGTCTAGCACTAATGAATTTCGCTATATTCTCTGTGGGACGTCTAGTGAAGTTGAATTGAAAATCTGATATAGTTCCTGTGGAACGTCTAGCACTAATGAATTTGAAATTTTATGTCATAACTGCTATATAATACATAACATAATGAAGGTTATAACTACTGAGCAATACATAACATAATCATTTAAAATTCATATCATAGCTATTGTGCAGCATATAAATCCTTTGAATGAAATGATGCATGTAAAATGCAAAAAATGAATTCTATAATCTTGTTATGTATTCTATACTTGACAAAAAATTCAGAATCACAAATTGATTATGCAGTTTTAATAATTCAATGAATTATTAATTTGATGAATGTCATGATTTAATTAGGAAAGAATGCAATTATGGACCAAATTGCAATGAAAGAACTTGGATCCATGTATAAGGACGAAAGTGGATATTTTCTACTTTATATATACTTTCCTTTTTTGCATGTAACATTCCATTATCTCCTTTCTTCATTTTCCTTTCCTTTTATTTTCTCTCTTTTCATTGATTTTCTTTCCTTGATTTCTTCATTATTTGATGTCTGATTTATAATCCGTCTAATCCTATGGCCTCCTCGTCATACAGACAATATGAGAGAGTTAAGACTTTAGAACGTCAAAGGATTCTGCCTCCTCGCTTTCCTTAGAATGATCTTGGACTTCGAGAAGACTCAACTATCTTTCCTTTGACTCATTTACATACCCACAAGTGCAAAGATGTGAGTAATGAGGTAACTTTTCTTGCTTCTATTTACAATTAGAAATCAAAGTTAGTTTTAGAGTAGAGATTGACATGTATATTAGTCAGAAATTAACATGAAAATGCATGATAAAATTGAAATTAAACTATGAAAATATGAAATTCAACCTCTGGGTTATCCGAATGACTGATCCATTGTTTAGAATTCTAATCAGAATTCTAGATTTCCAATCAGCCAAGCTAATGCCAATTGGCATAGTAAATTACCTATCGACAATATGGAATGTCGATCGGCATTCTAGATTACTGGTCGGCAATCTACATTGCCAATCAACTCTAAATTTTTTTAAGGGTCAATTAATTAATTAACTAATCAAATCCTTTAATTTAAATTCTTTGATTAATTAATTAATTATTATTTTAAAATTGAACTAACGTCCGATGAAGTTCACGGGCTATTTCAATCTAGCTTAAGAATTATTTCATGGATTGTCAGAGCAGGTGACACATCTGATTTGGGCCTCTGGAGGCATTTCATTACTGCCCTTCTGACTATTTAAGGTTGGTCTAATTATTACTCTCTATTCGCTTTGATCAAGCGATGGATGGTTACTAACCACACTTTTCATACTCGTGCAGGTGAGCTGACCGTTTCACTTATAAGTTTCCCTACTATCACCGGGATTACCTTTGGAGGATCCTCAGTTCCATTTAATGTTAGCTATTATAGTCTTCCAGAGTATGCATAGAGTCAGTATGTGCAAGATTTAATCAGGTTTGCTCTAGCGTGGAAGAATCAAAAGAATGTTCTTCTTTCATCCTTAGTTGGGGGATTCAGACGCCTTTTTATTTCTACTCCTCATTAGATCGTGCATAAGGTGAGGTGTTTCCTTTTGATATTATTAGGTATGACCCTCTTTTGTGAGACCAATCATGAGGTCAGTATTGCTCTATTGGGTCCTCTTCGTGACTTGGATCGAGTTGCCACACTAGATTGGGGATTTGTTGCACTCGCTTATATTTACTACAGACTAGACACTGTCTGTAGAGGTGTTGTCATGATGTGTGGCTTTTGACACATCTTACATGTATGTTCTCCTTCTTTTGATATTTATAGTCTTGCTTTTCTTTGCCATTTTTTGATATGTTCTCTTTCTTTCAGATATGGAGCATAGAGATCAGGCTGATTCATGGCTTTGACACTATCAGTTCTGATAAGACCTTTCCCCTGATTATGAGATGGGGTTCTTCCTGCCTTGCTAGCAATAGAAATACTTTATAGATGTATCGTGATCAACTGAACACTATCGAGTGGCACCTGGTAAGAAAAAAAATAAAATCATTAGTATGTTATAGTTTAATAGAGATTAGACTTAATTTACATAAATTGCAGATAAACTCTTATTGGTTGAAGGGTGCTAAGGACATCCAGCGATATGATTTTATGGCAGCTGCAGTTCGCTTTGAGCCTATGAGGATCCGGCTCTCTGGTTATGGCTGTTTGATGTGGTATTTAGGGCAGCAAGTGTATCACTAGTCTTCCGGCCCTTCTTGACGTCTCATTCCATCTAATGTCCCTTCCTCTATGCTCTGTAGCTTGCATCTTACAAGTTTAAAGCTGAGGGATGCACTACAGGGATATGCTACCTTAGATTTTCTTGAGCGTTCTCGACATTATCAGTAGTTTATCCATTAGAGCCTCTTAGAGCATGTTCCTATTAACGACAATGAGGTAATTTCTTATTATTTTAGCTTCTACTTCTAGAACCTATAAATCACTCCTTCTCTTTACAGTTTGAGGAGGTTCGCTCTTCTGTTGATGTAAATGAGGAGACTAAGGTTATTCCTGATATTGAGAGTCTTGAGCCCAGACCTAGTCATGTTCATCATACTCAGCATGTTGGGACTAGTTGCAATGGTGCTTTTGCTAGCATTACCTTTGGTGATATTTTGCTTCCATATAGGTCCATGTTCTATTGGGCTCCTACTGTTCAGACTCCAGATGAGCAGCAAATGCATTTTATTGATGCTCAGCTTTCTATCTTTTCTCCCACAAATGCCTCTCCTTGAGTTTTTCTGACATGTTTCCTGCATAATCTATACACTCGACACTAATGTTAATTGTAATATCTCAAATTTTAAAATATTTTTATATTGCATCGGGATATGCAATGTTAATAATTTTTGTACATATTTATGATATTTTACAAGTTGATATTTATTTAAAGCTTATTTTAATTATTTTATATTATTTTAAGTGCTTTACGTAAAATTTTTTCGAGAATTTTATTTTTAGGGAAATTAACACGTAAATAATTTAATATTAATTATTTTAAACAATTTAACGAATTTGCATGAACTCATATATATTTTTAAAGTGCTAAAATAAAGGGTATATATGTGTATATACTTAAATTTAACTAGGGTTTAATTAATTACCCTAATTTTTATTATTTATTATTTAGTTTTAATATTATTTAATTATTTTTAAGTATATCAATTATTAAAAAAATTAAATTATATGTGTGTGGGAGTTTATATTATTATAATATATAGTGTGATTATATATATATACATATATACCTAACTATTTGTCAAAAAAAATCAAAGTTGCCAAAATTACCAAACTGCCCCTCCCTTCTCCTTCTTCTTCCCCGATGCCCTACCCTCACTGTGCCTCTCGGTTTGGCACTTCGGACCACCCTTCGCCGCCACCAGCTATCGCCAACCTCCTCCCCCCTCCTTCCTCTTCCTCTCCGACATGATCAGGTCGTCGGAAGCTCGTTGGAACGCCCGAAATTTGTTGTGGCAGCGTGTGAAGCACTTCACTGTCGATCACGATTCCAGCCACCATTTTGTGCATCGCTGGTCTCCATCGACTCCCTGAGCTCTGGTGGTCCCTATTCTAAGCTTCTTTTGGCCGAAAAACGGGTGGTTGTTGAGGTTTGAGCTTGATCTTCATTTCGGCCATATTGAATTTTTGAATTTTTTTTAAGCTTTTCTTTGTGAATCATGAAAGATTCCTTAACAAATGTTGCTCCCCTTAGCTTAATCTTCATGTGTGAATTTTTGTAGAATTTTTAGAATTTATTTTGATTTTTGGGTATTTTTGATTATTTTATTATTAATTTCTAATTTTCGAAAATTAATTAATTAAATTATGAAATTATGTTTTATGATAAATATAGGTATTGAAATGAATTATAGAAATTTATTTGGAATTTTTGTGAATTTTTATGTATTTATTTTGAATTTATTTAGTTTATGTAATTTTGAGAAAATAGGGTTAATTATGTGTTTATTGAAATTTATTGGTTAATTGAGTATAATTATTGATATTATTGAAATATATGTTGAGAAAATTAATTTTTTGCAATTATATTATTTTTGGTGAATTTTTGGATTAATTTTAGTATATTTATATATAGGGATATTTTGGTAATTTTACCCTAAATTGGCTAAAAGTGTAATTAAATTGGTTTTGATAGTTATTTAGGATATAAAAATGATTTCTACAAATTATTTGGTATTTTTAACTAATTAAAATTATTTTTCATAAATTATTTTCAATTTTATATATAATATATGATTTTTCTAATAAAATGAGTTTTTATCGATTTTCACTGTGTTTTAGGGTTAATTACGTAATATGTAATAAGGGCATTTTTGGTATTTTATAAATATTATGTGAATTGTGGACCTCGGTTGGTGATTTTTAGTTTGGAGTCCGATCGAGGGATTTTGATTGAGAATTTTGTGTTATTTTCGAAGTATGTTTCTTTGCAAGGTCGGCTCTACTTTTTGAGTAGAGAGATGTCCATTTTACAGGGGAGGTTTTATTGGATTTTTGGTAGAATTCCCATAAAACGTGATGTCCGATCGAATTCTGATTTAATTTTATGTCTAAGATTCTAGATCGAGTCTTTCGAATTTTGATAGATTTATTCTAATGTCATACTATCATTTATTTGTTTAGTTGCATTGAGACCGAGGCCTAGTGGATCAAGCCCATCGGACCCATCTCCAGGAGTACAATAATTGTGAGTTACTATTATATATATATATATATATATATATATATATATATATATATATATATATATATATATATATATATGCTCTAGGGTGCATGATTTTAGAAATTTATGTTTTATTTTGACTAAAAATGCATAATGGTATTAATTAGTACTTGAGTTTATTTTAGTTTATTTTTTATTTATTTTTGGTATATTTTAAAATATATGCACGTTTTATTAATGAATTATGTTGAAAATGTTTTTGAATATATTTCTAGTTTATTTTGTAATTTAATTGGATTTATTTGACGTATATATACTCGAAATATACCTGGTTTACTTTTGGTATATGTCCAGTATATATATGGTTTATGTTGCTATTTTATTTAAATTCATGCATCATTTATTTTTATGAATGTATATTTTATATTATAATGAAGGATATCAATAGAACGTGCTACCTAGTGGGCAGCACTAGGACCGAGTACGTACTGGTACACTGATAGCATTTAGGCTTTATTACTAACCATTTATGGATTTTGATTGGATATGATTATTTGATGTGTGAGATATGATTTGGGAGTGCGATTGCTGGAGCTCGGTTGACCAAGTGTCTCGGGGCCAATCACACTGATAGTCAGACTACTGGAGCACGGTTGACTTAGTGTCTCGGGGCTAGTCTACTGTCCAAATGGAACAAGTGAATTTATTTGGAATAAGTGAGCCTGTATGGCTAGAGTGTTGTCTAACACTGTTTTGAGGTTGCGATTTTCTAGGGTTCTATTTGATCCTTCATAAACTGTGATTTTGAATAAAAATATATAAAATGATTTTATTGCATTTGTGTGTATTTGCTTGTATATATGCTTATTATATATATACTATTGACTGTATGCATTGTCATTTAGTATGCATGTATATATATTATAGTAATTCACTTAGTGAGGTCTGACTCCCCTCCGTTGACTATTTTTCAGGAGAGTCATCTTCATCATACCTCAGTAGCAGACCTGTACGCCGGATTTCTTCCGCTCCAGCTTCTTTATGTAAATTGCTTATCTGAGTTTTATTTTATAATCTAGACACTGCAGTAGTTATGGTCAATTATGAGATTGTTGTATTATATTTATATGAGATATGTACTTTAAATATTTGAACTGAAACTTGTATTAAAAGATTTATTTATATATGAGAAGAGGATATTGATTTAATTTCATTTAGTGGAAATATTATTTTGATATTTATGATTTTATTCTGCTGCATAATATTTTATTTAATTATGTTATTATTATTAGTATTACATGTTTTATTTTATTTTTAAGGCTTGCTACGGGTTTCGGATTTGAAAGAATTCACATTCCCTAGCGCCGATCATGGCCCCTGTTTTGGGTTGTGACATTAATAAATTTAAAAAACAAGTCCCTCGGACACAGTCAGAGTATTTACATGGACTCACCTCATCTCAGAGGTTATTCACTATGCAGTTACAGATAGTTTGAGGGTAAGTATATGTACAATAAAGATGCAAATGTATGCACACCATGCATGAAATGCACATGATGTGTTTTCTATGTGTACAGAGCTACTCGAGTGGTCTGGAGCATGAGATTGAGATGCTTCGCCGATAGCTTGTAGGTTCGAGCATTGATCTTTACAGTGCTGGGACTTTTTTTATCAAACCTTTGGACATCTTTCAGCGTGATGACTCTACCAGAGGATGGAGCCCATGGCCGGATTCTAGAGCTCAGGATAATTGATTTAGGCTATCAGATTTTTCTATCATAGTGTTGTGTTAACCAACTCTACAAGTTGGATGCACTTCTTTATGGATTTACAATTCCTGCAGACTTGTTGAAGTTAGTTTCAACCATGATGAATGTATAAAAGTACATTATAATGTTGAAAATTTATGAGAAAATTCATCCTTTTATCATGAGATAGCATGTATTTAACGAATCTCACTATTTTTTATTTTCATAACTGTCACTTATTTGCAAAAGTCAGAGGCATCGCTAACCATCTTATGTTGAGAGTGTATCTTTAACCAAGTGAAGAGCTTACTTCCACACCTAATTTTAGGGAGAATTTTCTAAACAAAACTTGTGGAAATTAAGCATAAAAATATTGAATTTGGAGTATCAAAATAGTCTTTGAATCATTTTTGTGCTTTTCTTCCTTATCCAAGTATTCCCCCACCTTTCTCATATTACTCAGCGTGGATACCGTTGGAAAGGTCCTTTGGATACTCATACTCTTACAGAGCATTAGAGTAAATAGACCAAGCTTTTTTTTTAACGTGGGTCCTCTTTTAGTATTCCCCTGCCTTTCTTGTATTACTCAGCGTGGATACCGCCAGAGGTTCACATTGATACTCTTGCTCATTTTTAGGCATTGGAGTACATTATGCTTGCTCGTATTATGATTCTCCTCTTAATTTTCCCTCGCCTTTCTCGTATTACTCAACATGGATACTGTTAAGGTATTTGTACTTGTACTCATTTTTTAGCATTGGAGTAGATTATATGCACATTTATTATTCAAAAGAGTAAAATGACACTTTGAAATTCCACCAATTTATACTGTAAGTCCATAGATTTGTCTTTGCATTTTCTTCCCCTCGTTTGGGTGTAAAGTAAGCATTAGATTGATTAGAGTTTTAGAAACTCTTAGCATAGAATTATTAATAAGACATCTAAATTCTGTGAGGCTAATAAAAGAAAGCTACTAAAATCAAAGGTCATAAGATAAGTTTTCGCACATGATATCATGAAGTGGATGAATTTACTCTCAATTTTATAAATTTTCTTTGTACTTTACTATAAAACCAAAATAAATAGAGTTATACTACTTCCCTTTGCCATTTGTCAGGCTGTTTATCACACAGAGTGAGGTTTTAACGAGTGATTAGCATTTGCTATCCTAGTCATTCTTATTAATGTATCAATTCCTTTCCTCTTCTTCATTCTTTTTTATTTTCCCTGCACAAAATACCATATGTTAGTATGGTTTATTTGTAAGTAAAGAAATTTTATCAAAATGCAATGTTATTCTTTTGTATTCTTCCCTTTTTGATTGTGGTGGTGATGTATCGGATCACAAGGTCATGATATTCTGCCATTGAGGTTGTGGCTTTAGGTTGAATTTGTCTTTCTGCTATTCTATTGATGCTTTGGTAAAGGGCCTCATTCCTCGTCCTAATGTTTCCTACAAAAGAAAAGATTTGGGAGTTAAAGGTTTTTTATTTCACCATCAAAGAAGTCTTCAGAGTGCATTCGTCTTAAGTTTTGAGTGCATTCTTCCCTTTTTAGGGCTGAGCACATGTATCGCTGACATGTTGGACCTTCTCATTACCATATTCCACACCCTACAATGGTCTAATTATTATGGAGAGATATTCCAAATGATGCTCCCGATGAGACTATGGAGATGGATACTGAGTTTGAGGAGCTTGAAAGTCTTATCTAGCCTCTTAAGGTCACCAGGATGATGCTTATTGGTAATGTAACTCCTTTTATTTTCATTCCTTCAGATGCTTTACCTATGAATAATCTGACTACTTTCCTGCACTTTTATAACACTAATATTGAATGTTAGTAGCAAAGTGTTTAGACAATCTTAACTAGGCTTAAAGACTTTATTATGCAAAGAAAGTATTTCACAATAAATGTATGTAAGTGTATGCATGTTATGCAAAACATGCATGATCCTAATAGGTCTTCTATTTGGAGCAAAGCTATGTTCGTAGCTTAGAGTGTGAGAACAAGGTGCCTCATCAACAGCTTATAAGTTCAAGCACTTGGTACTTCATTGTTGGTACTTTAGATGTTTGAGCTTCTGATAACCAGGCCATCGAGTGGGGTCCATGGCTTTACACTGGACCTCATGATTGACTGATGCACTATTGAACTTTTCTTTTTGTTACTGCTTCTATTGTATGATAACTGTTATATCTATATGCTTGTAGTATACTCCTTTCTGCCTTGAGATCGTTTTCACTAATTTTGAAGTTCTACTGTTGTATTGACCATTTTGCCCCTAACTTGTCCTAGAGTTAAATTTTTCCCCCAGCTTCATTTTGAATTCATCCTAGCAAATCACTTTCTTCATGTGCACAGGAGACTCGGTTTGGTCATTATTATTGTTGGCCCTTTGTCTTACTAACCCTATTAGCTGCAATCTTATATATTGAAAATGCATAGGAGTGGGCGAACTAATTGAAGTAAGTTCTAGATGATGAAATCAACTGGACTTGCACTTTGAAGAATTCTTGAGTAGAATATGAGGCTTGATGTTGATAATAATTGATGACAGTTATATTGTATGGGTTATGGTACAAGCTATTTAACCACCATGATTTTCAAGATACAAGAGGACTTAGGCTTTACATGAAGAGTCATAAAAGAAGAAGCAAATACATCATTAGGAATTGGTCTCATATTGCTGATTTTAAGCTTTCATGTTTTGTTTTCCTTTTTAGTACTTATGCATTTTGAATAAGATAGAACATGCAATGCTAGAAAAAAATTCAATTTCAATATCATTCATTAATTAGGGTCAAAATGAGTACATTTATTACATCACATGATATAACTCCTGTCATCAGCTAGTTCTTTTGAATTTTCTAGCTGAACATTTTTCTCTTACTAATTTATTTGCCCTAATTTTTGCTTGACTAGCCCTTTGTGGGTTTTCTAGCCAGTGAGACCATCTCTTTTATTTTTATTCCCTAATTTTTGCCTACCAGCCCTTTATAGGTTTTCTAAGCAATGAGAATGTCCTAACTTTTATCTGACTAGCCTTTTCAAGTTTTCTAATCAACAGACTTTATTTTCTTTATACTACTTTTATTTTATTTCTATAGGTAGTATTTCTTGAGGCGATCTAGGTTAACAGGCTCCATGAATTCATTTCCTTATAGATATGATATATTTGCAGCTCCTTTAGGCAAAATCGATTTGACTAAATATGGCCCTTCCCAATTTGGTCTGAACTTCCCTCTTAGATCAAATACCACTACTCTGGACTGTTTTAACACCATTCCCTGGCTTTTATCTTTCCAGGCTTCACCTTTTTATTGAATGATCTTGCTATCCTCCTTTGGTATATTTGAGTATAAAACAAAGCATTCATCCTCTTCTCGTATAGAGTTATAAGATGATCATACCTCTTTGTGCCCATTCACTCTCAGGAGTTTTAGCTTCCATGACTACTCTCAATGATTTGATCTCTGTTTCTATAGGCAAAATAGCTTCATAACCATATACTAAGGAGAATGGAGTTTGCCCCTGTGGCTATTCTAGTTGTAGTTCTATATCCCCATAAAGCAAAAGGAAGAAACTCATACCAATCTTTATAGGTCTTGACCATTTTAAAGAGAATTTTCTTGACATTTATTAGCTGCTTCTACTGCTCCATTAGCTTGAGGGCGATATGGTAAAGACTTATGATGCTTAATCCTATACCTCTGCAATAATTCTGATGTTTCTACCTAAAATTGGATGCCATTATCTATCATAATGTGGTATGGAACCCCATATCTAAAAATAAGGTTCCTCTCAATAAATCACGCCATCTGTTTTTCTTTCATAGCATTAAAGGACTCAGCCTCTACCCATTTGGAAAAGTAGTATATTTCCACAACTATGTACTTATGCCCATTTGATGTTATCAGTCTTATTTCTCCTATGATGTCAATTCCCTAGGCTACAAAGGGCCAAGGTGATGATAAACTATTCAATACTATAGGAGGAAGATGGTTAAGGTTTCCATAGGCCTAACATTGATGGCACTATCTAACCATTCTAATACAATCCTTTTCCATGCTCATCCAGTAATACCCTTTTCTGAGTATCTTCTTAGCTAGAATCATCCCGTTCATATGAGAAATGTAAGCCCCTGCATGAATCTTTTACATCACCTCTTCAGCTTCATCTTTTTTGAGGCACCTGAGCTGCATCCCATTTAGCATTCTTTTGTATAATACCCCATCATGACTCGTATAGTTATGTGCAAGAACACGAAGGGCATATTTCTCATTTAAAGTCGCTTCATCTAGATACTTTCCTTCTTTTATAAACCTTTGAACATATCATAAAACCATGGTTTCTCTTCAGGCCATATTTGAACACTCATAATCTGTTTACCCCTATAACACGGAGCTCTTGATCTCATGATTACCAAAGGCTTCATAGTTGATCCTGTTACACTATCCCACATTGAAGAGAGTGTTGCCAATGCATCTGCCATTTGATTGTCATCTCTTGAAAAATGGATGAAGAGACTTTTATTGAAGTTTTTCACTAAAGCTTTCAAATAGTATATGTAGGGCTTCAGATTTTCCTTTTTCACTTCCCATTCTTCGTTTGCCTGACTAATCACTAGCATAGAATCCCCGTAAACTAATAGTTCCTTTGCCCCAGTTGTTAGAGCTGCTTCAACTCCATAGGTACATGCTTCATACTCAACCATATTATTAGTCACCTTGAAGTCTAATTTCTTGGCCATCGGTATGGTCTCTCCTTCTGGTGTAACCAAAATTACTCCTAACCCAGCTCCTTTATTGTTTACAACTCCATCAAAGTAGACTTTCCACTCACGAGGCTCTACCACTGCCAAATTCTCATCTAAAAACTCTAAATTCTACTGTTCATCGTCCTCTACTGCATTTTGAGCGAGGAATTCTGCTACTACCCTTCCCTTGATGAATTTCATGGTGATGTACTCTATATCAAACTCAGTTAGGAGTACTAGCCATCAAGACATCTTTCCAGTCAAAGTAGGCGCCTTAAATAAATACCTTAGAGGATTGATCTTTGAGATTGGTTGGACCTTATAGGACTGAAAATAATGCCTCAATTTTCTCATTGCCCAGATCATGATTAGACATGTCTTTTCTACCAAGTCGTACTTTTCTTTATATGGTAGGAACTTTTTGCTGAGATAATAGACTGCATGCTCTATCCCTTTTGGTCCCTCTTATGCTAGCATTGCCCCCATTGCATTTTTTCCAGGGCTATCACGACCCAAAACAGGGGCCATGACCGGCGCTAGAGAACGGGAATTCTTTCCAATTCGGAACCCGTAGCAAGCCTAAAAATAAAATAAAACATGCAATAGTAATAATAACAACACAATTAAGTAAAATATTATGCAGCGGAATAAAATCACAAATATCAAAATAATATTTACACCAAATGAAATTAAATCAAATCCTCTTCCCATATATAAATAAACTTTTTAATACAAATCCAGTTCAAATATTTAAAGTACATATCTCATACAAATATAATACAACATATCTCATACAAATATAATACAACAATCTCATAATCGACCATATCTACTGTAGTGTCTAGATTATAAAAATGGAACTCAAGTAAGCAGTTTACATAATGAAGCCGAGGCGAAAGAAATTCGGCATATAGGCCTGCTACTGAGGTCTGATGAAGATGACTCTCTTGAAAAATAGTCAACAGAGGGGAGTCAGACCTCTCTGAGTGAATTATTATAATATATATACATGCATACTAAATGACAATGCACATAATCACTAGTATATATAATAAATATATATACAAGCAATTACACACATATGCAATAAAATCATTTTATATATTTTTATTTAAAATCACAATTTATGAAAGATCAAATAGAACCCTAGAAAATCGCAACCTCAAAACAGTGTTAGACAACACTCTAGCCATATAGGCTCACTTATTCCAAATATAATCACTTGATCCATTTGGACAATAGACTGGCCCCGAGATACTAAGTCAACCAAGCTCCAGTAAACTAATTGTCAATGTGATTGGCCCAAGACACTTGGTCAACCGAGCTCCAACAATCACACTCCCAAATCATCTCACACATCAAATAATCATATCCAATCAATATCCACAAATGGTTAGTAATATAGCCTAAATGCTATAAGCGTACCGATAAGTACTCGGTCCTAGTGTCGCCCACTAGGTAGCACGTTCTATTGATATCCTTCATTATTAAATATAAAACATACATTCACAAATAAATGATGCATGAATTTCAATAAAATAACAACATAAACCATATATATACTAGAAATATACCAAAAGTAAACCAGGTATATTTCAAGCATATATACGTCAAATAAATCCAATTAAATTACAAAATTAACTAGAAATATATTCAAAAACATTTTAAACATAATTCATTAATAAAACATGCATATAGTTTAAAATATACCAATAATAAACAAAAAATAAATCAAAAGTAAACTAAAAATAAACTTAAGTACTAATTAAACCATTATGCATTTTTAGTCAAAATAAAACATAGATTTCTAAAATCATGCACCCTAGAGCATATATATATATATATATATATATATATATATATATATATATATATATAATAGTAACTCACAATTATTGCGCTCCACGAGATGGATCCGATGGGCCTGGTCCACTAGGCCTCGGTGTCGGCGCAACTAAACAAACAAAAATGACATGAATCAGAACAAATCTAATGGAAACTCCTAGAAACTCGATCTAGAATGCTAGACATAGAATTAGAATTAGAGTTCGACCGGACATCACGTTTTACTAGAATTCTACCAAAAATCTGGCAGAACCTCCCCTGTAAAATGGACATCTCTCTACTCAAAGAGTAGAGCCGGTCCTGTAAAGAAACACACATCAAAAATAAACACAAAACACAACCACAATCCCTCGGTCGGACTCCAAACAACAAATTACCGATCGAGGTCCACAATTCACAGAGTATTTATAAAATACCAAAAATACCCTTATATAATAAAAATACATTTTATAAGTAAAAATTACGTAATTAACCCTAAAACAAAGTAAAAACTGATAAAAACTCATTTATTTAGAAAAATCGTATATTATATATATAATTGAAAATAATTTACGAAAAATAGTTTTAATTAGTTAAAAATACTAAATAATTTGTAGAAATCATTTTTATACCTTAAATAACTATTAAAACCAATTTAATTGCATTTTAGCCAATTTAGGGTAAAATTACCAAAATACCCCTATATATATAAATATACTAAAATTAATTCAAAAATTCACCAAAAATAATATAATTGCTCAAAATTAATTTTATCAACATATTCTTCAATAATATCACTAAATAAACTCAATTAACTAATTAATTTCAATCAAATACATCATTAACCCTATTTTATCAAAATTACATAAACTAAATAAATTCAAAATAAATACATAAAAATTCAAAAAAATTCCAAATAAATTTTTATAATTCATTTCAACACCTATATTTACCATAAAACACAATTTCATAATTTAATTAATTAATTTTTGAAAATTAGAAAATAATAATAAAATATTCAAAAATACCCAAAAATCAAAATAAATTCCAAAAATTCTACAAAAATTCACACATGAAGATTAAGCTAAGGGGAGCAATATTTGTGAAGGAATTTTTCATGAATCAATCAAATTGAAGCTCAAAAAAAATTAAGAACCCTAATAGGCTGAAATTGCAAAATCGATTTTAAGTGAAACAAAGCTTGGAATAACACTCACCGGAGCTCAAGGAGAAGATAGAGACCGGCGGTATCAAAAACGGTGGCCAAAAACACTCTGAACGACGGTGAGAAGAGTTTCGGCTTTTTGGTGGTTTCGAGCTCCTCTGACGCCGGAAACGACTACTGCAAGTGGCGGGGAAGGCTGACGACGAAGGTGGCACGCTGGGAGGCACACCAATGGGAAGAAAACAGCGTGAAAGTGATCAGAAGGTGGATGGGAATGATCGGGAAGAAGGAGAGGGAGGAGTGGCAATTTTGTAAATAATGAGAACTTTATATTTTTGATAATAAATTATGTATATATATATATATATATATATATATATATATATATATATATATTCACACTATATATTATAATAATATAAAATCTCACACACATTAAATTTACACCACACATATATTTTAATAATATATACACATATATACTCATATATAATTATTTAATTAATATTAAAACTATATAATAAAAATTAGGGTAATTAATTAAACCCTAGTTTAATTTAAATATATACACATATATACACTTTATTTTAGCACTTTAAAAATATATATAAGTTCATGCAAATTCGTGAAATTATTAAAATAATTAATACTAAATTATTTACGTGTTAATTTCCCCGAAAATAAAATTATCTGGAAAATTTTATGTAAGGTACTTGAAATAATATAAAACAATTAAAATAAGCTTTAAATAAATATCAACTCATAAAAATATCAAAATTATATACAAAAATTATTAACACTACATATCCCGATGCAGTATAAAAATATTTAAAAACACGGGATATTACAATCACCCCCCCCCTTGCAAGTATTCATCCCCGAATTCCAAAAAGAAAATTACAAGATCAAGAAGGGAAGAGATACGGGTAAGAAGCTCACATCTCAGCTTCATTCTCCCACGTATGCTCCTCAATTCTGTTGCTACGCCACAGAACCTTGACCATCAGAATTTGCTTCGACCGCGACTATCGAACTTGATAGTCAACGATCGCCACAGGTTCTTCCACAAATGTCAAATCTTTACTCACTTCTACACTATCTAGCTGTAACATGTGTGAAGGGTCTGAGATATACTTCCTCAGCATCAAGATATAAAACACCGGATGCACCTGTGACATACTCAGAGGTAAAGCCAACCGATATGCAATAGTGCCAACTCTCTCCAGAATCTCAAACGGTCCGATATATCTCGGTGCCAACTTACCCTTCCTGCCAAATCTCATCATACCCTTCATCAGAGATACCTTTAGAAAAATAAAATCTCCAACATAAAACTCCACATCTCTGCTCCTAGGATTTGCATAGCTTTTCTGCCTGCTAATTGCGGTCTTTAATCTGTGCTTAATCACGATGACTTTCTCAGCAGCATCCTGAATCATCTCAGGTCCATTCAAAGCTCTCTCACCAATCTCATCCCAACTCAGAGGGGATCTACACTTCCTTCCATACAATGCCTCATATGGTGCCATGCCAATACTGCTATGGTAGCTGTTATTATATGCAAACTCAACAAGAGGCAAATGTTCATCCCAGCTACCTCCCAAATCCAGGACACACATCCTCAACATATCTTCCAGTGTCTGGATTGTCCTCTCAGACTGACCATCTGTTTGAGGATGAAAAGCAGTACTGAAATCCAACCTAGTGCCCATCGCTTCCTGCAACTTCTACCAAAAATGAGAGGTAAACACTGAACCTCTATCTGATACAATGGACACAGGTACTCCATGAAGGCACATAATATGCTTTACATACAACCTCAATAATTTAGCTACAGAATAAGTGGCTTTCATAGGTAAGAAATGTGCAGACTTCGTCAACTTTTCTACAATCACCCAGATGGAATCGTATCCATCCTTAGAACGAGTTAAACCAACCACAAAATCCATAGTTATCCTTTCCCACTTCCACTCGAGAATAGGAAGAGGCTGAAGCTTCCCAGAAGGCTTCTGATGCTCAGCTTTCACTTGCTGACACGTTAGGCACTTAGCAACATAATCAGCGACATCCTTCTTCAGCCCGTCCCACCAGTATAAATCTCTAATACTATGGTACATCTTAGTGACACTTGGATGTACGCTATAGGTTGTAGAATGTGCTTCCTCTAGGATCTCTTCTCTCAAATCATCCACATCAGGAACACACAATCTACCACTAATCCACAACACACTGTCATCATCGAGTGTGAAATCAGTGAACTTCCCTGCTCGAACATTCTCTGCAAGCTCTTCTAGAATAGGATCTCAGCTTTGAGCTGCTTTAATCCTATCCCTCAGTACAGATCGCACCTTAAACTGAGCTAGCAGTTCACCTGACTTACTGATCTTCATCATCAGACCTTGATCCACCAACAGATGCAACTCTTGGATCAACGGTCTACTCTCAACACTGATGTGAGCAAGACTGCCTGAGGACTTTTTACTCAAGGCATCTGCTACCATATTAGCCTTACCCGGATGATATAAAATCTCACAGTCATAATCCTTCAATAATTCCAACCATCTCCTCTACCTCAGATTTAGATCTCTCTACTGGAAAATGTACTTAAGGCTCTTGTGATTAGTAAATATCTCACAAGTTACCCCATACAGATAATGTCTCCAAATCTTCAGAGCAAAGATCACTGCAGCCATTTCTAGGTCATGTGTAGGATAGTTCTGCTCATGCTTCTTCAACTGCCTCGAAGCATAGGCTATCACCCTTCCATTCTACATCAACACACAACCAAGGCCAACTCTAGAGGCATCACAATAAACTATGAACTTGTCCACACTATTAGGCAAAGCTAACACTGGGGCTGTGGTCAATTTCTCCTTCAATAATTGGAAACTATTCTCACAAGCTTCTGACCACTCGAATCTAATATTCTTCTGAGTCAAGCGAGTCATAGGGGCTGCAATTCTAGAAAAATCCTGCACAAATAGCCTATAATACCCGGCTAAACCCAGAAAACTCTGAATCTCAATAACAGAAGTCGGTCTAGGCCACTCAGACACTGCTTCAATCTTCTATGGATCAACCTGGATACCTTCTTTAGACACCACGTGTCTAAGAAAAGAAACACTCTCCATCCAGAAATCACACTTTGAGAATTTAGCATAAAGCTGATGATCTCTTAGTGTCTGCAGTACAATCCTCAAGTGATATACATGCTCCTCCATACTCCTTGAATAAACCAGTATATCATCAATGAAGACTACTATAAACTAATCCACATATGGTCTGAATACCCTGTTCATCAGGTCCATAAAAGTTGCTGGTGCATTAGTCAAACCAAAAGACATCACCAGAAACTCATAATGGCCATATCGAGTGCGAAATGTCGTTTTAGGAATATCAGCTTCACTAATCCGCAGCTAATGATAACCCGACCTCAGATCAATCTTGGAAAAGAACTGTGCACCCTGTAGCTGATCAAACAAGTCAACTATCCTCGGGAGAGGATACTTGTTCTTCATTGTCACCTTGTTCAACTCTCTATAGTCAATGCATAGTCTCATGGTACTATCCTTCTTCTTCACAAACAGGACTGGTGCACCCCAAGGAGAAACACTGGGTCTGATAAAACCCTTATCCAACAACTCTTGCAACTGCTCCTTCAACTCTGCAGGAGCCATTCTGTAGGGTGGTACAGATATAGGAGTAGTACCTGGAACCACATATATATAGAAATCAATCTCTCTGTGAGGTGGTAAACCTAGCAACTCCTTAGGAAAAACATTAGGAAACTCATAGGCAATAGGAACATTTGTGAGTGACAACTTCTCCACTAAAGTATCCCTGATTAATGCCAAATATCCCTGACATCCTTTCCTCAGCAACTTCCTAGCCGTAATAGCAGAATTAAGATTCTGAGGTGCTGAACTCCTATCACCCATAAACTTAAAATCTTCTTCATTAGGAATTCTAAAAGTCACCTCTTTATTCTGACAATCCACCATAGCATAGTGCTGAGATAACCAATCCATACCCAGAATAACATCAAACTCCATCACATCCAAAAGAATCAAATTAGCGGGTAATTCTCTACCTCCCACGAGAATTGGACAACCAGAAAGAATAATATCGGTGTCCAAGGAATCGCTCAAAGGAGTGACAATGGATAAAGGAAAAGCCATCCTCGAAGCTTGCCAATAAGACTTGGAAGTAAAAATGAGAGAAACAAACGAATGCGTGGCACCCAGATCAAACAAAACCCATGCATCCAAGTAATAGACAGAAACAATACCTGCCACAACTACATTAGATGCCTGAGCATCCTGCTGAGTAAGGTGGAAGACTCTGGCCTGACCTCAACCTCCCTACTGACTGGTAGAAGCCTGGCCAACACCTCTGGCAGCTCCTCTAGCACCTCCACTATGACTCTGTTGTGGAATAAGCTGAGTGGAACTCTAATGCTGGGCTGGAGACAACTGAAATGGTACGGGTGCAACACTAGCAATCGACTACTGTGGAAATTATGGAATCTAAGGCTGCTGATACCTAGAGTAAGGACACGATCTGGCATAATGTCCTGTCTGCCCGCATCTGAAGCATGTCAGTGGTGTCAGGTAACATTGTCCCTGATAGACTCTACCGCAGGTTTGGCAAACACTGGCAGCTGATCCAGAACTGCAACCACTACTGCTACTCGAAGCACCTGACCCGAATCTGAATGGTCTATGCTGACCTCCACAGCCATGTCTACTACTCTGATGCACTCACTGCTGCTATCTCTGACTTTGCTGAGTCAAACCTCGCTACTGACTACTCGAACCAACATGAAAACTCGAATATGGAGGAGCCTGTAATCCACTCGACTGAACTCCCAACTGGTAGTAATCAGGCATCACTCCTTGCCTAACTAGCCTCAACTCAATCTCCTTGGCCAACTCAATCATAGACTCCAGAGTAAGGCCTATTGTAGGCATACCAGCAAATGTAGAACCTAATCCGGTGATGTAGGTAGTGATCGTGAAATACTGATCTCGCATCAGATCCTCTGCATATCTACCCAGCTGGAGAAACTCTCGGATGTACTCCTCTACTGATCGATTACCATGAGAAATGCTAGTCAATCAGAGATGATAACTCATGCGGAGAGGCTCTGGACAAAATCTCCTTATAAACCCCTCCCAAAACTGAGCCCAGGTCATTGTCATCATATAGGGCTAAATCATCTGAATAAACCAGTCTAGGGCTAGTCCCTCGACAGAAAACTCGATGATCATGATCCGCTGGTACTCAGTATGAGCAGTCCGAGTCTGAGTCTCAATCGCGTGCATAAAATCTAGCGGGTCAAAAGTCCCATCAAACGCAATCCTGCCAACTCTGGCATAAAATAGAGCTGCCTCAGGGTCAGACATACCCTACTGATAGGCAGGCTAAACAGGTTGAACAACTAGAGGCATAGGATCCTCAAACTCAGGCTCTATAGGCTCCTCGTCCTGTATCTCTCTCTGCCTATGGCGACCTGTCACTCCTCGAGGTATACCTCTACTTCTAACTAGCTGCTCAAGAGGTAAAACCTCATTCTGAAAAGACTCATCGTCCTCGGCCTCAATGACTGGTGGAGCGACACGCGCTCACCTCCTCATTCTGAAAAGATGACAGAACGATTCAAACAAAACAGATAATGGAAGAATAACATAGAAAACTAAAGCAAGGAATACTTATCAAGACATACTCGAACCTAATTCACTGCAATAGTTACCAAAAGAAAACACAACTTTAAAAATTAGGGCCACGACTCACACAACTAAGCCCTGACATAGAACTCTGCTCTGATACCAACTTTGTCACGACCCAAAACAGGGGCCATGACCGGCGTTAGAGAATGAGAATTCTTTTGAATCCGGAACCTGTAGCAAGCCTAAAAATAAAATAAAACATGCAATAGTAATAATAACAACACAATTAAGTAAAATATTATGCAGCAGAATAAAATCACAAATATTAAAATAATATTTACACCAAATGAAATTAAATCAAATCCTCTTCCCATATATAAATAAACTTTTTAATATAAATCCAGTTCAAATATTTAAAGTACATATCTCATACAAATATAATACAATAATCTCACAATCTACCATAACTACTGTAGTGTCTAGATTATAAAAATAGAACTCAGGTAAGCAGTTTACATAATAAAGTCGGGGCGGAAGAAATCTGGCGTATAGGCCTGCTACTGAGGTCTGATGAAGATGACTCTCCTGAAAAATAGTCAATGGAGGAGAGTCAGACCTCGCTGAGTGAATTACTATAATATATATACATGTATACTAAATGACAATGCACATAATCACTAGTATATATAATAAATATATATACAAGCAATTACACACAGATGCAATAAAATCATTTTATATATTTTTATTTAAAATCACAATTTATGAAGGATCAAATAGAACCCTAGAAAATCGCAACCTCAAAACAGTGTTAGACAACACTCTAGTCATATAGGCTCACTTATTCCAAATATAATCACTTGATCCATTTGGACAGTAGACTGACCCCGAGACACTAAGTCAACCGAGCTCCAGTAGTATGACTGTCAGTGTGATTGGCCCCAAGACACTTGGTAACCGAGCTCCAACAATCACACTCCCAAATCATTTCACACATCAAATAATCATATCCAATCAATATCCACAAGTGGTTAGTAATATAGCCTAAATGCTATAAGCATACCGGTACGTACTCGGTCCTAGTGCCGCCCACTAGGTAGCACGTTCTATTGATATCCTTCATTATTAAATATAAAACATACATTCATAAATAAATGATGCATGAATTTCAATAAAATAACAATATAAAGCATATATATACTAGAAATATACCAAAAGTAAACCAGGTATATTTTGAGCATATATATGTCAAATAAATCCAATTCAATTACAAAATAAACTAGAAATATATTCAAAAACATTTTAAACATAATTCATTAATAAAACATGCATATAGTCTAAAATATACCAATAATAAACCAAAAGTAAACTAAAAATAAACTTAAGTACTAATTAAACCATTATGCATCTTTAGTCAAAATAAAACATAGATTTCTAAAATCATGCACCCTAGAGCATATATATATATAATAGTAACTCACAATTATTGCGCTCCATGAGATGGATCCGATGGGCCTGGTCCACTAGGCCTCGGTCTCGACGCAACTAAACAAACAAAAATGACAGGAATCAGAACAAATCTAATGGAAACTCCTAGAAACTCGATCTAGAATGCTAGACATAGAATTAGAATTAGAGTTCGACCAGACATCACATTTTACGAGAATTCTATCAAAAATATGGCAGAACCTCCCTTGTAAAATGGACATCTCTCTACTCAAAGAGTAGAGCCGGTCCTGCAAAGAAACACACATCGAAAATAAACACAAAACACAACCACAATCCCTCGATCGAACTCCAAACAACAAATCACCGATCGAGGTCCACAATTCACAAAGTATTTACAAAATATTAAAAATACCCTTATATAATAAAAGTACATTTTATAAGTAAAAATTATGTAATTAACCCTAAAACACAGTAAAAACTGATAAAAACTCATTTATTTAGAAAAATCATATATTATATATATAATTGAAAATAATTTACGAAAAATAGTTTTAATTAGTTAAAAATACTAAATAATTTTTAGAAATCATTTTTATACCTTAAATAACTATTAAAACCAATTTAATTGCATTTTTCGCCAATTTAGGGTAAAATTACCAAAATACCCATATATATATAAATATACTAAAATTAATTCACAAATTCACCAAAAATAATATAATGGCTCAAAATTAATTTTCTCAACATATTCTTCAATAATATCACTAAATAAACTCAATTAACTAATTAATTTCAATTAAATACATAATTAACCCTATTTTATCAAAATTACATAAACTAAATAAATTCAAAATAAATACATAAAAATTCACAAAAATTCCAAATAAATTTCTATAATTCATTTCAACACCTATATTTACCATAAAACACAATTTCATAATTTAATTAATTAATTTTCAAAAATTAGAAAATAATAATAAAATATTCAAAAATACCCAAAAATCAAAATAAATTCCAAAAATTCTACAAAAATTCAAACAGGAAGATTAAGCTAAAGGGAGAAATATTTGTGAAGGAATTTTTTATGAATCAATCAAATTAAAGCTCAAAAAAAATTAAGAACCCTAATAGGCCAAAATTGCAAATCGAAACCTAGTCAAATCTAGACCATTTTAAGTGAAACAAAGCTTGAAATCACACTCAACAGAGCTCAAGGAGAAGATAGAGACCGGTGGTGTCAAAAACAGTGGTCAAAAATGCTGTGAACGATGGTGAGAAGAGTTTCGACTTTCCGGTGGTTTTAAGCTCCTCCGATGCCGAAAACGGCTACTACAGGTGGCGGGGAAGGCTGAGGACGAAGGTGGCACACCGGGAGGCACACCGATGGGAAGAAAATAGTATGACAGTGACGGGAAGGTGGATGGGAACAATCGGGAAGAAGGAGAGGGAGGAGTGGCAATTTCGTAAATAATGGGAACTTTATATTTTTGATAATAAATTATGTATATATGTATATATATATATATATAAATATATATATATATATATATATATATATATATATATATATTCACACTATATATTATAATAATATAAAATCTCACACACATTAAATTTACACCACACATATATTTTAATAATATATACACATATATACTCATATATAATTATTTAATTAATATTAAAACTATATAATAAAATTAGGGTAATTAATTAAACCCTAGTTTAATTTAAATATATACACATATATACACTTTATTTTAGCACTTTAAAAATATATATGAGTTCATGCAAATTCGTGAAATTATTTAAAATAATTAATATTAAATTATTTATGTGTTAATTTCCCCGAAAATAAAATTATCAGGAAAATTTTACATAAGGTACTTAAAATAATATAAAATAATTAAATAAGCTTTAAATAAATATCAACTCGTAAAAATATCAAAATTATATACAAAAATTATTAACATTGCATATCCCAATGCAGTATAAAAATATTTAAAAACACGGGATATTACAAGGGCTAAATATAAATTCAATGGCTTACCTTGCCTCAGTGGTTTCAATACAGGCGGATTGGCAAGATACTCTTTAATTGTTTCAAATGCCTTTTGACAATCATCATTCCACTTTACAGGCTGATTTTTTTCTTGGAGTTTAAAGATAGGTCACAAATATTTGTAAGTTTTGCAATGAACCTACTAATATATTATAACTACCAAGGAAACCTCTCACTTCTTTCTCTGTCTTTTAGTGCCGGCATTTCCCGAATAGCTTTCACTTTATCTGGATCTACTTTATTTCCTCTGCTGCTAACTATGTGCCCTAGAAGCTCTCTTAAAGTAACTCCAAAAAATGCATTTCTTTAGATTGAGCCTTAGATTATACCTCTCAATTTGAGCTAAGAACTTGTTTAGAGCTTCGAAATGTCCCTCTTTTTTTTTCTATTTAACCATCATGTCATCCACATACACCTCAACCTCCTTGTGCATCATGTCATGGAAAAGAGCAGTAGCTGCCTTTTAATAAGTTGCACCTGCATTTTTTTAATCCAAAAGGCATTACTTTATAATAGTATGTCTGCTAATCTGTAATGAAAGTTGTCTTGATCTTGTCCATGACTGCCATCATTATTTGATTATAACTAGAAAACCCATCCATAAAGGAGTACATTGCACTTGATGTCACATTGTCCACTATTACATCGATGTGAGGTAAAGGAAAGTCATCCTCAGGGCATGCTTTGTTTAATCCCTGAAGTCAACACACATATGCACTTTACCATCTTTTTTAGGTATTGGCACTATGTTTGCTAACCATTGAGGGTAATCAACTACTTCTTGAAAATTAGCCTGAATTTGTTTAGCAATTTCCTCTCTTGTCTTTTCAGTCCACTCCGGTCTTAGCCTACGTAGTGTCTGCTTAATAAGTTTAATTTCTAGATAAGTGGGAATGTGATGCTCTATAATTTTCTTAGCATATCCTCATAAGTCCAAGTTAATACTACCTTTCTTTTTGTTAATATTCTCTTAAAATTTTCCCTCTCTTCAGGAGTTACCTCATGTGATATAGAAATGTTCTTTGGATTATCATTTATGCCCATGTTAAATGAATCAAATTGAATTGAATTAATGTCAAACATGCATGAACAATCTAAATTATAATGCAAAGAACAATCAGTGTCACGACCCAAAATAAGGGCCATGACCGGCGCTAGGGAACGGGAATTCTTTCTAATCCGGAACCCGTAGCAAGCCTAAAAATAAAATAAACAAGCAATAATAATAACAACAGCTCTTAATGCAGCGAAAATAAAATCATAATAATCAAAATAGAAATTAATATCTCATATATAGATAAATCCTTTAATACACGTTTCAGTTCAAACTCTTAAAATATATATCTCATATAAATACAATACACCACATCTTCAAAAAAACCATAACTACTGCAGTGTCTAGATCATAAAATGAAACTCAATACTCAGACAAGCAGTTTACATAGAGAAGCCGGGGCAGAAGAAATCCTGCGTGCAGGCCTGCTACTGAGGTCTGAAGACGATGACTCTCTTGAAAAATAGTCAACGGAGGGAAGTCAGACCTCACTGAGTGAATTACTATAATATATATACATGCATACTAAATGACAATGCATACAATTAACAGTATATATCTAATATGTATATATACAGGCAAATACACACAGATGCAGTAAAATCATTTTATATATTTTATTCAAAATCATCTTTTATGAAGGGTCAAATAGAACCCTATAATATCACAACCTCAAACAGTGTTAGACAACACTCTAGCCATATAGGCTCACTTATTCCAAATAAGTTCACTTGATCCATTTGGATAGTAGACTGGCCCCGAGACACTAAGTCAACCGAGCTCCAGCAGTCTGACTGTCAGTGTGATTGGCCCCGAGACACTAGGTCAATCGAGCTCCAGCAATCACACTCCTAAATCACATCACACATCAGATAAATCAATTCCAATGAATATCCTCAAACCGGTTAGTAATATAGTCTAAATGCTATAAGCGTACCGGTACGTACTCGGTGCTAGTCCTGCCCACTAGGTAGCACGTTCTATGGATATCCTTCATTTTAAATATAAAACACTCATTCACAAATAAATGATGCATGAATTTAAATAAAATAACAATATAAACCATATATATACTAGAAATATACCAAAAATAAACCAGGTATATTTCAAGCATATATACGTCAAATAAATCCAATTAAATTACAAAATAAACTAGAAATATACTTAAAAACATTTTAAACATAATTCATTAGCAAAACATGCATATAATTTAAAATATACCGAAAATAAACTTAAGTAATAATTGAATTATTTATGCATATTTAATCAGAATAAAACATACATTTCTAAATCATGCACCCTAAACATATATATATAAAATAGTAACTCACACTTAGTGCGCTCCTTGAGATAGGTCCGACGGGCCTGGTCCACTAGCCCTCGGTCTCGGTGTAACTAAACAAACAATAAATAACAGACATCATAATAAACCTAACAGAAAATCCTAAAAACTCGATCTAGAATATTGGACATAGAATCAAAATTAGGGTTTGACCGGATATCACGTTTTACGAGAATTCTACCGACCCTTTAAAACGGACATCTCTCTACTCAAAGAGTAGAGCCAGCCCTGCAAAGAAATGCACTTTGAAAAACAGGCACAACAACTCATCCACAACCCCTCGGTCGGACTCTAAACTACAGTCTACCGACCGGGGTCCACAGTTCACAAAATAATATAAAAATACCAAAAATATCCTTATATCACAGAAATATATTTTATACGTAGAAATTATGTAATTAACCTTAAAACACATCAAAACCGATAAAACTCATTTTATTTAGAAAAATTGTATATTATATATATAATTGAAAATAATTCACGAAAAATAGTTTTAATTAGTTAAAAATACTAAATAATTTGTAGAAATCATTTTTATACCTTAAATAACTACTAAAACCAATTATATTACATTTTTAGCCAATTTTGTGTAAAATTACCAAAATACCCTTATATATATATATACTAAAATTCATTCAAAAATTCACCAAAAATAGTATAATTATCCAAAATTAATTTTCTCAACATTTTTATCAATAATATCAATAATTAAACTCAATTAACCAATTAATTTCAATTAAAAACACAATTAACCCTATTTTTCAAAAATTACATAAACTAATTAAATTCAAAATAAATACATATAAATTCATAAAAATTCCAAATAAATTCCTATAATTCATTTCAACACCTATATTTATCATAAAACACAATTTCATAATTTATTTAATTAATTTCGGAAAATTAGAAAATAATATTAAAATATTCAAAAATACCCAAAAATCAAAATAATCTCCAAAAATTCTACAAAAATTCATACATGAAGATTAAGCTACTAGGATCAACATTTGTTAAGGGACTTTTCATGAATCAACTATTTGAAGCTCAAAAAAAAATTAAAAACCCTAAAATGGCCGAATTCGAAAAATCGAAACCTAAGCAAATCAAGACCATTTTAAGTGAAACAAAGTTTGGAATCACACTCACCGCAGCTCAAGGAGAAGAAAGAGACCAGCGGTGTCAAAAACGGTGGTCGAAAACGTTGTGAACGACATTGCTCCAACTTTCGGCTTCTCTGGCCAAAAATGGCTTCTAGACGCCGGAAACGGCTGCGGGGAGAGGCTGGGGAAGGAGGTGGCACACCAGACGGCACACCAACGGCAAGGAATCGACGGTAGCAGCGGCGGACGGTGATGGGGAACGGTCGGGAGGGAGAAGGAAGAAGAATGGCAATTTTGTAATTAATCCAAACTTTAATTTTTGTTAAATATTAAATGTATATATTTATATATATATATACTTTATACTATATATTAAAATAATATTAAATTACACACATATAATTTAATATTTTAATAATTTAATACACCTAAAATAATTAAATAACATTAAAACAAATAAACAAATAATAAAATATTAGGGTAATATTAATTAAACCCTAATTAAATAAATAAGTACACATATATATGTTATTTAGTATTTTTAAAAATATATATGAGTTCATGCAAGTCCGTAAATCTATTTAAAATATTTAGTAGTAAATTATTTACGTGAAAATTTTCCCGAAAATGCAAGTCTCGGGAAAATTTTACGTAAAGCACTATAAATAATATACAACAATTAAAATAAGTTTTAAATACATATTAACTCGTAAAATCTCATAATTATATACAAAATTATTAACACTGCATATCCAGATGAAATATTAAAACATTTAAAAACACGGGATATTACAGTCTTCCCCCCTTACAAGAATTCATCCCCGAATTCCAAAAAGAAAATGATCACAAGATCAAGAAGGGAAGAGATACGGGTAAGAAGCTCACATCTCAGCTTCAGTCTCCCATGTATGCTCCTCAACTCTGTTGCTATACCACAAAACCTTGACCATCGGAATCTGCTTCGAACGCAACTGTCAAACTTGATAATCAACGATCACCACAGGTTCTTCCACAAACGTCAAATCTTCACTCACTTCTACACTGTTGGGCTGCAACACATGTGAAGGGTCTGAGATATACTTCCTTAGCATCGAGATATGAAATACTGGATGCACCTGTGACATACGCAGAGTCAAATCCAACCGATATGCAACAGTGCCAACTCTCTCTAGAATCTCAAACAGTCCAATATATCTCGGTGCTAACTTACCCTTCTTGCCAAATCTCATCACACCCTTCATCGGAGATACCTTCAGAAAAATAAAATCTCCAATCTAAAACTCCACATCTTTGCGCCTAGGATCTGCGTAGCTCTTCTGCCTGCTAACTGCGATCTCTAATCTGCGTTTAATCATGACAACTTTCTCTATAACATCCTGAACCATCTCAGGTCCAGTCAAAGCTCTTTCACCAATCTTATCCCAACTCAAAGGGGATCTACACTTCCTTCCATATAATGCCTCATATGGTGTCATGCCAATATTGCTATGGTAGTTGTTATTATATGCAAACTCTACGAGTGGCAAATGATCATCCCAGCTACCTCCCAAATCCAGGACACACATCCTCAACATATCTTCCAGTGTCTGGATCGTCCTCTGAGATTGACCATCTGTCTGAGGATGAAAAACAATACTGAAATCCAACCTAGTGCCCATCACTTCCTGCAACTTCTGCCAAAAATGAGAGGTAAACACTGAACCTCTATCTGACACAATGGACACAGGTACTCCATGAAGGCACACGATATGCTTCACATATAACTTCGCCAATCTAGCTATGGAATAGGTGGCTTTCATAGGTAGGAAATGTGCAGACTTCGTCTACCTGTCTACAATCACCCAGATGGAATTGTATCAATCTTTAGAATGAGGTAATCCAACCACAAAATCCATAGCTATCCTTTCCCACTTCCACTCGGGAATAGGAAGAGGCTGAAGCTTCCCAGAAGGCTTCTGATGTTCAGCTTTCACTTGTTGACACGTTAGACACTTAGTAACATAATCAGCGACATCCTTCTTCAATCCATCCCACTAGTATAAGTCTCTGATACTGTGGTACATCTTACTAATACCCGGATGAACGTTGTAGGCTGTAGAATGTGCTTCCTCTAGGATCTCTTCTCTCAAATCATCCACATCACGAACACACAATCTACCACTGATCCACAACACACCGTCATCATCAAGTGTGAAATCAGTGAACTTTCCTACTCTGACATTCTCTGTAAGCTCTTCTAGAATAGGATCTCGGCTCTGAGCTACTTTAATCCTATCCCTTAGTACAGATCGCACTTTAAATTGAGCTAGCAGTCCACCTTATCTATGGATCTTCATCATCAGACCTTGATCCACCAACAGATGCAACTCCTGGATCAATGGTCTCCTCTCAACACTGATGTGAGCAAGACTGCCTAAGGACTTTCTACTCAAGGCATCTGCTACCACATTAGCTTTACCCAGATGATATAATATCTCACAGTCATAATCCTTTAATAATTCTAACCATCTTCTCTACCTCAGATTCAGATCTCGCTGCTGGAAAATGTTCTTAAGGCTCTTATGATCAGTAAATATCTCACAAGTCACCCCGTACAGATAATGTCTCCAAATCTTCAAAGCAAAGATCATTGCAGCCATTTCAAGGTCATGTGTGGGATAATTCTGCTCATGCTTCTTCAACTGCCTTGAAGAATAGGCTATCACCCTTCCATTCTGCATCAACACACAACCAAGGCCAACTCTAGAGGCATCATAATAAACTGTGAACTTGTCCACACTATTAGGCAAAGCTAGCACTGGGGCTGTGGTCAATTTCTCCTTCAACAACTAAAAACTGTTCTCACAAGCTTCTGACCACTCGAATCTAACACTCTTCTAAGTCAAGCGAGTCATAGGGG
The DNA here is from genome assembly GCA_947683625.1 of Mallotus nudiflorus. Classification (NCBI taxonomy): domain Eukaryota; kingdom Viridiplantae; phylum Streptophyta; class Magnoliopsida; order Malpighiales; family Euphorbiaceae; genus Mallotus; species Mallotus nudiflorus. The sequence continues at coordinate 267,473 of CANTUR010000493.1, forward strand.
CTGCAATTCTAGAAAAATCCTGCACAAACTGGCTATAATACCCGGCTAAACCTAGAAAATGTCGAATCTCTGTAACAGAAGTCGGTCTAGGCCACTCAGACACTGCTTCAATCTTCTGTGCATCAACCTGGATACCTTCTTTAGACACCACGTGTCCAAGAAAAGAAACACTCTCCATCGAAAAGTCACACTTCGAGAATTTAGCATAAAGTTGATGATCTCTCAGTGTCTGTAGTACAATCCTCAAGTGATATACATGCTCCTCCATACTTCTTGAATAAACTAGTATATCATCAATGAAGACTGCCATAAACTGATCCACATATGCTCTAAATACCCTATTCATCAGGTCCATAAAAGCTGCTGGTGCATTAGTCAAACCAAAAGACATCACTAGAAACTCATAATGGCCATATCGAGTGCGGAATGCTGTTTTAGGAACATCGGCTTCACTAATCCGCAGCTGATGATAACCCAACCTCAAGTCAATCTTAGAAAAGAACTGTGCACCCTGTAGCTTATCAAACAAGTCATCTATCCTCGGGAGAGGATACTTGTTCTTCACTGTCACCTTATTCAACTCTATGTAGTCAATGCATAGTCTCAGGGTACCATCCTTCTTCTTCACAAACAGGACTGGTGCACCCCAAGGAGAAACACTGGGTCTGATAAAACCCTTATCCAATAACTCTTACAACTGCTCCTTCAACTCTTTCAACTCTACAGGAGCCATTCTGTAGGGTGGCATAAATATAGGAGTAGTACTTGGAACCACATCTATACAGAACTTAATCTCTCTGTGAGGTGGTAAACCTTGCAACTCCTCAGGAAAAACATCAGGAAACTCACAAGCAATAAGAACATCTGTGAGTGACAACTTCTCTATTGAAGTATCCCTGACCAATGCCAAATATCCCTGACAACCTTTCCTCAATAACTTCCTAGCCGTAATAGCAGAAATAAGATTCTGAGGTGTTGAACTCCTATCACCCACAAACTTAAAATCTTCTTCATCCGAAATTCTGAACATCACCTCTTTATTCCTGCAATCTACCATGGCATAGTGCTGAGATAACCAATCCATTCCCAAAATAACATCACATCCAACAAAATCAAATCAGCGGGTAATTCTCTATCTCCCACGAGAACTGGACAACTAGAAAGAACAATATCGGTGTCCAAGGAATCGCTCAGAGGAGTGGCAACAGATAAAGGAAAAGCCATCCTCGAAGCTTGCCAATAAGATTTAGATGCAAAAACGGGAGAAACAAACGAATGCGTGGCACCCGGATCAAACAAAACCCATGCATCCAGGTAACAAACAAAAACAATACCTGCCACGACTACATTAGATGCCTGAGCATCCTGCTGAGTAAGGTGGAAGACTCTGGCCTGTCCTCAACCTCCCTGCTGACTGGTAGAAGCCTGGCCAACACCTCTGGCACCTCCTCTATTACCTCTACCATGACTCTGCTGTGGGACAAACTGAGTGGAACTCTGATGCTGGGCTGGGGGCAACTGAAATGGCACGGGTGCAGCACTAGCAATCGACTGCTGTGGGAATCGCAAAATCTGCGACTGCTGATACCCGAAGTAAGGACATAATCTAGCAAAATGTCCTGTCTGCCCGCATCTGAAGCATGTCAGTGGTGTCAGATAACACGGTCCCTGATGGACTCTATCGCAGGTCTGGAAAACACTGGTCGCTGATCCAGAACTATGACCACTACTACTGCTCGAAGCACCTGATCCAAATCTGAACGATCTACGCTGACCTCCATGGCCATGTCTACTGCTCCGATGCACTCGCTGCTGCTGTCTCTGACTTTGCTGAGTCGAACCTCACTGCTGACTACTCAAACCAACATGAAAACTCAAATATGGTATAGTCTGCAATCCACTCGACTGAACTCCCAGCTGGTAGTAATTAGGCATCGCTCCCTGCCTAACTAGCCTCAGATCAATCTCCTTGGCTAACTCTATAACAGATTCTAGAGTAAGGCCTGCTGTAGGCATACCAGCAAAAGCAGAACCCAAACCAGTGACATATGTAGTGACTGTAAAATACTGATCTCGCATCAGATCCTCTGCATATCTACCCAGCCGAAGAAACTCTCGGGTGTACTCCTCTACAGATCGATCTCCACGAGAAATACTGGTCAATCGAAGATGATAGCTCATGCGGAGAGGCTCTGGATAGAATCTCCTCATAAATCGCTCTCGAAACTGCGCCCAGGTCATCGCCATCATATAAGGCTGGATCATCTGAATGAACCAATCAAGGGCTGGTCCCTCGATAGATAACTCGACAATCATGATCCACTGGTACTCGGTATGAGCAGTCCGAGTGTAAGTCTCGATCGCATGCAGAAAATCTAACGGATCGGAAGTCCCATCGAAAGTAATCCTACCAACTCGGGCATAGAACAAAGCTACCTCAGGGTCAGACATACCCTGCTGATAGGCAGGTTGAATAGGTTGAACAACTGGAGGCACAGGAACATCAAACTCAGGCTCTACAGGCTCCTCGTCTTATAACTCTCTCTACCTACGGTGACCTGCCGCTCCTCGAGGTCTACCTTTGCCATGACTTCTACGTCTAACTGGCTACTCAGGAGGTAAAACCTCATCCTGAAAAGATTCATCATCCTCGGCCTCAATAACCGAGGGAGCGACACGCGCTTGCCTCCTCATTCTGAAAACACAAATGAAACGATTCAGACAAAATAGACAACAGAGGAATAACGCAAAAAACTAAAGCAAGGAATACTTATCAAGACGTAGTCGAACCTAATTCATTGTAGTAGTTTAATAGAAAACACAACTCTGAAAACTAGGGCCACAACTCACACAACTAAGCCCTGACACAGAACTCCGCTCTGATACCAACTTTGTCACGACCTAAAATAGGGGCCATGACCGGCGCTAGGGAATAGGAATTCTTTCGAATCCGGAACTCGTAGTAAGCCTAAAATTAAAATAAAATAAACAAGCAATAATAATAACAATAGCTCTTAATGCAATGGAAATAAAATCATAATTATCAAAACAGAAATTCATATCTCATATATAGATAAATCCTTTAATACACGTTTTAGTTCAAACTCTTAAAATACATATCTCATATAAATACAATACACCACATCTTCAAAACAACCATAACTATTGTAGTGTCTAGATCATAAAATAAAACTCAATACTCAGACAAGTAGTTTACATAGAAAAGCCGGGGCAGAAGAAATCTGGCGTACAGGACTGCTACTGAGGTCTGAAGATGATGACTCTCCTGAAAAATAGTCAATGGAGGGAAGTCAGACCTCATTGAGTGAATTACTATAATATATATACATGCATACTAAATGACAATGCATACAATCAATAGTATATATCTAATATGTATATATATAGGCAAATACACACAGATGCAGTAAAATCATTTTATATATTTTATTGAAAATCATCTTTTATGAAGGATTAAATAGAACCCTATAATATCGTAACCTCAAACAGTGTTAGACAACACTCTAGCCATACAGGCTCACTTATTCCAAATAAGTTCACTTGATCCATTTGGATAGTAGACTGGCCCCGAGACACTAAGTCAACCGAGCTCCAACAGTCTGACTGTTAGTGTGATTGGCCCCGAGACACTAGGTCAACCGAGCTCCAGCAATCACACTCCCAAATCACATCACACATCAGATAAATCAATTCCAATGAATATCCACAAATCGGTTAGTAATACTACCTAAATGCTATAAGCATACCGGTACGTACTCGGTCCTAGTGCTGCCCACTAGGTAGCACGTTCTATCGATATCCTTCATTTTAAATATAAAACATTTATTCATAAAAAAATGATGCATGAATTTAAATAAAATAACAATATAAACCATATATATACTAGAAATATACCAAAAATAAACCAGGTATATTTCGAGCATATATACATCAAATAAATCCAATTAAATTACAAAATAAACTAGAAATATACTTAAAAACATTTTAAACATAATTCATTAGCTATAATATCCCGTGTTTTTTTTAAAATATTTTTTACACTGTACCGGGATATGTAGTGTTAATAATTTCTGTATATTATATGATATTTTTACGAGTTAATATGTATTTAAAACCTATTTTAATTACTGTGTATTATTTACAATGTTTTACGTAAAATTTTCTCGGGACTTGCATTTTCGGGGAAATTTTCACGTAAACAATGTATTATTAATTATTTTAAATGTATTTACGGACTTGCATGAACTCATGCGTATTTTTAAATTATTAAATAAAGCCTGTGTGTGTATATATTATTTAATTAGGGTTTATTATTTCCCTAATATTTTATTAATTATTTATTTGTTTTATTGTTATTTAATTAATTTTATTTAGTATAAATTATTAAAATATTAGATTTTTATGTGTGTGGTGTATATTTGATGTGTGTAATTTAATATTATTTTAATATATAGTATAAAGTATATATATATACATATATACATCAAAAATCAAAAGAATTGGAAAATTACCATTTTGCCCCCCGAGTCTTCTTCTTCCTCCCGATCCTTCTCCTCGCCGTTCCGATCGCTGCTACCGCCATTTCTTCACTGTGGGTGTGCCGTCCGATGTGCCACCGCCTTCCCCAACCATTTCTGCCGCCTGAGGTAGCCGTTTCCGGCGCCTGGAAGTTGATTTTGGCCGGAGAAGCCGAAAATCGATCCACCGTCGATCACGTCGATTCCGGCCACCGTTTTTGACACCGCTGGTCTGTTTCTTCTCCTTGAGCTCCGGTGAGTGTGATTCTAGCTTTGGTTTGAGCTAAAATGGTTTAGATTTGCTTAGGTTTTGATTTTTCAATTTCGGCCTATTAGGGTTTTCGATTTTTTTGAGCTTCTAATTGGATGATTCATGAAAACTTCCTTCACAAATGTTGTTCCCAGTAGCTCAATCTACATGTATGAATTTTTTTAGAATTTTTGGAGATTTTTTGGATTTTTGGGTATTTTTGAATATTTTAATATTATTTTCTAATTTTCGGAAATTAATTATTTAAATTATGAAATTGGAGTTTATGGTTAAATTAGGTGTTGAAATGAATTATAGGAATTTATTTGGAATTTTTATGAATTTCTAAGTATTTATTTTGAATTATTGAAGTTTATGTGATTTTGAGAAATTAGGTTAAATGTGTTTTTATTTGAATTTAATTGGGTAATTAAGTTTAATTATTGATATTATTGATAAATATGTTGAGAAAATTAATTTTGGATAATTGTATAATTTTTGGTGAATTTTTGAAGTAATTATAGTATATTTATATATATAGGGGTATTTTGGTAATTTTACCCTAAATTGTCTAAAAATGTAATTTAATTGGTTTTAATAATTATTTAAGGTATAAAAAATGATTTCTACAAAATATTTGGTATTTTTAACTAATTAAAACTATTTTTCGTGAATTATTTTCAATTATATATATATAATATACGGTTTTACTAATAAAATGAGTTTTAATCGGTTTTTACAATGTTTCAAGGTTAATTATGTAATTTCTACATATAAAATGTAGTTATGTGATTTAAGGATATTTTTGGTATATCTGGAATATGTTCTGTATTGTGGACCCCGGTCGGTAGATTGTAGTCTGGAGTTCGACCGAGGGGTTGTGGATTATGTTAAGCCTATTTTTTTGAAGTGTATTTCTTTGTAGGGTCGGCTCTACTCTTTTGAGTAGAGAGATGTCCGTTTTACAGGGGAGGTTCTGTCGAATTTTTGATAGAATTCTCGTAAAACGTGATATCCAGTCGAACCCTAATTTTCGATTCTGTGTTTAATACTCTAGATTGAATTCTAGGATTTCTGTTAGGTTTATTCTGATGTCTATTATTTATTGCTTGTTTAGTTGCGCCGAGACCGAGGGCTAGTGGACCAGGCCCGTCGGACCTGTCTCGTGGAGCGCATTAGGTGAGTTACTATACTATATATATATGCTTAGGATGCATGATTTAGAAATGCATGTTTTATGTTGATTAAATATGCATATATAATTTGATTATTTCTTAAGTTTATATTAAGTATATTTTTGATTTATTTTTGGTATATATTAAGTTATATGCATGTTTTGTAAATAAAATATACTTAAAATGTTTTTTAAATATATTTCCAGCTTAAGTTATAATTTGATTGGATTTATTTGACATATATATACTCGAATTATACTTGGTTTACGTTTGGTATATTTCTGGTATATATATGGATTATATTGTTATTTCATTAACATTCATGCATCATTTATTTTTGTGAATGAATGTTTTACATTATTAATGATGAAGGATATCAATAGAATGTGCTACCTAGTGGGCAGCACTAGGACCGAGTACGTACCGGTACGCCTATAGTATTTAGGCTATAATACTAACTAACTATGGATATTGATTTGATGTGATTATTGATATGTGTGAGATGTGGTTTGGAGGTGTGATTGCTGGAGCTCGGTTGACCACGTGTCTCGGGGCCAATCATACTGACAGTCAGACTGCTGGAGCTCGGTTGACTTAGTGTCTCGGGGCCAGTCTACTGTCTAAATGGATTAAGTGGATATATTTGGTACAAGTGAGCCTGTGTGGCTAGAGTGTTGTCTAACACTATTTTCTGAGGTTGTGTTATTCTAGGGTTCTATGCGATCCTTCATAAACTGGGATTTTTGATAAAATATATAAAAATGATTTTTCTGCATCTGTGTGAAATTGTCTGTATATATATTAGATACACATATACTATTGATTGTATGCATCATCACTTAGTGTGTATGTATATATATTATAGTAATTCACTCAGTGAGGTCTGACTCCCCTCCGTTGACTATTTTTCAGGAGAGTCAACTTCTTCAGACCTCAGTAGCAGGTCGATACGCCGGATTTCTTCCGCCCCGGCTTCTTTATGTAAATTATCTACTTGAGTCTTATTTTATAATCTAGATACTGCAGTAGTTGTGAATTATAGTATTGGATTTCATGTATTTTATTTTAAAGAGATGTATTTTGTTAAAACTGGATTTGTATTAAAGACTATATATATGTGATGAGATGAGTTTTGAATTAAATCCAGTGATGAAAATGATATTATGATATTATGATTTTTATTTCTGCTGCATATTATATTGTTATTGTTATTATTGCATGTTTATTTTATTTTTAGGCTTGCTACGGGTTCCGGATTCGAAAGAATTCCCGTTCCCTAGCGCCGGTCATGGCCCCTGTTTTGGGTCGTGACAAAGTTGGTATCAGAGCGGAGTTCTGTGTCAGGGCTTAGTTATGTGAGTTATGGCCCTAGTTTTAAAGTTATGATTTCTGTTGGACTACTGCAGTGTATTAGGTTCGAGTATGTCTTGATAAGTATTCCTTGCTGTAGTTTTCAGCGTTATTCCTCCGTTGTCTGTTTTGTCTGAATTTTTCCGTTTATCTTTTCAGAATGAGGAGGCGAGCGCGTGTCGCTCCACCGGTCGTTGAGGCCAAGGATGATGAGTCTTTTCAGGATGAGGTTTTACCTCCTGAGCAGCCAGTTAGACGTAGAGGTCGTGGCAGAGGTAGACCTCGAGGAGCGGCAGGTCGCCGTAGGCAGAGAGAGTTACAGGATGAGGAGCCTGTAGAGCTTGAGTTTGATGTTCCTGTGCCTCCAGTTGTTCAGCCTGTTCAGCCTGCCTATCAGCAGGGTATGTCTGACCCTGAGGCAGCTTTGTTTTATGCCCGAGTTGGCAGGATTGCTTTTGATGGTACTTCCGATCCGTTAGATTTTCTATATGCGATTGAGACTAGGACTCGGACTGCTCATACCGAGTACCAGCGGATCATGATCGTCGAGTTGTCTGTCGAGGGACCAGCTCTAGATTGGTTCATTCAGATGATCCAGCCTTATATGATGACGATGACGTGGGCTCAGTTCCGAGAGCGATTTATGAGGAGATTCTGTCCAGAGCCTCTTCGTTTGAGTTATCATCTTCGTCTGACCAGTATTTCTCGTGGAGATCGATCTGTAGAGGAGTATACCCGAGAGTTTCTTCGATTGGGTAGATATGCTGAGGATCTGATGCGAGATCAGTATTTTGCAGTCACTACATACGTTACTGGTTTGGGTTCAGCTTTTGCTGGTATGCCTACAGCAGGTCTTACTCTGGAGTCTGTGATTGAGCTAGCTAAGGAGATTGAGTTGAGACTAGTTAGGCAGGGAGCGATGCCTGATTATTACCAGCTAGGAGTTCAGTCGAGTGGATTGCAGGCTACTCCATATTTGAGTTTTCATGTTGGATCGAGTAGTCAGCAGCGAGGTTCGACTCAGCAGAGTCAGAGACAGCAGCAGCGAGTGCATCAGAGCAGTAGACATGGCCGTGGAGGTCAGCGTAGATCGTTCAGATTTGGGTCAGGTGCTTCGAGCAGCAGCAGTGGTCGTAGTTCTGGATCAGCAGCCAGTGTTTGTCAGACTTGTGGTGGAGTCCATCAGGGACCGTGTTATCTGACACCACTGACATGTTTCAGATGCGGGCAGACAGGACATTTTGCCAGATCGTGTCCTTATTCTGGGTATCAGCAGTAGCAGATTCCGCGATTCCCACAGCAGTCGATTGCTAGTGCAGCACCCGTGCCATTTCAGTTACCCCCAGCCCAGCATCAGAGTTCCACACAATTTGTTCCACAGCAGAGTCATGGTAGAGGTACTAGAGGAGGTGCCAGAGGTGTTGGCTAGGCTTCTACCAGTCAGCAGGGAGGTCGAGGTCAGGCCAGAGTTTTTCATCTGACTCAGCAGGATGCTCAGGCATCTAATGCAGTCGTGGCAGGTATTGTTTCTGTTTGTTACCTGGATGCATGGGTTTTGTTTGATTCGGGTGCCACGCATTCGTTTGTTTCTCCCATTTTTGCTTCTAAATCTTGTTGGCAAGCTTCGAGGATGGCTTTTCCTTTGTCTGTTGCCACTCTGAGTGATTCTTTGGACGTCGATATTGTTCTTTCTGGTTGTCCAGTTCTCGTGGGAGATAGAGAACTACCCGCTGATTTGATATTGTTGGATGTGATGGAGTTTGATGTTATTCTAGGAATGGATTGGTTATCTCAGCACTTCACCGTGGTAGATTACAGGAATAAGGAGGTGACTTTTAGAATTCCTGGTGAAGTAGAGTTTAAGTTTGTTGGTGATAGGAGTACAGCACCTCAGAATCTTATTTCTGCTATTACAGCTAGGAAGTTGTTGAGGAAAGGTTGTCAGGGGTTTTTGGCATTGGTTAGGGATACGTCAGTGGAGAAGTTGTCACTCACAGATGTTCCTGTTGCTTGTGAGTTTCCTGATGTTTTTCTCGAGGAGTTGCCAGGTTTACCACCTCATAGAGAGATTGAGTTCTGTATAGATGTGGTTCCAGGTACTACTCCTATATCTATGCCACCTTATCGAATGGCTCCTGCAGAGTTGAGAGAGCTGAAGGAGCAGTTGCAAGAGTTGTTGGATAAGGGTTTTATTAGACCTAGTGTTTCTCCTTGGGGTGCACCAGTCTTGTTTGTGAAGAAGAAGGATGGTACCCTGAGACTGTGCATTGACTACAGAGAGTTGAATAAGGTGACAGTGAAGAACAAGTATCCTCTCCCGAGGATAGATGATTTGTTTGATCAGCTACAAGGTGCACAGTTCTTTTCTAAGGTTAACTTGAGGTCGGGTTATCATCAGCTGCGTATCAGTGAATCCGATATTCCTAAGACAGCATTTCGCACTAGATATGGTCATTATGAGTTTCTGGTGATGTCTTTTGGTTTGACTAATGCACCAGCAGCTTTTATGGACCTGATGAACAGAGTATTCAGACCGTATGTGGATCAGTTTGTAGTAGTCTTCATTGATGATATACTGGTTTATTCGAGGAGTATGGAAGAGCATGTATATCACTTGAGGATTGTACTACAGACACTGAGAGATCATCAGCTTTATGCTAAATTCTCGAAGTGTGATTTCTGGATGGAGAGTGTTTCTTTTCTTGGACACGTAGTGTCTAAAGAAGGTATTCAGGTTGATCCACAGAAGATTGAAGCAGTATCTAAATGGCCTAGACCTACTTCTGTTATGGAGATTCAGAGTTTTCTGGGTTTAGCCGGGTATTATAGGCGGTTTGTGCAGGATTTTTCCAAAATTGCAGCCCCTATGACTCGCTTGACTCAGAAGAATGTTAGATTCGAGTGGTCAGAAGCTTGTGAGAATAGTTTTCAGTTATTGAAGGAGAAATTGACCACAGCGCCAGTATTAGCTTTGCCTAATAGTGTGGATAAGTTCACAGTTTACTGTGATGCCTCTAGGATTGGTCTTGGTTGTGTGTTGATGCAGAATGGAAGGGTGATAGCCTATGCTTCGAGGCAGTTGAAGAAGCATGAGCAGAACTATCCCACACATGATCTTGAGATGGCTGCAGTGATTTTTGCTTTGAAGATTTGGAGACATTATTTGTACGGGGTGACTTGTGAGATATTTATTGATCACAAAAGCCTTAAGTACATTTTCCAGCAGCGAGATTTGAATTTGAAGCAGAGAAGATGGTTGGAATTGTTGAAGGACTATGATTGCGAGATTCTTTACCATCCGGGTAAAGCTAATGTTGTAGCAGATGCCTTGAGTAGGAAGTCCTCAGGTAGTCTTGCTCACATCAGTGTTGAGAGGAGACCATTGATCCAGGAATTGCATCTGTTGGTGGATCAAGGTCTGATGATGAAGATTAGTAGATCAGGTGGACTGTTAGCTCAATTTAGACTACGATCTGTATTGAGAGATAGGATTAAAGCAGCTCAGAGCCGAGATCCTATTCTGGAAGAGCTTGCAGAGAATGTCAGAGCAGGGAAGTTCACTGATTTCACACTCGATGATGATGGTGTGTTGTGGATTAGTGGTAGATTGTGTGTTCCTGATGTGGATGACTTGAGAGAGGAGATTTTAGAAGAAGCACATTCTACAGCTTACAACGTTCATCCAGGTGTTACTAAGATGTACCACAGTATCAGAGATTTATACTGGTGGGATGGATTGAAGAAGGATGTCGCTGATTATGTTGCTAAGTGCTTGACGTGTCAACAAGTGAAAGCCGAACATCAGAAGCCTTCTGGGAAGCTTCAGCCTCTTACTATTCCCGAGTGGAAGTGGGAAAGGATAACTATGGATTTTGTGGTCGGTTTACCTCCTTCGAAGGATGGATACGATTCCATCTGGGTGATTGTAGACAGATTGACGAAGTCTGCACATTTCTTGCCTGTGAAAACCACATATTCAGTTGCTAGATTGGCGAAGTTGTATGTGAAGCATATTGTGTGCCTTCATGGAGTACCTGTGTCCATTGTGTCAGATAGAGGTTCGGTGTTTACTTCTCATTTTTGGCAGAAGTTGCAGGAAGCGATGGGCACTAGGTTGGATTTTAGTACTGCTTTTCATCCTCAGACAGATGGCCAGTCTGAGAGGATGATCCAGACACTGGAAGATATGTTGAGGATGTGTGTCCTGGATTTGGGAGGTAGCTGGGATGATCATTTATCGCTTGTTGAGTTTGCATATAATAACAGCTACCATAGCAGTATTGGTATGGCACCGTATGAGGCGTTGTATGGAAGGAAGTGTAGATCCCCGTTGAGTTGGGATGAGATTGGTGAGAGAGCTTTGACTGGACTAGAGATGGTTCAGGATGCTGCAGAGAAGGTTGCCTTGATTAAGTGAAGATTAGAGACCGCAGTTAGTAGACAGAAGAGTTATGCGGATCCTAGGCACAGAGTTGTGGAGTTTCAGGTTGGAGATTTCATTTTTCTGAAGGTATCTCCGATGAAGGGTGTGATGAGATTTGGCAGGAAGGGTAAGTTAGCACCGAGATATATTGGACCGTTTGAAATTCTAGAGAGAGTTGGCACTGTTGCATATCGGTTGGATTTGCCTCCGAGTATGTCACAAGTGCATCCAGTATTTCATATCTCGATGTTGAGGAAGTATATCTCAGACCCTTCACACATGTTGCAGCCCGATAGTGTGGAAGTGAGTGAAGATTTAACTTTTGCGGAAGAACCTGTGGCGATCGTTGATTATCAAGTTCGACAGTTGCGATCGAAGCAGATTCCGATGGTCAAGGTTCTGTGGCGTAGCGACAGAGTTGAAGAGCATACGTGGGAGACTGAAGCTGAGATGTGAGCTTCTTACCCGTATCTCTTTCCTTCCTGATTCTGTAATCTTGTTTTTTTTGGAATTCGGGGACGAATTCTTGTAAGGGGGGAAGACTGTAATATCCCGTGTTTTTTTTAAAATATTTTTTACACTGTACCGGGATATGCAGTGTTAATAATTTCTGTATATTATATGATATTTTTATGAGTTAATATGTATTTAAAATCTATTTTAATTACTGTGTATTATTTACAATGTTTTACGCAAAATTTTCCCGGGACTTGCATTTTCGGGGAAATTTTCACGTAAACAATGTATTATTAATTATTTTAAATGTATTTACGGACTTGCATGAACTCATGCGTATTTTTAAATTATTAAATAAAGCCTGTGTGTGTATATTTATTTAATTAGGGTTTATTATTTCCCTAATATTTTATTAATTATTTATTTATTTTATTGTTATTTAATTAATTTTATTTAGTATAAATTATTAAAATATTAGATTTTTATGTGTGTGGTGTATATTTGATGTGTGTAATTTAATAATATTTTAATATATAGTGTAAAGTATATATATATATACATATATACATCAAAAATCAAAAGAATTGGAAAATTACCATTTTGCCCCCCGAGTCTTCTTCTTCCTCTCGATCCTTCTCCTCGCCGTTCCGGTCGCTGCTATCGCTGTTTCTTCACCGTGGGTGTGCCGTCCGGTGTGCCACCGCCTTCCCCAACCATTTCCGCCGCCTGAGGTAGCCGTTTCCGGCGCCTGGAAGTCGATTTTGGCCGGAGAAGCCGAAAATCGATCCACCGTCGATCACGCCGATTCCGGCCACCGTTTTCAACACCGCCGGTCTCTTTCTTCTCCTTGAGCTCCGGTGAGTGTGATTCTAGCTTTGGTTTGAGCTAAAATGGTTTAGATTTGCTTAGGTTTCGATTTTTCAATTTCGGCCTATTAGGGTTTTCGATTTTTTTGAGCTTCTAATTGGATGATTCATGAAAACTTCCTTCACAAATGTTGTTCCCAGTAGCTCAATCTACATGTATGAATTTTTTTATAATTTTTGGAGATTGTTTGGATTTTTGGGTATTTTTGAATATTTTAATATTATTTTCTAATTTTCGAAAATTAATTATTTAAATTATGAAATTGGAGTTTATGGTTAAATTAGGTGTTGAAATGAATTATAGGAATTTATTTGGAATTTTTATGAATTTCTAAGTATTTATTTTGAATTATTGAAGTTTATGTGATTTTGAGAAATTAGGTTAAATGTGTTTTTATTTGAATTTAATTGGGTAATTAAGTTTAATTATTGATATTATTGATAAATATGTTGAGAAAATTAATTTTGGATAATTGTATAATTTTTGGTGAATTTTTGAAGTAATTATAGTATATTTATATATATAGGGGTATTTTGGTAATTTTACCCTAAATTGTCTAAAAATGTAATTTAATTGGTTTTAATAATTATTTAAGGTATAAAAAATGATTTCTACAAAATATTTGGTATTTTTAACTAATTAAAACTATTTTTCGTGAATTATTTTCAATTATATATATAATATACGGTTTTACTAATAAAATGAGTTTTAATCGGTTTTTACAATGTTTCAAGGTTAATTATGTAATTTCTACGTATAAAATGTAGTTATGTGATTTAAGGATATTTTTGGTATATCTGGAATATGTTCTGTATTGTGGACCCCGGTCGGTAGATTGTAGTCTGGTGTTCGACCGAGGGGTTGTGGATTGTGTTGAGCCTATTTTTTCGAAGTGTATTTCTTTGTAGGGTCGGCTCTACTCTTTTGAGTAGAGAGATGTCCGTTTTACAGGGGAGGTTCTGCCGAATTTTTGATAGAATTCTCGTAAAACGTGATATCCAGTCGAACCCTAATTTCCGATTCTGTGTTTAATACTCTAGATTGAATTCTAGGATTTCTGTTAGGTTTATTCTGATGTCTATTATTTATTGCTTGTTTAGTTGCGCCGAGACCGAGGGCTAGTGGACCAGGCCCGTCGGACCTGTCTCGTGGAGCGCATTAGGTGAGTTACTATACTATATATATATGCTTAGGATGCATGATTTAGAAATGCATGTTTTATGTTGATTAAATATGCATATATAATTTGATTATTTCTTAAGTTTATATTAAGTATATTTTCGGTTTATTTTTGGTATATATTAAGTTATATGCATGTTTTGTAAATAAAATATACTTAAAATGTTTTTTAAATATATTTCCAGCTTAAGTTATAATTTGATTGGATTTATTTGACATATATATACTCGAATTATACCTGGTTTACGTTTGGTATATTTCTGGTATATATATGGATTATATTGTTATTTCATTAACATTCATGCATCATTTATTTTTGTGAATGAATGTTTTACATTATTAATGATGAAGGATATCAATAGAACGTGCTACCTAGTGGGCAGCACTAGGACCGAGTACGTACCGGTACGCCTATAGTATTTAGGCTATAATACTAACTAACTGTGGATATTGATTTGATGTGATTATTGATATGTGTGAGATGTGGTTTGGAGGTGTGATTGCTGGAGCTCGGTTGACCACGTGTCTCGGGGCCAATCACACTGGCAGTCAGACTGCTGGAGCTCGGTTGACTTAGTGTCTCGGGGCCAGTCTACTGTCTAAATGGATTAAGTGGATATATTTGGTACAAGTGAGCCTGTGTGGCTAGAGTGTTGTCTAACACTATTTTCTGAGGTTGCGTTATTCTAGGGTTCTATGCGATCCTTCATAAACTGGGATTTTCGATAAAATATATAAAAATGATTTTTCTGCATCTGTGTGAAATTGTCTGTATATATATTAGATACACATATACTATTGATTGTATGCATTATCACTTAGTGTGTATGTATATATATTATAGTAATTCACTCAGTGAGGTCTGACTCCCCTCCGTTGACTATTTTTCAGGAGAGTCAACTTCTTCAGACCTCAGTAGCAGGTCGATACGCCGGATTTCTTCCGCCCCGGCTTCTTTATGTAAATTATCTACTTGAGTCTTATTTTATAATCTAGATACTATAGTCGTTGTGAATTACAGTATTGAATTTCATGTATTTTATTTTAAAGAGATGTATTATGTTGAAACTGGATTTGTATTAAAGACTATATATATGTGATGAGATGAGTTTTGAATTAAATCCAGTGATGAAAATGATATTATGATATTATGATTTTTATTTTCGCTGCATATTATATTGTTATTGTTATTATTGCATGTTTATTTTATTTTTAGGCTTGCTACGGGTTCCGGATTCGAAAGAATTCCCGTTCCCTAGCGCCGGTCATGGCCCCTGTTTTGGGTCGTGACATTAGCAAAACATGCATATAATTTAAAATATATGGAAAATAAACTAAAAATAAACTTAAGTAATAATTGAATTATTTATGCATACTTAATCAGAATAAAACATACATTTCTAAATCATGCACCCTAAACATATATATATAAAATAGTAACTCACACTTAGTGCGCTCCTCGAGATAGGTCCGACGGGCCTGGTCCACTAGCCCTCGGTCTCGGCGCAACTAAATAAACAATAAATAACAGACATCAGAATAAACCTAACAGAAAATCCTAAAAACTCGATCTAGAATATTTGACACAGAATCAAAATTAGGGTTTGACCGGATATCACGTTTTACGAGAATTCTATCAAAAATTCGACAGAACCTCCCCTATAAAATGGACATCTCTCTACTCAAAGAGTAGAGCTGATCCTGTAAAGAAATGCACTTCAAAAAATAGGCACAACAACTCATCCACAACCCCTCGGTCGGACTCCAAACTACAGTCTACCGACCGGGGTCCACAATTCACAAAATAATATAAAAATACCAAAAATATCCTTATATCACAGAAATATATTTTATACGTATAAATTACGTAATTAACCTTAAAACACATTAAAACCGATAAAACTCATTTTATTTAGAAAAATCGTATATTATATATATAATTGAAAATAATTCACGAAAAATAGTTTTAATTAGTTAAAAATACTAAATAATTTATAGAAATCATTTTTATACCTTAAATAACTATTAAAACCAATTAAATTACATTTTTAGCCAATTTTATGTAAAATTACCAAAATGCCCTTATATATATATATACTAAAATTCATTCAAAAATTCACCAAAAATAGTATAATTATCCAAAATTAATTTTCTCAACATTTTTATCAATAATATCAATAATTAAACTCAATTAACCAATTAATTTCAATTAAAAACACAATTAACCCTATTTTTCAAAAATTACATAAACTAATTAAATTCAAAATAAATACATATAAATTCATAAAAATTCCAAAAAAATTCCTATAATTCATTTCAACACCTATATTTATCATAAAACACAATTTCATAATTTATTTAATTAATTTCCGAAAATTAGAAAATAATATTAAAATATTCAAAAATACCCAAAAATCAAAATAATCTCCAAAAATTCTATAAAAATTCATACATAAATATTAAGCTACTAGGATCAACATTTGTTAAGGGACTTTTCATGAATCAACCATTTGAAGCTCAAAAAAAATCAAAAACCCTTAAATGGCCGAATTCGAAAAATTGAAACCTAAGAAAATCAAGACCATTTTAAGTGAAACAAAGTTTGAAATCACACTCACCGCAGCTCAAGGAGAAGAAAGAGACCGACGGTGTTGAAAACGGTGGCCGAAAACGTCATGAACGACGTTGCTCCAACTTTTGGCTTCTCTGGCCAAAAATGGCTTCCAGATGCCGGAAACGACTGCAACAGGCTGTGGGAGAGGCTGGGGAAGGAGGTGGCACGCCGGACGGCACACCAATGGCAAGGAATCGACGGTAGCAGCGGCGGATGATGATGGGGAACGGTCGAGAGGGAGAAGGAAGAAGAATGGCAATTTTGTAATTAATCCAAACTTTAATTTTTGTTAAATATTAAATGTATATATGTATATATATATATATATATATATATACTTTATACTATATATTAAAATAATATTAAATTACACACATTAAATATACACCATACACATATAATTTAATATTTTAATAATTTAATACACCTAAAATAATTAAATAACATTAAAACAAATAAACAAATAATAAAAATATTAGGGTAATATTAATTAAACCCTAATTAAATAAATAAGTACACATATATACGTTATTTAATATTTTTAAAAATATATATGAGTTCATGCAAGTCTGTAAATCTATTTAAAATATTTAGTAGTAAATTATTTACGTGAAAATTTTCCCGAAAATGCAAGTCCCGGGAAAATTTTACGTAAAGCACTATAAATAATATACAACAATTAAAATAAGTTTTAAATACATATTAACTCGTAAAACCTCATAATTATATAAAAAATTATTAACACTGCATATCCCGATGAAATATTAAAACATTTAAAAACACGAGATATTACAATCACGATGCACATCACACAAGTAAAACCAGCATTCATATTATTGACCATGGAAAAAACAAAATTTTTGTCCTCAAATAAACTAGATGTTATTACATCAGTTTCATCATAAAATACATCAACAAAACTATCACTAATGATAGTAGCTAAACCCTACGGTGGCTCCTCTTCAAGTGGTAAACATAACGATCTTTAATAGCAGCATTGTCCATCCTCTCAGCTACCAGCTTCATCACTTCTTCTTTGTTGTCCTTCACTAGATTCTCCATAATTTGCTCCTTAAAGATCTTAAACCCAGGGACATCTACTCCACCAACACTGACTGATTCTTTGGCTCGCAGATAGTATTTGCCTTCCCCTGGCTTGATGAAGTTCTGACTTAAAGAACCAACTTTTGCATAAAGCTTCCTCTTTTCTGCATTAAATCTCTTCCTTGCCCTACTACCTTTTGGCTTTGCTTCCCTTGTAAAACCCAATCCTGTTGTGTCATCTTGAGTTTTAAATCCTAGGAATTTAGGACTTCCTTGTTCATTCTTCCCCAGTCCTTGTCCAAGCCAGCAATTCATGCTCTTCATCATTTTTGCTACTCTCAAATCCATTTCAATCCTATCAAATATCCCAGCAATCCAGAAACTAGGGGGTGCACACACATGTTTCTGTTTATCCAATATATATGCCACAACATCATTGGTCACAACTTCTCCTTCATAAGGAAATTTTATCTTTTAATGCACAGTTGAGGGTACCCCTCCCAAGGCATGGAACCATGGTTATCCCGATAATAAGGCATAAGTGACTAGAATGTCTAGCATGGCAAACTCAATGGTTGATTCCATGGGTCCTGTTTTAACCAAAGCTTGGATTGTCCCCTCCACATTCCTAGTATTGTCATCATAAGCTCTGATTATGAGGTTTGAATCTGTTAAGTCTTCAGCTTTTAAACCTAAGTTAGGCATGATTTTCAAAGGACATACATTAATAGCAGAACCATCATCGACCATAGTAAAATTGGTTCTTTTTCCCCTCACCTCAATTGTTATAAATAATGCCTTATTATGGTTTCTTCCTTCTAAAGGCAAGTCATCATCTCAGAACATTATCAGCCCGTATTTCTTTTCTATAACCTTTGCTACCATAGCTTCTAGAGTAGCGGCTATTTCAATATTCATGTTCAATAGAGCTTTGATAAGAGCTCTTCTATGGCTGCCTGAATGCATCAGTAATTCCTAAATGTTGACATTTGCCTTAGCCTTCTTTAGTTATTCCAAAATCAAATCCTCTTTCTATTTTTCTTCTATCTCTGCATCTTCTATTTCTTCTCTTTCTGTTACTCTTTTTGTTTTCTTTTCTGCTTCTTTCTAATTCTTCCCACTTCTAGTGACATGATTCACTTTAGGATCATCACTCTAGATATCAAAACCGTCTGGGCTTTCTTTATCAAAGTCATACCATATGTTAATAACTCCAATGATTCGGTCTCTTTTCCCATCTTTTCACACTTCCATTGTGCATGTTTCCTTCCCTTTCAGATCTCCCATATTGAGCTTGCCTAAGTGTTGATTCAAAAAATCTTCAACTCCTTCTTGAGACTGTTAAGGAGCTAAAAGGTCATTCTCAAATTCATCACCCCACCCTATAGGCACGATTGATTCAATAGGGATATTAGCTGAGGATGGTTTTGAGTAGAATACTCAGTAATCAAACTTGCTTGAGGGTTGGCCTAGTAAATCTTTCACTCCTCTCTATGGCTATCCGAAAGGTTCTCCATTGGGTATAGGGTTGAGGTCCTCGAAGGAGCTTAGCACTTCTTCTTCGCTAACCCCTAAGTTGATCATCATGGTGGCTAGTGGTGGAACATTTTAGTAGTCTAGGAAAGGGTTGTTTCTAGTGTTTGGGTTAGAGTTGGATTTTTCAGGGTCAATGATTTTTTTGGAGTCTATCAGGTTTTGGATCTCATGTTTTAAGTGGATACAATTGTCTGTGGGATGGTGAGTAGCTCGGTGGAATTTACAGTAACTATTAGGGTAAAAAATAGGGACATTTGGGTTTTATGACTTAGAAAAGGTTAAGGGTTGGAGTAGGCCTTTTTGGATTAACCTCTTTAGGACTTTAGAGAGTGGTTGGCTAAAGTTGGAGAACCTTCGAGGTTGCTGAATTACACGCACCTCTATAACTCAGCTAGTACTTCCCTATTATGTGCCCCCAATTGAGTAATTTCGGGTTACTGAGCCTCTAGAATTCTTCTTTTTCTCATTCTCTATCTCTTCAGCTTGTAGACCATTATCATATAGATCTATAAAGGTCTTTGGGTTCATTATTTACAGTCTTTTGACCAAATTAGGTGATACATTATGAACAATCATCCTAACTTGATCCTTTTCAGCCATTTTATTTTTTATCAGTCCTGCCTTATTCATGAATCTGGTGAGGAAATCAGAAAAAAGGATTCATTGGGTTTTTGCTTAGTCAACTCCAAATCCCTACCAGACACTTCCAATTGAGTGTTATAATCCTATTATTTTAAGAATGCAGTACATAGTTCCTTCCAGTCAGCCCTAATAGACTTTTCTAACCCATGGTACCAATTTACAGCCATTCCCTCCAGTGATACTACAAACAGCCTAGCAACTACTGACAATGGTGCTTTAGTAAGTATTGACTCAAATGAATCCTTGGATCTCCTCTCTAATCAAACTTCTACAGTTGAGGTATTTTGAATTTTTCAAGCAGTTTATCTCCCTCTATTTGCAGCATGTCATCAAAGTCAAAAGAATACCCCATTCCTTATTCTCTAATCAACTCTTCCATCTTGGACATTTTTTGAGTTAGTGCTTACATCTGCTTGGCCTCATGATCATGGAACAATTCAAGTGACTCGCTCTTCACCTTTTCTACCATATAGTTTTCAACGTCTTCCAGTCTCACATAAGTAGCAGGCACATTTCTAGCAGCAAGTTGCCCTCCAGCATTGTTAGCAGGAGGTGGAGGAGCTACAGCAATAGGTGGAGCTCCTATAGTAGGTGGCTATTCAATAGTAGCAGCAGGTGGTTGTTCAACAACAGGTTGCACTAGTCTAGCCAAAGCCTGTCTCAGTTCATCTTGCATCATAGCTCTCATGTCATCCATCAAAGCTCCCTTAATTTCCTCTAAGGTCCATATCTCTAGTTGTTGTTCCATTTCAGTCTGTTCAGTCTGAGTTGATTCAGTTTCTAGGTATAGTGGATTGATTAGACTCTTCTCTAGTTCTTGAAGGATCTCTTAAGCTATTAACTTTGGGCTTAGATATGTTCTGGTTAATCTACCACCTCTTTGTCCCCAGGCAGGAGAAGACCCAGATGAATCCATAATGGCTGCAAAATAAGGTGTTAGTATAATGCATGGATTGTATGTATGCATCTCTACATGATGCTTGTGTTTGTGCAACAAGTAGCAAGCAAACACTTAGCAAGTAGTGAGTATCAAGAAGCAATTAATAGGCCATCATGCAAGTAAACCTTCCAACCTTATTTCTCCTACACACGTATTCAATGGCAAGTCTCTTTTCCTAGGATTTTTGGTCTTGGCCTTAATATCAACAAGGGATATTAAGAGCCGACACGCATGCCAAATCTCTCTTTAAAACAAAACGCATAGAAACAACATTTCTAAATATAAAGGTCTAGCCTAATCCTTATTAGCCTAAATGAGCTTCAAAGGTATAGGCCTGGGCTTTTATAAATAGAAATACCTCATGGCAATTTAAACAAACAAGCACTTTGTGTAAAAAAATCCTAGGGGAAGTAACTAGGCCAATATATGTGGTTAGCATCTGGTGAAAAGTTGAGTTTCCCTTAGGAAGATGCTCTCCATTATGGACTTTGAGTTACAGGCCAAGGTTAGAGGGGCCCAGGATCCTTTACCAACTCGAGAGAAGATTACCCCCCTTAAGGACTTGGGTTACAGACTCTAGTCAGATGAGCCCGATAATCTCTCTTGAACCGAGTTAAGGCTAAGAGTGATGGTTAGCCAATCTATAACTCCATAAAGCTAGTGGAATCATAAACCAACATCATCAGTTTAGTAGGGACATGCAGAATGAATGCAAGAATGAAATAATAATCAATAAAATAATTCTAAAGAACACAAGTAGAATCAGTATCTCTTATCCCAAGTGGAGTCGTCACTGTAGACGGTAGGGTTTAGCACGCGTCTAAGATTTTAGCAACCGTAACATTGTTTAGGGTCAGGTCCTTAGGGAACACACTATTATGTCACAAAGTCATAGCGTGGAGAAGAAGAGTTGCCACCCAGGGTAATAACTGGGACAATTTGATTGGTAGTACTCGATTCTCTAAAAGAAAGTTAGCACCACAACCAGGAGATTCTGGGAACAGAATACTAACTTCTCTAAGTCTTGTGGTCATTTAGAATAATTTTATAAATGATTATTTCATCCTCTAATCATTTGACATCCATCTAACCCTAGGCATCTAGCCAATAAAATTACACATAAAAAATTCACTCAAGATCACGTTGTCCCTAAGTCTAAACTATGTTAATTTTATTAAAAAGTTAGCTAGATTTATATTTTATTTACAAGTGAGAAAGGGACTAAAGGTGGGCCTACATTTTATTAATTAGTGAGCCTAGATATATTTATTTTAGTTTGTCTAAGGAATGGGCTTAAGTATATTTAATTTTAAAGGAAAGTTAAATTAGTAGGCCTAAGTCTAACTTGGTTTTACTTAAAATGAGAAGTGGGCTTAGGTCTATTTATTTTAAAAGAGATGAAATTAAGTGGATTGAGCTAAGTCTAAACAAGTTTTAATTAACTAAGTGGGCCTAAAATCTAATTAACCTAATGGGCCTAAATTGATTTTAATTATTTAAAGCCCTAAACCATTTTTTAAAGCCTACTTAAAGTGAGTTGGACCTAAGCGTGGGCTTGGGGCCTAAAATAATTAAAAAAACCCAAAAAAAAAAAAACAACCCAAAACAAATAAAACATAAAAAAGGATCAAACATACATTATAGTGATTTTCTAAAAAAAAAACCTAAATCAATTACATGCGAACCCTAAATTAAGCTATTGCCACCATTGATTTTAATTGATTTTTTTACCCAATTGAACCTAATTACTAATTGATTTTAAATGCAGAAAATCTTTCACTATTCCCACTAATGGGGCTATTACAAACTACGTAAGAAAATTAAAATTAAACAATTATACACCCATGAATTAAAATTACTACATAGAATACATAAATGCAAAATGAAAATTAAAACCCTAATCTCTGTTGGAAAATAGTACAAATTATTCCATAGTATTCCATGGATCTTCTGTTCGTTTGAACACAGACAGTATCCTCCTCAATCCACAACCGAACATCAAAATAAAAAAATACTGAAACAAAAAGATTAGTAAAATTAAATCAAATAACAAACTATCAATCAAAAAGATTGTGAAATAAAAGAGAGAAGGGAAAGAGAAAATGGAGTGTTGTGCAAATGCTTGTTTTAGCCCCTCAAACTAGGATTCTCACTGTTGAAATTAAATTGTTGTTAATTCTAGACTGGAACTAAAAAGAACAACGAATCACCCTTATTAAAATGAACCGTATTAAGAAAACTAAGGCTTTGAAAGAACAAAATAAATCAAATTTTATGGTGTACAGGGTGTTCTTAGTAGTATCTGGATTTTAGGGTTTTTTTTGCGCAGTCAAGTTTTTTTTTAAGTTATTCTCTCTCGTTTTCTCTTGCTACTTAGGGTTTTTTATCTCTTTGTTTTTTCCCCTTTTTTCTTTTCTTTTTTTTAGTTTATGTGTGTGAGTCCCAAGCCCCTCTGCACGCATGCAGAATTTTTGCTTTTTAAAGTAGAGTTTGTGCGTACTAACTTCCCAAATTTGCAGGAACGCTCATCTCTTCCAAAATAAACTGATAAGAATTTTTATTTTTGAAAGTTATTTACGCATTTTGAATGCGTCAAATCCTTTTTCAGATAAAAATAATAATAATATTCAATTTTCAACCAATCAAAACACTAAAAAATTGAAAAAAATAAAAAAATAAAAAAGGGACTTTTTATGCATCGGCATTGTGTAATGCCGATCCTAATTTTTTTACTTTTAATTACCAAAAGACTCCTAAAAAATTGACTTCTTTATAATCAAATCCTAAAAAATGTTGCAATTTAGTCCCTAAAGTCCAGAAGATTAACAACTGAGTTCAATTTTTGACCAAATTTCATCATAGGGGCTTACATCACAATTGTGCACAATTGCATCCCGAAATTGGGTGCTTACACATGGGATGCCATGGACTAAGTTTTGTGAAATCCTCGTAGAATTTAGGATTTATTATTTATTATCTTCTGCATTATTTTCTTCATGGCTTTTATTGGGCTGTAATTAATTTGCTTTAATTTCCTACACTGTAGCTTGTAATAGCCCCAATATAGGGAAATTAGTGTAATTTTAATTCTCTGCACTAAAAATTGATTAGTAATCTAGGCTCAATTTGGTAAAATTCAATTAAAATTAATGGTGGCAATAGACTAATTTTAGGGTTGTATGAAATTGTATTAAGGTTTCTTTGAAAAATATGCAAAATTATTGTTTTGATTTATTTTTTAGTATGTTTGCTGGATTGGGCTTATTTTTATGTTTTTATTCTCTTTGGGCCCCAAGCCCATGTTAGGATCAAACTCATTTAATAAATAGGCTTAAAATGGTTTTTAGGTTTTAATTAATTTAAAATTAATTTAGGCCCATTTAGGTTAAATTAGATTTAGGCCCACTTTTAATTTATAAAATTAACCTAGACTTTAGCCCATTAATGTATTTTATTTCTTTTTTAAAATTAATTAGACCTTAGTCTCATTTCTAGTTAATTAAAATTAATTTAGATTTAGCTCAGCTCATTAATTTCATTTCTTTTAAAATAAATAAAACTTAGGCTCTGCTTTTTTTTTAAGTTAAAATTAAGTTAGACTTAGATCCACTTAATAATCTAATTTCTTCTTCAAAAATTAGTAGACAATAAGCCCATTTTCTTAGTTAATTAAAATAAGTAGATTTAGGATCACGAATTCAATTAAAATGTAGACTTATCTTTAGTCCATTTATTTGTAAATAACATATATAGAATTAGCTAACTTTAATTAATAAAATCTAGTTTAGACATAGGGATGTTGCCTTTTGTATGCACTTTTACATGTGATTTTATAACTTTTTTCCTTTGGGTTAAATGGATAATTAGGGTTTAAATAAAATTGCATGTAATTAGAGAATAAGATAGTAATTCATAAAATAAATCTAAATGAACACATGACTAAAAGAAGTTAGTATTCCATTCCCAAAATCTCCTGATTGTGGTGCTAGCTTTCTTTTAAAGAATCAAGTACCACCAAAATGATTTGTCCCAATTATTACCCTAGGTGGTGACTCCTTATTTCCACACCATGTCTTTGTGACAATGGTTAGTGTGTTCCCTCAGGCCCTAAGCCCGAATAGTGTCACGGTTGCTAAAATCTTAGACGTGCACTAAACCCACCGTCTATAATGAGTTATTATTTCATATATACATTACATGTAGAATACATAATTATGAGCATCCATGTTTTCATAATGTATTTAAACATGAATTATTTTATTAAATGATTATGTATATGTTGGTATGCTTTTGGTATATTTTGGTAAATTTTGATATATATGTAATATATATGCTTAGTATATTTTAGTATATATTTGGTATATTTTTGGTATATACTCAGCATATATATTTGGTATATATTTTGTATATGCTTGGTATATGCAAGCATATGTCACCGGACTGGGTTCCTCAGACTAGGTCGATATGCAAAGGACCTGATAAGAGATCAATATTTCATAGTTATGACATACGTCACTAGATTGGGTTCTGCATTAACTGGGATGCCTACTACAGGCCTTACTTTTAAGAGGGTGATAGAGTTGGCCAAGGAGATAGAGCTTAGATTGGTCAAGCAAGGAGTTATGCCTAATTATTATCAATTGGGAGGTGTTTAGTCAAGAGGATTTTAGAGCACACTGTTCCAAATGTTTCAGATTGGCTCTAGTAGTCATCAAAGAGGATCTTATCATAGAGCCAGAGACCTTAGTACAGAGTTCATAAGAGTAGTAAGCATGGTCATGGTAGACCACGTAGACCTATTAGATTTGGTTCTGGAGCTACCAATAGTAACAGTGGTCAGAGTTCAGGTTACGACAGTATGGGATCAGTAGCCAATGCTTGCCAAATATAAGGGAGAGTCCATCAAGGACCGTGCTATATGACTCTTGGAGCCTATTTCAAATGTGGATAGGCAGGGCATTTTACCAGAGCATGTCCATATTCTAGCTACCAGTAGCATTTTCCACAACAGTTCATTTCCAGTTTAGTTCCAGCTCCTTATGAGTTGCCTTCAGCTTAGTATCCAAGTACAACGCAGCTTGTTGCTCAATAGGGGTGTGGCAGAGGTAGTAGAAAGGGGTGCCAGGGGTATTGGCCAAGCTTCCACCAGCCAACAGGGAGGTCAAGGTCAAGCTAGAGTTTTGACCCTCACTTAGCAGGATACTCAAGAATCCAACACTGTTGTTATAAGTATACTTCCAATCTGCTACTTAGATGCTAGAATTTTAATTGATCCACGTGTCACACATTCTTTTCTGTCCTATATTTTTGCTTTGAAGTCATGTTGGCAAGCTTTAAGGATGGTTTTTCCTTTATTTTTTGCCACTCCTCTAAGCGATTCATTAGACACCGATGTTGTTCTTTCTGGTTGTCCAATGTTGGTGAGAGGCAGAGAATTACTGGTGGAATTAGTGTTATTGGATGTGATGGAGTTTGATGTGATCCTTGGTATGGATTGGTTATCTCAACACTATGTCGTTATTTATATCGGAGTAAAAAGTTAATTTTTAAAATTTTGGATGAAGAAGAGTTTAAGTTTGTGAGTGATAAGAGTTTTGTACCTCATAATCTCATTTTCACTATCACGGCTAGGAATATGCTGAGGAAAGACTGTCAAGGATACTTGGCACTTGTCAAGGATACTTCAATGGAAAAGTTGTCTCTCATAAATGTTCCAGTAGCTTATGAGTTTCCTAACATTTTTCATAAGGAGTTACCAGGTTTACCACCTCATAAAGAGATAAAATTCTATATAGATGTGGTCCCAAATATAATTCATATTTCGATGTCGCCCTATAAAATGGCTCCTATAGAGTTGAAGGAACAATTGCAGATTTGCTAAATAAGGGCTTTGTTAGACCTAGTGTTTCTCCCTAGGGTGCACTAGTCCTATTTCTAAAGAAGAAGGATGGTACACTGAGACTTGCATTAATTACAGAGAGCTTAATAAGGTGACAGTGAAGAATAAGTATCCTCTTTTGAGGATAGATTATTTGTTTAATTAACTTCAGGGTGCACAGTTTTTTTTCGAGGTTGACTTTAAGTTAGGTTATCATTAGTTACGGATCAGTGAAGTCAATGTTCCTAAAATAACATTACGCACTCAATATGGTCATTATGAGTTTCTAGTGATGTCCTTCAGGTTAACTAATGCACCAGTTGCTTTTATAGATCTGATGAATAGGGTATTCAGACAATTTATGGATCAATTTATGGTAGTCTTCATTGATGATATGTTGGTGTATTCAAAGAGTATGGAGGAGCACATATATCAATTGAGCACAATACTGTAGTCACTGAGAGAACATCAGCTTTATGCTAAATTCTCGAAGTGTGATTTCTAGTTTAAGAGTGTCACATTCCTTGGACACATAATGTCTAAAGATGGTATTCAGGTTGATCCATAGAAGATTGAGGCAATGTCTGAGTGGCCCAGACTAACATCAGTCATAAACGTTCAAAGTTTTTTAGGTTTAGCTGGGTATAGGAGATTTATGTGGGATTTCTCAAGAATTACAGCTCCTATGACTCACCTAACTCAGAAGAATATGAAGTTTGTTGGTCAGATGCTTGTGAGAACAGTTTTCAGTTACTGAAGGAGAAGTTGACCATAGCTCCAATTCTGACTTTCCCTAATGGGGAAGACAAGTTCATTGTGTATTGTGATGCCTTTAGAGTCCGCCTAGGTTATTCGTTGATGCAGAATGGTAGGGTGATAGCTTATGCTTTGAGGTAGTTGAAGAAGCACGAACAGAATTATCTTACTCATGACCTAGAGATGGCTGTAGTGATCTTTTCTCTCAAGATTTAGAGACATTATTTGTACAAGGTGACCTGTGAGATTTTTATATATCACAAGAGCCTAAAGTACATTTTCCAGCAGAGAGATATGAACTTAAGGCAAAGGAGATGGTTAGAACTCCTGAAGGATTATGACTGCGAGATTCTTTATCATCTAAGCAAGGCTAATGTGGTAGTAGATGATTTGAGTAGGAAGTCTTCGGGTAATCTTGCTCACATTAGTATGGAGAGGAGACCTTTGATCCAAGAGTTGCATGAGTTAGTGGATCAAGGTTTAATGATAAAGATTAGCATATCAGGTGGATTGTTAGCTCAGTTCATAGTCAGATCAGTGTTGAGGGATAGGATTAACGTAACTCAGGGCTGAGATCCTATTCTAGCAGAGCTTGAGTAGAATTTTCATTGAAGGAAGTTCACTAATTTTACACTTGATGATGAAGGTATTTTATGCATCAGTAGTAGATTATGCATTA
The DNA here is from genome assembly GCA_947683625.1 of Mallotus nudiflorus. Taxonomy (NCBI): domain Eukaryota; kingdom Viridiplantae; phylum Streptophyta; class Magnoliopsida; order Malpighiales; family Euphorbiaceae; genus Mallotus; species Mallotus nudiflorus. The sequence goes on from CANTUR010000493.1 coordinate 295,800, forward strand.
CTTATATGGATAATTTGAGAGAGGAGATCCTTGAAGAAGCACATTCTACAGCTTATACTGTACATCCAAGTGTTACTATGATGTACCACAACATTCGAGATTTGTACTAGTGGGATGGATTGAAGAAGGATGCAGCTAATTATGTTTCTAAGTGCTTGATTTGTTAGTAGGTGAAAGCTGAGCATCATAAGCCTTCTGGGAAGCTTAAGCCTTTTTCTATTCTTAAGTGGAAATGGGAGAGAATTATTATGGATTTTGTAGTAGGGTTACCTCGTTCGAAGGATGGATACTATTCCATCTGGGTGATTTTTGATATGTTAACCAAATTAACTCACTTCTTACTGGTTAAAGCCACTTATTTTGTAACTAAGTTGGCTAAGTTGTATGTTAAGCATATTGTGTGCTTTTATGGAGTACTTATGTCCATTGTATCTGATAAAGGTTCAGTGTTCACCTCTCAATTTTGGTAGAAGTTATAGGAAGCAATGGGCACCAAGCTTGATTTCAGTACTACTTTTCACCCTCAGACAGATGGTCAATCTGAGAGGATGATCCAAACACTTGAGGATATGCTGAGGATGTGTGTATTAGATCTTGGAGGTAACTGGGATGATCATTTTCTGCTTGTAGAGTTTGTATATAATAACAGCTACCATAGCAGTATTAAAATGGCACCATATGAGGCTTTGTAAGAAAGAAAGTGTAGATCCCCTCTGTTTTGGGATGAGATTAGAGAGAGAGCGTTGACTGGACTTGAGATTATTTAGGATGCAGCAAAGAAGGTTGCTATTATTAGAAGGAGATTAAAGACCGCAGCTAGCAGACAACAGAGCTATGCAGATCCGAAGCGTAAGGATGTGGAGTTTGAAATTTGAGATTTTATATTTTTAAAGGCGTCTCCGATGAAGGGTGTGATGAGATTTGGGAAGAAGGGGAAATTAGCACCGAGATATATTGGACTGTTCAAGATTCTAGAGAGAGTGGGCATGGTTGCATATCGGTTGGCTTTGCCTTCGAATTTGTCTCAAGTGCATCCAGTGTTCCATGTCTTAATGCTGAGGAAGTATATTTTAGACCCTTTGAACATGTTACAGCCTGAGAGTGTGGAAGTGAACAAAGACCTGACATACGAGGAAGAGCCAGTCGTGATAGTGGATTATCAAGTTCATCAGTTGCATTCGAAGCAAATCTCGATGGTCAAGCTGTTGTGGTGGAGCAACAACATGGAAGATCATACTTAGGAGACTAAGGCTAAGATGGGGGTGGCCTACCCTTACCTTTTTCCTCAATGAATTCTTATTGTCTATTCCTTTATTTAACAATTTGAGGATAAAATTTTGTAAGGGGGGAAGATTGTGATGACCTGATATTTTAAATTATTAAAATTTAATTTGGGATATATAGTGTTAATAATATTTTAAATTTTTATATATCATAATTAATTGTGTGTAATTTAAGTTTAGTGTGTATATGATTATTTTATTCATTTATTAATATTATTATCGTTATTATTATGAATAGTATTTATTTACTTTATTTTAAATATTTTATTACGTAGAGGAATTTATTTAGAAGTGATTATTATTTAAAATAATAATAATAATAATAATAATAATAATAATATTATTATTATTATTATTATTATTATATGTTTATAAGTGTGTGTGGGAATTTTGTCTTTTCCTATTTTTTTATACAAAAAAGGATATATTTTTTAGGATTTTCTCTCTCCTTCTTTCTTTTTTTTCTTTTCTTTTCCTTTTTTTTTCTTCTTCCTCTATTTCCCAGTTCTGTGCAGACCACCACTGTGCTCCACCAGCCTCCGCCAACCACCACTATGCCTCACCGTCACCTCCTCCCTCTTCCTTCTTCCTCCTACATTCATCAGGAGTCCTTTCCTCTCCTATTTCTGACAAGAAACAACAGCAACAACTTCATCACATCACTGGTGATGTTTTCAGCGGTTCCAGCTCATGATCCCAGACTCTTTCAAATCCTCTTCATCTAGACAAGCTTGTTATTAGCTTGGTTCAAGATTAGAACATCCAAATTGTGAGTTTTCTTCAAGTTTTAGTTTAGGTATATTTAGGTTTTTTATTTTTATTTTTTTTAACTTGTTATAGTGTGATTCATGCTTAATGTCCTTGCAATTATTGTTGTGTGCAGCTCAAGCTATTCAAATATATTTTTCTTTGATTTTTTCAAATTATTTTGATTTTTGGTGTTTTAAGTTTTCTGGTGAGTCACTATTCCGGTGATCCTCACCGAAAAATATTTTTATTTTTAATAAAGCATTTGGATTATTTAGAAGATAGTTTGTGAATGAAGTATTTGGAAATTGTGATCCGATTAAATACTATGAATTTTTGAAGGTTTATGTAAAAGATTAATTTTTGAAAAAATTAATATAAATTATTGAATTTGGTGTTTTAATTGAAATTATTGTTAATTAGTATGTTTTTTAATAATTTTGGAATAAGAATTAGTATTAAAAAAATTACGAATTAATTACTATTTTTAACTAATTAATAATAATTTCCGGAATTATATTCAAATAATAATTTTATTTATCGTTTTTGTAATTAAATGAATTTCCAACTATTTTTATTACATATTTGAACTATTTAAATAATTATTTGTGAATTTTACTATTTTAATTTAGAATAATTGAAAAATGGATTTTTATTAATATTATATAATTTATTTAAGATTTATTAACTAATTTGAAAAAAAATAATTAGCTTTAAGGTATTTATTATTTAAATAACTTGAATTAATGCATTTTATTGATTTTTATAGATTTTAATGATTTTTATTATATTATTATTAAATATTGATTTTTATTGAGAATTGTGTTTCTCGGTTGGGAAATGGTGTAGTTTTGGGTCTCAACCCGAGGTGTTGTGCTGTTGAGTATTATTGAAGTGTGTTTGCTTGTAGAATCGGCTCTACTTTCAATAGAGAGACGTCTATTTTACATAGGAGACTCTACTGAATTTTTTATAGAATTCTCGTAAAACGTGACATCAGGTCGATCCCGAGTTTTTAGTTTTAAGGTCAAGTCGTGTCCTAAATCGAGTCTTTCTTTAGAATTCCTAGAAGTATAAAGTTAGGGATTTATTCTAATATTGTTATTAATATTATATTTTTCTATGATTGTGCCAAGATCGAGACCTATTGGACCAGACCAGTCTACTCTATTTAGAGGAGTGCAAAACTATGAGTTATTCTTTTATATATGCATTGCAAAACTATAAGCATCCATGTTTTCATAATGTATTTAAACATGAATTATTTTATTAAATGATTAAGTATATGTTAGTATACTTTTGGTATATTTTGGTAAATTTTGATATATATGCTTAGCATATTTTAGTACATATTTGGTATATTTTTATATATACTCAGCATATATATTTGGTAGATTTTTTGTATACTTTTGGTATATATTTTGTATATGCTTGGTATATCATTGGTATATAAGTGGTATATTCTTTTTATATGGATTTCGTTATGTTTAAAATTATGCATTTTATTATTTCCAATAAATATATGATTTATTTGAAGGATAGCAGTAGAACGTGCTACCTAATGGGCTGCACTAGGACTGTGTACGTACCAGTGCATTAGATTTTAGGGTTGAGATTATGAAATCATTTGATGTGAAAATTGATTATTCAATTATTGAGAATTGCGGTGAGAGAGTAACGTGATTGCGAGAGCTCGATTGACTTAGTGTCTCGGGGCCAATCACACTGACAGTGAGACTGCAGGAGCTCGGTTGACTTAATGTCTCGGGGCTAGTCTACTGTCCAAAAATGGAAAAGAGACTTAATTTGAAATTAAGAAAGCATGTTGGCTAGTGAGATTTATTGATTGAGGTTGCATAATATATTTTAAGGTTCTACTTTGATCCTTCACTTAAATAAACTTTTTCTGCATTTATTATTATATAAAAGTGGATTTTAACATCTATGCGAAATGTGTGTATATGTATATTATTATACTGATGCTTGACTATAAATGACTTTAGGTTGCATGTATATATATTATAATAATTCACTCATTGAGGTTAGCTCCTCTCAATATTTTTTTTATAAGATCTTTTTCTTCTTCAAACCTCCCCAGTAGTACTATATGTTGGTCTTCTTCAGCCCCGGCTATATTATATAAATTTTATATTTGAACTCTTGTTTGTATTATAGAAACTGCAGTAGTAATGTTATTATGATAAAAGTGTGTTGTTTTGATTTGAGATTTTGTATCCGAATCTTATTTGAAATATTTTTATTATGTATGATATAAAGATTTATTCTTATATTAAATAAAGTTTTAATTCTGATGTATTTTTATATTATTATTGCATGTGTTTTTATTTTTAAGGCTTGCTATGGGTTCCAGATTTGAAAGAATTCTCGTTCCCTAGCACCGATCATGACTCCCCGGTTTAGATTGTGATAGTTCATCTTATTGAACATGATAATTGCACTAACTATGCTTTGTTGCTTGTTCATGTTCTGTACGTTGTTGCACTTATTCATCTTCATTAATGCATTGACTCTGACTTACTGCTTGTTCATTCAATGTTGGTTGTTGCATTTGTTAATTCTCATCATTGAATTGACTCATATTTGCCCCTATTTGGTCTGTTGGATATTCAACTTGTATATGTTTATCATTTCTTCTTAATTCTATTGTGGTCTATTAAGGTCCGTGGTAAGTTCAAACTCAATTTTAGTTTCTTGTCCGTAAATAGCTGCTAAGTCCAACTCATTAATAGTTGCATTCATAGCATCATGTTCTTCTTCAAAAACATATTCTTTCTCTTTATGTCATCTCTAATTTTCCAGCATAACTTTAAATAAAACTTCACCTTCAACAACTATCTTAATATTCTAATTACTTATGGCTAACTCAATGCCCTTCTCACCACCAACCATATTTAATCCCTCACTATGTCTTAAATCCACATTAAATAACTTCCTATGCCCTTCACTTACTTCCTCACCTACTACTATGTCACCTAAAGCCATGTCACTATAAGTTAAGTCACATATGTCCCCTCCTAGTACATTACCATCTACCATTGTGTCAGCATTTGCATCTTACATTTCATCTAGTCCAGCATCATTATCAGTATTAAAACCTTTCTGCTCATCATTATTACTGCTCATAATAACATTTTCTAATGATAATAGTGGCACATTATTAATTTTAGGTTCATTAACCACATGTTCTAGAAATAACTCCATTTGCACTACTGTCACGACCTAAAATAGAGGCCATGACCGACGCTAGAGAACGGGAATTCTTTCGAATTCGGAACCTGTGGCAAGCGTAAAATAAAATAAAACATGTAATATCAATAATAACAACACATTTAAGTAAAATATTATGCAGCGAAATAAAATCATAAATATCAAAATAATATTTATACCAGATGAAATTAAATTAAATCCTCATCTCATATATAAATAAACTTTTCATACAAGTTTCAGTTCAAATATTTAAAGTACATATCTCATAAAAATATAATATAATAATCTCACAGTCGACCATAACTACTGCAGTGTCTAAATTATAAAATAAAACTCAAGTGAGCAGTTTACATAGTAAAGCCGAGGCAGAAGAAATCCGGCGTACAGGCCTGCTACTGAGGTCTGAAGATGATGACTCTCCTGAAAAATGGTCAATGGAGGGGAGTCAGACCTCACTGAGTGAATTACTATAATATATATACATGCATACTAAATGACAATGCATACAGTCAACAGTATATATATCTAATATGCATATACAGGCAAATACACACAGATGCAATAAAATCATTTTATATATATTTTTATTAAAAATCATCATTTATGAAGGATCAAATAGAACCCTAGAAAATTGCAACATCAAAATAGTATTAAACGACACTCTAGCCATATAGGCTCACTTATTCCAAATAAGTTCACTTGTTCCATTTGGACAGTAGACTAGCCCCGAGACACTAAGTCAACCGAGCTCCAGCAGTCTGACTGTCAATGTGATTAGCCCCGAGACACTTGGTTGACCGAGCTCCAGCAATCACACTCCCAAATCATTTCTCACACACCAAATAATCAGATCCAATCAATATCCTCAAGCAGGTTAGTAATATAGCCTAAATACTATCGGCGTACCAGTACGTACTCGATCTTAGTGCTACCCACTAGGTAGTACGTTCTATTGATATCCTTCATTGAAATATAAAACATTCATTCATAAAATTAAATGATGCATGAATTGAATAAAATAACAACAATAACCATATATATACTAGAAATATACCAAAAGTAAACCAGGTATATTTCGAGTATATATACGTTAAATAAATCCAATTAAATTACAAAATAAACTAGAAATGTATTTAAAAACATTTTAAACATAATTCGTTAATAAAACATGCATATAGTTTAAAATATACCAATAATAAACCAAAAGTAAACTAAAAATAAACTTAAATACTAATTGAATTATTTATGCATAAGTAATCGAAATAAAACATACAATTCTAAATCATGCACCCTAAAGCATACATATATAGAATAGTAACTCACAATTAGTGCGCTCCTCGAGATGGGTCCGATGGGCCTGGTCCACTAGGCCTCAGTCTCGGCGCAACTAAACAAGCAAACGACCACAGAATATCAGAATACATCTACAGAAGTTCTAAAGACTCGATCTAGATTACTAGACACAAAATTAAATCAAAATCCGACCGGACATCACGTTTTATGAGAATTTTATCGAAAATCCGACAGAATCTCCCCTGTAAAATAGACATCTCTCTACTCAAAGAGTAGAGCCGGCCCTGCAAAGAAACACACTTCAAAAAATAGACATAGAATCACAATCACAACCCCTCGATCGGACTCCAAACTACAGTTCACTGACCGAGGTCCACAATTCACTGAATATTCACAAAATACCAAAAATACCCTTATATCATAGACATACATTTGATAAGTAGAAATTACATAATTAACCCTAAAACACAGTAAAACCCGATAAAAACTCATTTTATTAGAAAAATCGTATATTATATATATAATTTGAAAATAATTCACGAAAAATAGTTTTAATTAATTAAAAATACTAAATAATTTGTAGAAATCATTTTTATACCTTAAATCACTATTAAAACCAATTTAATTACATTTTTAGCCTATATAGGGTAAAATTACCAAAATACCCCTATATATATAAATATACTAAAATTAATCCAAAAATTCACCAAAAATAATATAATTACTCAAAATTAATTTTCTCAACATATATTTCAATAATATCAATAAATAAACTCAATTAACCAATTAATTTCAATTAAACACATAATTAACCCTATTTTTTCAAAATTACATAAACTAATTAAATTCAAAATAAATACACAAAAATTCCAAATAAATTTCTATAATTCATTTCAATACCTATATTTACCATAAAACACAATTTCATACTTTAATTAATTAATTTTCGAAAATTAGAAAATAATAATAAAATATTAAAAAATACCCAAAAATCAAAATAAATTCCAAAAATTCTACAAAAATTCACACATGAATATTAAGCTACTAGAATCAACATTTGTGAAGGAATTTTTCATGAATCAATCAATTGAAGCTCAAAAAATTCAAAAACCCTAAAATGGCCGAAATTGAAAAATCAAAACCTAGGCAAATCTAGACCATTTTAAGTGAAACAAAGCTTGGAATCACACTCACCAGAGCTTAAGGAGAAGATAGAGACTGGCGGTGTCAAAAATGGTGGCCGAAAACGCTGTGAACGACAGTGGCTTCAAGTTTTAGTTTTCCTGCCAAAACAGAGGGCAATGACGCCAGAGAAGAAGGCTAGGGGCGGCGGAGCAAGCTGGAAATGGAGGTGGCACGGTGGGAGGTGCAGTGATGGTGAGTGAACGGAGTTGCAGACGCCGAAGGAGTGAGGGAGACGATCGGGAGGGATGAAGAAGCTTCGATGGCAATCTTGTAATTAAATCAAACTTTATTTTTTTGATAAATATTTTATGTATATGTATGTATATATATATACTTTATATTATTTTAATATAAAATATTATATGGACAATAAATATTCACCACACACATAATTTAATATTTTAATAATTTATACACTAAAAATAATTAAATAATATTAAAACTAATTAATAAATAATAAAAAAAATATTAGGGTAATTAATTAAACCCTAATTTAATTCAAATATACATACACTTTATTTTAGCACTTTAAAAATATATATGAGTTCATGCAAGTCCGTAAAATTATTTAAAATAATTAATATTAAATTATTTACGTACCAATTTCCCCAAAAGTGCAAGTCCAGGGAAAATTTTACGTAAAGTACTTAAAATAATATAAAAAAATTAAAAATCAATTTTACTTAAATAAAAACTCATGAAATATCATAAATATATACAAAATTTATTAATACTGCATATCCCGATGTAGTATAAAACTATTTAAAAACACGGGATATTACAACTACCTCAAACACTTTAATTAAAGGAAAAAATTCATAGAAGAAGGCATCATTATAAATGAACCTTAAACCATTCTCTAATGAACTCACCTAGGTAACCAATAAATCTTTGCTCTTTTTCCATGTAGACGGTGGGGTTCAGCGCATGCCCAAGATTTTAGCAACCATGACACTGTTTGGGCCCAGGGCCCTAGAGAACACACTAACCATTGTCACAAAGACATGGGGTGGAGAGGAGGAGTCGCCATCCAGGGTAATAATTGGGACCAATTGAAAGGTGATACTCGATTCTCTAAAAGAAAGCTAGCACCATAACTAGGAGATTTTGGGAACCAAATACTAACTTCTTTCAGTCTTGTGTTCATTTAGATTTATTTTATGAATTACTATTTTATTCTTTAATTACATAAAATTTTATTTAAACCTTAATTAAGCATCCATCTAACCTAAAAAAGGCAACAGGTCATAAAATTACATGTAAAAATGCTTACAAAAGGCAGCGTCCTTAAGTCTAAACTAAGTTAATTTTTAAAAGTTAGCTATTTCTACATATTTTTATTTATAAGTGAATTGGACTAAAAAAAGACCTACATTTTTAATTAATTTTAGTAAATTTAAGTCTATTTATTTTAATTTAACTAAGGGAATAGTCCTAAGTCTACCAAATTTTAAAGAAAAAATTAAATTAGTAAGTGGGTCTAAGTCTAACTTGATTTTAAATTAAGTGATATGATCCTAAACTATTTATTTAGAAGAAATAAAATTAATCGGCTAAACTAAGTCTAAATTAATTTAGTTAACCTAAAAAAGGGCTAAATTGATTTTAATTAATTAACCTAAACCATTTTTAAGCCTATTTTTTTATTTAGAGGGTTTGGACCTATCGTGGGCTTGGGGCCTAAAAAACTAAAAGATCCAAAAACAAAACCCAAAAAAAATCATAATAAAATCATATCAAACACAAGATTTATATGATTTTCTAAAATAAAATCCTAAGTCAATTTACATGCAACCCTAAATTAATCTAAAGTCACCATTGATTTTAATTGATTTTAATTGATTTTTACCCAATTGAACCTAAATTACTAATCAATTTTAGTGCAAAGGAGAGAATATAAAATTCCACTATTTCCCAATATTGTGGCTATTACAAACTACTATACATAAATTAAAATCAAATTAATTACAACCCAAAACAAAAGCAAATTAAAAGAACGCAGAAATCATAAATCCTAAATCCTACGGGGGTTTTACAAATCTTAATCCATGGCATTCCATGGATTCTTCCAATGGTCACTACCAAAAATCACATATCTCCAACCTCATCTCTAAAGTACCACAGAACATTAATCAAAATAAAAAAAATTAAAAAAAATCAGTAATGAATCAAATAAAAAATAAAATAAAGAAATTAAATCAAAATAAAAGAGGAAAAAAGAAGAGTAGAAGATGTTGTGTAAATATTGTTTGAATGCCCCTTATATTAGGATTGTTACCATTTTGAGATTGACTCAATTTTTTTTCTTGATTCTTCAGACTTTAAAAGAAAAGAACTTTTTTTTTTTGGCAGTAGCTAATTAGGGTTTTTATTCTCTCTAGTTTTTTTTTCACAACTCTTTTTCTCTAAGGTTTTCTCGTAGCCCTTTTTTTTACTTCCTTTTTTTTCATAGACTTTGTCTCTTGGCTTTTAAAGCCTAGCCTAGCAACCCCAACTCCTGTGATCATGCAGGATCATGTAGAGAAGTTGCACGATAGTTAGGAGCGAGATCAAGAGTCTCTGCCTTTTATTTTTTGAATTTTTAAAATCAAGATAATAAGATGATAAATGATAAGGTTTTAAAAAAAAAATCAAACACATGGTGTCCTGGACTAATGAAAAAATTGAAAAATGACAAAATCAGCATAAAAAATCTCGTAAAAATCACTTTTTAGTGAAAATTGGCATTCCAGAATACCAATTTTCACCCTGTAATGCCAGTGGGCATTACGTAATGTTAGTCAACATTAAATGCCCATTGACCAATTCTTTTAAATTAAATTACTAAAAAGGTCCTTAAAAGTTTCTAAGTTCTGCAATCAAATCCCTAAAAAACCAATTTTGTAATTAAATCCATAAAAATGTTGCAATTTAGTCCTTTAAATCACGAAACTTGATACCAGAGATCAATTCTCAATTAGATTTTCATCATAAGGGCTTTCGTTGCACGCATGCATAATTGTATCCCGAAATTGGATGCTTATAGTTGCCCCCCTTTATCATTATTTGCTTGACAAATTGGGGTAAAGCAATAGTAGCACACAATTTCGAAAGAAAGAATTAGGGTACTTCATTGTATCTTAATTGACCTGTTAATGCTTAAATTACTGAGCAATTTTAAGTAAGATGCTATGTTTAGGATACTTCACTATATTTCTTGTAGAACATCTAGTGAGACATATGCAAATGAGTTTCACTATATTCCCTATGGGACGTTTAGCATCTCATGATTTAAGAACATGCTATAGCTCTTATAGAACATCTAGCAATAATGTCATAACTGATGTGTAGTGTCTAGTGAGCTGCACTATATTCCTTTTGGGACGTCTAATGACAGTGGATTTTGTTATATTCCCCGTGGGAAATTTTAACAAAATGAATGCAATGATTCTCACTATATTTCCTATGAGACATCTAACGAGCCTTGATATGAAAGAAGTGCTACAGTTCTCGTGGAACGTCTAGTAATTCAGTGATTTAAAATTTTGCTATATTCCCTACGGGATGTTTAGCAATTCATGATTTGAAAAATGTGCTATAGTTCCTGTGTAATGTCTAGCAATGATATTATAACTATTGTGTAGTGTAAACTGCACTATATTCCCTTTGGGACGTCTAGTGATAATGAATTTTATTATATTCCCTATGGGACGTTTAATGAAATGAATGCAATGACCCTTGCTATATTCCCTATGGGACATCTAACAAGCTTTGAAAATGGTGTTGTAGTTCCTGTGGAACATCTAGCTATTTAAGATCCACTATATTCCTTGTGGGATGTCTAGCGATATCACCATAACTACCGTGTAGTGTCTAGTGGTAAAAAGTCCAAAAAAGATCATGTTATAACCGCTATTGAAGCATATAACATGTGGAATTTAAAATTCATGTCATGACTATTATGCAACACATAACATGATAGTTTTGAAAATTTATGTTTCAGCTACTATGTAATATGAAATAAATTTTGACATTTGATTGAAATTATGCATGTAAAAATGCAAAGTTGAATTCTGTAATATTCTATATTTTATACTTGATAGATAATTCAAAATAAATATAGATATAATTAATTGATTAATGATGTGAGTTGAATGAATTATTTAGGAATTAAATCCTAATTAAAATGCAATTATGGATGAATTTGCAAAGAAAAACTTAATTTTGAATGCATGCATAGTTAAGGGACCAAAATGGATATTTTCCATTTATAAGAAGCTTCCCTCTTTATTTTCAATGCTATTCTTTCATTTCCCTCTCCATTTCTTTCTTTTTTCTTTGATTTTCTTCTTTTGATTTTCTGCTCATCCGAAGTTCAATTCATGATTTGTCAGATCCTATGGCTGGCCCATAACATAGGCTACACAGAGGAGTAGAGATTCCAGCTGATCCAACCATTGGGTCTCTCCATTTCCTCATAATAATCTAGACTCTGAGAAGGTTCTACTGTGCTTCCTTTGACTCGCCTTCACCTTCATAGGTATACAGATATGGGCAATGAGGTAACACTTCCTTACTTCTATTTGTTTCTGTAAAAATTTAACTAGTATATCCAACACGGTGAACTCAATGGTTGATTCCACAAGTCCTATTTTAACCAGAGCTTGGAATGTCCCCTCCACATTCCTAGTGCTGTCATTATAGGCTCTAATTATGAGGTTTGAATCTGTCAAGTCTTTAGTTTTTAAACCTAAGCTAGGCAAGATCTTCAATGGGCATACATTAATTGTAGAACCATCTCTACCATTGCAAAGTTAGTTCTTTTCCCTTTACTTTAACTAGGATAGACAGTGCCTTATTATGATTTCTTCCTTCCAAAGGCAGGTCATCATCTAAGAAGGTTATCAGCCCATGTTTTTTTTTGTAACCTTTGCTACCATAGCCTCGGGTGTGGCTGCTAATTCAATGTTCATGTTCAATAGAGCTTTCACCAGAGCTCTTCTGTGGCTACCTGAATGCATCAATAGTTCCTAGATACTAACAGTTGTGTTAACCTTCTTCAGTTGTTCCAGAATCAAGTCTTCCTTTTCCCCTTCTTCTATTTCACCATCATCTATTTCTTCTCTTTCTATAACTCTCTCAATCTTATTTTCTGCTGCCTTGTAATTCCTTCCACTTATAGTGACATGATTCACTTTGGGGTCATCGCTCCACATATCCAGACCAGCATGACTTTTTTCATTAAAGTCATACCAAATGTCTACAACTCTGATTATTCTATCCTTTTTTCCATCCTTCCATACTTCTACTATGCATGTTTCCTTTCCCTCCATACTAAGCTTTCCCAAATGTGCTCTCAGTAATTCCTCAATCGCCTATTCGGGAGTTAGAGACTTTTTATTCTCTTCTTTTTCTAGCCCTTCACCAAATTCATCACCCTATCTTGAGGGCACAATCCCTTCAAGAGGTATATCACTGGAAGTATGCTTTGAATAGAACACGCTATCATTAAATTTGCTTGAGGGTTGCCCTAATAAATCCTTAAATCTTAGTTGTTATGGGGTTTTGGATTCTTTCTCATCATTAAACTCATTACCCCATCTTGAGGGCACAATTGATTCAACTGGGATATCTGTGGAGGGCGGTTTGGAATAGAACACCTTATAGTCAAATTTCCCTTAGGGCTACCCCAGCAAATCTTCAACTCCTCTAAAGGCATCAAGAGATTCTCCATTAGCTGTAGGGTTTAGGTTTTCAAAGGAGTTTAGCACTTCTTCTTCACTCACTCTTGAGTTAATCATCATGATGGCCGGTGATCTAACATTTCGATAGTTAGGGAAAGGATTGTTACTAATGCTTAGGTTGGAGTTGGATTTTTTAGGGTCTGTGATTTTTTCAGAGTCTATTATCTCATGTTTGAGGCGAATACCGGTGTCTGTGGAGAGGCCAACTACTTAGTGAAACTTACAGTAGCTATTAGGGTCGTATCTTGGGACATTTGGGTTAGGTGGTTTGGAAAAGGTTAAGGGTCAGAGTAAGCCTCTTTGGATCAATCGTTCTAGGATTTTAGAGAGTGGTTGGTTGAAGTTAGAGAATCTCTGAGGTTGCTAAACTGTGCACACCTCCATAACTTAGCTAGTACTTCCCTGTTGTGTGCCGCCCGGTTGGGTAGTTTTAGGTTAAGTGCCTCTAGAGCTTCTTTTCTTATCATTCTCAATCTCTTCTAGTTGCAGACCATCATCATACAGGTCTATGAAAGTTTTAGGGTTCATCATCTGCAACCTCTCAACCAGATTAAGTGACACATTCTGAACTATCATCCTAACTTAATCCTTCTTAACCAACTTATTCTTCATCAGCCCTACTTCATTCATGAATATGGTAAGGAAATCAGAGACAAATTCATTAGGTTTCTACTTATCAGTTCTAGATCTCTGATGGATACTTCCAACCGGGTGTTATAATTATATTATCTTAAAAAGGTAGCACATAGTTCTTTCCAGTCAGCTCTTACAGATTTTTCCAACCAATAATACCAGTTTATAGCCATTCCCTCTAAAGATAATAAAATAACCTAGTGATCACTTCTAATAGGGCCTTAGTAGTGCTCATAGTTGTTGTGTATTGACTAAGATGAATCCCAGGATCTTTAGTTCCACTAAACTTTTAGAATTGAAGCATTTTGAACTTCTCAGGTAGCTTATTACCCTTCGTTAGTAGTATATCATCAAAGTTAAATGAATATCCCATGCCTTGTCCTCTAAGAAGCTCTTCTATCTTGGACATTTTCTAGGTCAGTGCTCGCATCTGCTTGGACTCGTGGTCATGTACCTATTCAAGGGATTCTTTCTTCGCCTTCTCTAATATGTAATTCCTGACATCCTCTAGCTTTACATCGATAGCAGGTAGGTTTCTAGCAGTAGGTTGCCCCCTAGCATTGTTAGCAGTAGATGGATCATCCATAGTAGGTGCGTCAGTAGCAACAGTACATGGTTGTTCAATTATAGGTGGTGGTATGATAGCAGTAGGTTGCATCAGTCCAGATAGTGCATGTCTTAGCTCATTTTGCATCATAGCCCTTATGTCATCCATTAGAGCTCCCTTGATGTCTTTTAAAGTCTAGTTCCTTTACTGTTATTCCATTTGTTCATATTCAGGTAAAGTTGGTTCAGCTTCTAAGTGATATAGGTTGATAGGGCTTCTTTCCAGTCTATCCAGTCTGTTCAAGATTTCCTTTGCTAAGGCTTTAGGACTCTAACTCGTCCTTCTTAGTCTGCCACCTTGTTGTCCCTAAATACGAGAAGTCCCTGATGTATCTATGATGGCTGCAAAACAAGGTGTTATTATGATGAATGAGATACATGTATGCATGATGCAAGTGATATGTAACAAGTAGCAAGTATCAATCAAGTGTACAACACACATCCTTCCAACCTTATTCCCCCCACACACGTGTTCAATGCCGAGTCTCTTATCTTAGGATTTTTTATCTTGGTCTTAATATCAATGGGGGATTTCAAAGACCGATGCGCATGCTAGATCTCTCTTAAAGTAGTAAAGCAGCATTTATAGGTATAAAGGTCTAGCCCAATATTCATTACCCCATGGGGCTTCAAAAGTATGGGTCTGGGCTTTTATAGATAGAATACCTCATAGTAATAAGCATAAAAACAATATTTCTAAGTATAAATGTTTAGCCTAATCTTTATTGGCTCAAGTGGGCTTCAAAGGTATAGGCCTAGGCTTTTATAGATAGAAATACCTCATGGCAAAAATCATACAAGCAGTTTTTAGTAGATCCTAAGGGAAGTAACTAAGCCATTATATATGGTTAGGGTCCGGTAAAAAGTTAAGGTTCCTTTAGCAATATGACCTCTTTTAAGACTTGAGTTACAAGCTAAGGTTAGAGGAGCGCAGCATCCTTTACAAACTCGAGAGAAGACTACCTTGCCTTTAGGACTTAGGTTACAAACTCTGGTCAAATGAGCCCAGTAATCTCTCTTAAGTCGAGTTAAGGCTAAGAGTGATGGTTAGCCAATTTACAACTCCATAAAGCTAGTGGAATCATGGAATTATAAACCAATGCCATTAGTTTAATAGGGACATACAAAATGAATACAAGAATAAAATAATAATTAATAAAATAATTTTAAAGAATACAAGTAGAATCAGTTTCTCTTATCCCTAGTGGAGTCGCCATTGTAGACGGCAGGGTTTAGCGCGCACCCAAGATTTTAGCAACTATGACACTGTTTGGGCTCAAGGCCCTAAAGAACACGCTATCCATTGTCACAAAGACATGGCTTGGAGATGAGGAGTCGCCACCTAAGGTAATAAATAGGACAAATCGAAAGGTGGTACTCGATTCTCTAAAAGAAAGCTAACACCACAACTAGGACATTCTGTGAACATAATACTAACTTCTTTCAGTATTGTGTTCATGTAGATTTATTTTATGAATTACTATTTTATTCTCTAATTACATGTAATTTTGTTTAGACCTAATTAAACATCCATCTAACCCAAAAAAGGCAATAGGTCATAAAATTATATGTAAAAATGCATACAAAAGGCAGCATCCCTGAGTCTAAACTAGGTTAATTTTTAAAAGTTAGTTATTTCTACATATTTTTATTTACAAGTGAATTGGACTAAAAAAAGACCTACATTTTTAATTAATTTTAGTAAATTTAAGTCTATTTATTTTAATTTAACTAAGGGAACAGTCCTAAGTCTACCAAATTTTAAAGGAAAAATTAAATTAATAAGTGGGTCTAAGTCTGACTTGATTTTAAATTAAGTGACGTGATCCTAAATCTATTTATTTTGGAAAAAAATGAAATTAATGGGCTGAGTTAAGTCTAAATTAATTTAGTTAACCTAAAAATGGGCCTAAGTTTAAATTAATATAATGGGCCTAAACTGATTTTAATTATTCAACCTAAACCATTTTTAAGCCTATTTTTTTATTTAGTGGGTTTGGACCTATCTTGGTCTTAGGGCCCAAAAATTTAAAAGATCCAAAAACAAAACCCATACAAAAAATCATAACAAAATTATATCAAACACAGGATTTATGTCATTTTCTAAAAAAAATCCTAAATCAATTTACATGCAACCCTAAATTATTTTAAAGCCACCATTGATTTTAATTGATTTTTAACCAATTGCACCTAAATTACTAATCAATTTTAGTGCAAAGAATATAAAATTCTACTATTTTCCATTGTTGGGGCTATTATAAACTACTATGAAAAAATTAAAATTAAATTAATTACAACACAAAACAAAATCAAATTAAAAGAACGCAAAAATCATAAATCCTAAATCCTACGAGGGTTTTACAAATCTTAATCCATGGCATTTCATGGATTCTTCCAATGGTCATTGCCAAAAATCACATATCTCTAACCTCATCTCTAGAGTACCACTAAACATCAATCAAAATAAAAAAAAAACAAAAAAAATTAATTAGTAATGAATCAAATAGAAAATAAAACAAAGAAATCAAATCAAAATAAAAGAGGAAAAAAGAAGAGAAGAAGATGTCATGCAAATGCTATTTGAATGCCCCTCAAATTAGGATTGTCACCATTTTGAGATTGACTCCATTGTTTTTTCTTGATTCTTTGGACTTTAAAAGTAAAGAATGTATTTTTTTTACAATAGCTAATTAAGGTTTTTATTCTCTCTAGTTTTTTTTTACAGCTCTTTTTCTCTAGGGTTTTCTCGCAACCCCTTTTTTTCCTTCCTTTTTTTTTCAGACTCTATCTCTTGGCTTTTAAAGCCTAGCCTAGCAACCCCAGCTCCTGTGATCACGCAGGGAAGTTGCGTGATAGTTAGGAGCGAGATCAGGAGTCTCTGCATTTTATTTTTTGAATTTTCAAAATCAAAATAATGAGATGATGAGCGATAAGGTTTTAAAAAAAATCAAATACGTGGTGTCCTGGACCAATGAAAAATTGAAAAATGATAAAATCAGCGAAAAATCGCATAAAAATCACTTCTTAATGAAAATTGGCATTCTAGAATGCCGATTTTAACCCCGTAATGCCGACTAGCATTACATAATGCCGGTTGGCATTAAATGTCGGCCGATCAATTTTTTAAAATTAAATTATAAAAAAGGTCCTTGGAAGTTTCTAATTTCTACATCAAATCCCTAAAAAACCAATTTTGCAATTAAATCCATAAAATGTTGCAATTTAGTCCTTTAAATCGTGAAAATTGACACCAAAGATCAATTCTTAATTAGATTTTCATCATAAGGGCTTTCGTCGCATGCGTGCACAATTACATTCCGAAATTGGGTGCTTACAATCCATACCCCATACTTCTGATTTTTTTTCAATCCTAAAATAACAAACTCTGTCAACATTATAAACTTTCCATTTCAGTATTTCACCATCAACATACCTTAATTTAGGATTCTTCATAAATTTCCCACTAAGATGTATCGTAAAAACTATAGCAACATCCCCACCCATCTTGCAATTTTTTGGAAAACATATTCAATTCCAACTTTGATATATATTCACTGTTTACAGTTGCTAGTAAATAAAATAAATGTGTTACCTATTTTCACTTCCACGAATTTAATCCTCAATCAACACTCTTCTTTCAGCAACATTCAATCTATTTCAAGTTCTTCCAATATGTCTCTGTGCATTCGAAACTCTCTTAAATAGGAGCTCTCACTTTGTGCTCTTTCAGCTTACAACTCTCTCAGCTAATAAGCACTAAAAGCCCTAACCCCCTGTCAATTATTCACACTTCTATTTGACACGTTGCATACATTCACACCAAAACACCATTCACAATTGGTTTTGACCATTTTGTTAAAACTAAGCTAAATATAATATTACCTTAACATTCATTCACATTCCTTATTCAATATGTGACTGAAATGGGTTTTTCACAGTACCAATTTGGGTTTAAAGGGCCAAGAAGGTTAT
Source organism: Mallotus nudiflorus (assembly GCA_947683625.1). NCBI lineage: Eukaryota > Viridiplantae > Streptophyta > Magnoliopsida > Malpighiales > Euphorbiaceae > Mallotus > Mallotus nudiflorus. The sequence goes on from CANTUR010000493.1 coordinate 314,470, forward strand.
AACCTGAATTTTTATAAATTATTCAATTAATTTTTAGGATTTGCAGTGTTAATAAATATCTTATTAATTTATTATATTATAGTTATTTTGTGAAATTAAATTTAATTCAAGTGTTATTAATTATTTTATTATATTATGGTATTAATATTAAATTAAAATTTAAAACTTAAATTTATTATTATTATTATTATTATTATTATTATTATTATTATTATTATTATTATTATTATTATTATTATTATTATTATTATTATTATTATTATTATTTGTGAATTATGTAATATAGTGTAATTTAATATCTTTTAATATTATATGGTGAGTTTAATTAGAAAAAGAAAATATTTAAATTAAAAATTCATTTTATTTTGTCTTTTTCTCCTTTTAGATATATATATATATATATATATATATACACAAAAGAAAATTTTCCTTCCCCTTCTTGTATATATATATATATATATATATATATATATATATACACACACACACACACAAAAGAAAATTTTCCTTCCCCCTCTTATCTTTCTTCATTCCCCCTTTCCCTCTCATTTTGTTCTTCTTCTTCTTGTCTGTAGATTGCAAACCAACACCCCATGTTGTCGTCTGATCGCCTAGCCATCACGTGTGCCTCCACCAGCAGTGATGTTGACTCCTCCTCCCCCAACTTTGGCGAGTTCTTTTCTTCTTTCCTCCCTTCGGTTCCATTTCTTGTCGGAATTTCTTTTCCTCTTCGGCGTCAATTATGGTCATCTCAGGTCAAGTTTCATAGCTCGATTTTCTCCTCTCATCTTGGGTATCATTTCCCCTCAGGTGATTTGCTTAAACAACACCTGATTTAGCTCAATTTTGATGATTTAAGTCTGGGCTTCAAAATTTTAATTAGTTTAATTGAGTGTTCATTTGATTTTATTAGGCATTTATGCTTTGAGATTAAGTGTTGTATGAGTTATGAGGTAGCTTAATATTATTTTTATTTATTTTTCTAAAAATTTTGAATTTCTTGTTCTTGAGTTATTATTCATCCGTATTGTTCCGAGCTCGGGAAAGATGTTATATTTTTAATAAATTCTATTAACTATTTTAAGCATATTTTGTTAAGAAAGTTTATTAAAATTATGTTCTGAATATTTATTATGAATTTTTGAATGTTTATGTAAAAATTGGATTTCTGGAAATATTAGTATAAATTAGTGAATTTTGTATTTTAATTGAAATTATTGTTAATTATTATGTTTTGGATAATTTTTGAGTAATAATTAGTATTAAAATAATTTTTATGAATTATTTACTATTTTTAGCTAAATAATAATAATTTCCAAAAATATATTCAAATAATAATTTTATCTATTATTTATATGATTAAATGAAATTTTAGCTATTTTTATTATATACTTGGGCAATTTAAAATAATTATTTGTAATTTATGCTATTTAATTTTGAATATTTGAAAAATAGATTTTTTTTAATATTATTTAATTATATTTGGGATTTTATTATTTATTTTGAAATTAAGTATCTTTGATGCTTTTATTATTTAAATAAATTGAATTGTGGTAATTTATGATTTTTATGAGTTTTGGTGAATTATTGGTATTTATTATTATATTATTGATTTTGAGTATGTTGGTTCTCGGTTGGGCAATAATTGTAGTTCAGGGGCCCAACCTGATAAGTTGAGCATTTTGAGTATTTGAAGTATGTTTGCTTGTAGGATCAGCTCTAATTTTAGTAGAGAGACATTCATTTTACAGAGGAAACTTTATCGAATTTTCAGTAGAATTTTCATAAAACGTGACATCAGGTCGGTCCTGAGTTTTTAGGTTTTTGAGTTGTATCCTAGATTAAGTCGTTCTCTAGAAATTCTAGAAGTATAAATTAGGATTTTGATTCTAATATATTATTATTTTTATTATTTTCCTTAGTTGCTTTACTTGCTAAGCCTATCGGATCGAGCCAACCGAGCCAAGGTAAAGGAGCTCACTTAAACTGTGAGTTATTATTATATGTATACATTGCATATAGATAAATATGGTGAGCATACATATATTTTTAATAAATTTGAATTTAATGGTGTTTTTTTCATTAAATGATATTTATTATTGTCAACATTTATGTATATGCTTTCATATATATATAATTAAGAATATTTATTTTGAATAATGTACGATGTCATATTTTATTATGAATTTTCATTATATTATTATGAAACAACATTTTGGAGGATAGTTGTAGAATGTGCCACATCGCAGGCCATGCTAGGGCTATTGCATAATAGTACGCTAGAATTAAGCTTTATACTTTGATTGATTTCGATTATGGAAATTATGATTTTTGTGAATTTTGAATAAGGGGTATAATTGCGAATCCTCGGTTCACCTGTAGGGTACTCAAGGCCAATTAGCACCAATAATGGAACTGCGAATCCTCGATTGACCTGTAGGGTACTTGGGGCCACTTAGCACTGGTAGTGGAACTACGAATCCTTGGTTGACCCTTTTGTGTACTTAGGGCCAGTTCACTACCAAAAGTTGGATAAAAGATATTTTTGGAGTTATGAAAAGCCTGTTGGCTAATGAATTACAGTGATCAAGGTTGTAAAAATTTAGGGATTCTGCTCCAATCCTCCACTCAAAATTTTCCTGCACCCATTGTTATAATAAAAATAGATTGTTTGCATTTGTATGAAATGCATATATATATTAAATAAATATATATGTTATTATATTGATGCTTAAGTGTCTATGTCATTAGGTTGCATGTATATATATAATAATAATTCACTCAGTGAGGTCTGACCCCCCTTAATATTTTTTTTCAAGATCTTCTACTTTAGACCTCTCTATTAGACCTATTCGCTGGACTCTTTCCTCCTTGACTAACTTATGTAAACTTTGAACTAATATTTTTCTTGTATTTTAGCAAACGTTGTAGTAGTAGTGGTTCTTGTTTTAGTATTTATACTATTTTGGACAGTGTTTCTGTATTTAAAGAATTGTATGAATATCTTTAGTTATGTTTATTTATGTTATGATATAGATATTTCTTTTATATTAATTAAAGTTCTAATTCTGATGTATTTTGTGATATGTTTGCTTGTGTTTTTATTTTAAGGGTTGTTATGGGTTCCAGATTCATGAGAATTCCCATTCCCTAGCACTAGTCAGGACTCCCTAGTTTGGGTCATGAAAAAGTTTGTATCAAAGCCTAGGTTTTAGTATTGTGGACCTAAGTTAGTAGAGTTTTTGTTTTCTATGAAACTACTGTAGTAAATTAGGTTTGACTATGTCTTCGATAAGTTTTCCTTGTTGTAGTTTTTTACATAACCATTAGGATGTCTGTTTATCATTTGTTTGTTGTCAGTTTTGTCTAAATTTCATTGGTTTTTCTCTTTTTAGAATGAGGAGGGAAGTGCGTGTCGCTCCACTTGTCGTTGAGGCTAAAGATGATGAGTCTTTTCAGGATGTGGTTTTACCCCCAAAGCCACTAGTTAGGCATAGAGGTAAAGGTAGAGGTAGAGGTAGAGGTAGAGGTAGACCTTGAGGAGCGACAAGTCACCATAGGCAGAGAGAGCTACAGGACGAGGAACCTATAGATTAGGAATATGAGAAAGTTGTTATACCTCTAACTGTATGGCAGATGTAGCCTGTGTATCAGCAGGACATGTCTGACCTAGAAGCAGCCTTATTTTATGCCATAGTCAGTAGGATATCGTTTGACGGACAACTGATCCTTTAGATTTCTTGCATGCTATTAAAATGAGGACTTGGACTACTCATACTAAGTACCAAAGGATTATGATTATCGAGTTGTCTATTAAGGGGCTAGCCCTAGATTGGTTTGTACAAGTCATTCACCTGCGCTCAGTTCCAAGAGAGATTCATGAGATGTTTCTGCCTAGAGCCTATGCAGATGAGCTTCAAACTCTAACTAACCAACAATAGTAGAGGTGATATGTCAGTAGAGGACTACACTAGAGAGTTTCTCAGATTATGCCGTTATATAGAGGATTTGCTCAGGGATCAGTATTTTGCGGTCACTACTTATGTCATTGGACTAGGTTCTGCATTCATTATAATGCCTACTATAGGCCTTACTCTGGAGTCCGTGATAAAGTTATCCAAGGAGATAAAACTCAGACTGATCAGGTAAGGATTCATGCCTGACTATTATCAGATGGGAGGTGTTTAGACTGGAGGATCTCAAAGCACACCATTCCAAACATTTCAAATAGGCTCCAACAATTAGCAAAGAGGCTTTGTCCAATAGGACCAAAGACAGCAGTATAGATATCACCAGGGTAAGAGACATGGCAGTGGTGGAGTTCATAGGCCTATTAGATTTAGTTCTGATGCTACTATTAGCAGCAGTGGATAGAGTTCTGGATATGGTAGCACAGGATCTACAGCCAATGCTTGCCAAATGTGTGGGAGAGTCCATCAGGGACCATGTTATATGGCTCTATTGAAATGTTTTAGATGTGGAAAGACAGGGCACTTTGCTAGAGCATGTCCCTATTCTGGCTATCAGCAGCAGTTTCTATAGCAGTTTATTACCAACGTAGCTCCAACTCTCTATTAATTACCTCTAGCTCAGTATCCTAGTACATCACAGTTTATAGCCCAACAGGGGCATGGTAGAAGAGGCAGAGGTAGTGCTAGAGGCTTTGTTCAAGCTTCCATCAGCCAACAGGGAGGCCGAGGATAAGCTAAAGTCTTCACCCTCACCCAGTAGGATGCTCAGGCAACCAATGCCATTATTGCAAGTATACTCCTAATATGTTACTTGGATGTTAGAGTCATGATTAATCCAAGTGCCACACATTCTTTCATGTCCCATGTTTTTTCTTCGAAGTCGTGTTGGTAAGCTTCAATGATGGTTTTTCCTTTATCTGTTGCCACTCCTCTAAGTGATTCTGGACACCGACATTATTCTTTTTGGGTGTTCAGTGCTAGTGGAAGCAAATTGGTTATCTTAACACTATGCCATAGTTGATTGTCAAAGTAAAGAGGTAATTTTCAAAATTTCAAATGATAAAGAGTTTAAGTTTGTGGGTGATAAGAGTTCTACACCTCAAAATCTTATCTCTGCTATCACGGCTATAAAGATGCTGAGGAAAGGTTGTTAAGGATACTTGGCACTAGTCATCGATAATTCAAAGGAAAAGACTTCTATCTCAGATGTTCCAATAGCTTATGAGTTTCCAGATGTCTTTCCTAATGAGTTGTCAAGTAAACCACCTCATAGAGAGATTGAATTCTGTAATGATATAGTCTCAAGCACAGCTCCTATCTCGTTGCCACCCTGTATAATGGCTCCTGCAGAGTTGAAGGAGTTAGGGCAGTTGTAAGATTTGTTGGACAAGGGTTTCATAAGACCTAGTGTTTCTCCTTAGGGTGCATCAATCCTATTTATTAAGAAGAATAATGGTACACTGAGACTGTGCATTGATTATAAAGAGCTTAATAAGGTGCTAGTGAAAAATAAGTATCCTCTTCTGAGGATAGATGATTTGTTTGATCAACTTTAGGGTGCACAATTCTTTTCTAAGATTGACTTGATGTCAGGCTATCATCAATACTAGATCAGTGAAACCGATGTTCCTAAATAGCATTCCGCACTAAATATAGTCACTATGAATTTCTAATTATGTTATTCAAGTTAACTAATGCACCAGCTACTTTCATAAATCTGATGAACAAGGTGTTTAGACAATTTATGGATCAGTTTGTAGTAGTCTTCATTAATGATATACTAGTGTATTCAATGAGTATATAGTAGCATGTATATCACTTGAGGACAGTACTGCAGACACTGAGAGAACATAAGCTTTATGCTAAATTCTCAAAGTGTGACTTATAGATAGAGAATGTTGCATTCCTTGGACACATGGTGTCTAAAGATGGTTTTCAAGTTGATTCATAGAAGATTGAAGCAATTTCTGAATGGCCCAAACCAACATCAGTCACTAAGATTCAAAGTTTTCTAGGTTTGGTTGGGTACTATAAGAGATTTATGTAGGATTTCTTAAGAATTGCAGCACCTATGACTCGCCTAACTCAAAAGAATGTGAAGTTCATGTGGTCAGATGCTTGTGAGAACAGTTTTCAGTTACTAAAAAAAAAGTTGACTACAACTCTAATTCTGACTTTGCCAAATGGAAAAGATAAGTTAACTATGTATTGTGATGCTTCTAGAGTCAGCCTAGGTTATGTGTTGATGCAGAATGGTAGGGTGATAGCTTATGCTTTCAGGCAGTTAAAAAAGCATGAACAAAATGATCCTACTCATGACCTAAAGATGGCTGCAGTGATCTTTGCTCTCAAGATTTGGAGACATTATTTGTACAATGTGACTTATGAGATTTTTACAGATCACAAAAACTTGAAGAACATTTTTTAATAGAGAGATATGAATTTGAGTCAAAGAAGATGGTTATAACTCCTAAAGGATTATGATCGTGATATCTTATACCATCCAGGCAAGGCTAATGTTGTAGCAGATACTTTGAGTAGAAAGTCCTCAGGTTGTCTTGCTCACATTAGTGTGGAAAGGAGACCTTTGATCCAAGAGTTGCACCAGTTAATGGATTAAGGTTTGATGATGAAGATAAGCAAATTAAGACTTTTTTCAGAGTCAGATCAATATTGAGGGATAGGATTAAGGTAGCTCAGAGCTAAGATCCTATTTTGGTAGAGCTTAAGGAGAATGTTCACGAAGGAAAGTTCACTAATTTTACATTTGATAATAAAGGTGTTTTACAGATCAGTGGTAAATTGTGTGTTCCTAATATGGATAATTTGAGAGAAGAGATCCTAGAAGAAGCACAGTCTACATCTTATAGTGTACATCCATGTGTTATTAAGATGTACCATAACATTAAGGATTTGTATTGATGGGATAGATTAAAGAAGGATGTTGCTGATTATGTCTCTTAGTGCTTGACTTGTCAACAGGTGAAAGTTGAGCATCAGAAGCCTTCTGGGAAGCTTCAGCCTCTTTTGATTCCTAAGTGAAAATAGGAGAGAATTACTATGGATTTTATGACAAGGTTACCTCATTCAAAGGATGGATATGATTCCATCTGGATGATTTGGATAGGTTAACCAAATCAGCTCACTTCCTACCAATTAAAGCTACTTATTCTGTAGCCAAGTTGGCTAAGATGTATGTTAAGCATATTGTGTGCCTTCATGGAGTGCCTGTTTCCATTGTATCTGATAAAAGTTCTATGTTTACCTCTTGATTTTGGCAGAAGTTGCAAGAAGCAATGGGCACCAGGCTTGATTTTAGTACTACTTTTCACCCTTAGATAGATGGTCAATTTGAGAGGGCAATCCAGACACTTGAGGATATGTTGAGAATGTGTGTAATGGATCTTGGAGATAGTTGGGATGATCATCGACCACTAGTAGAGTTTGCTTACAATAATAGCTACTATAGTACTATTAAAATGGCACTGTATAAATCTCTATATAGAAGGAAGTGTAGATCCCCTTTGTGTTTGGATGAGATTGGAGAAAGAGAGTTAACTGGACCTAAAATTATCCAAGATGCAGCTGAGAAGGTTGCTTTGATCAGAAGGAGATTGGAAATTATAGCTAGCAAATAGAAAAAGTGTAAGGATGTGGAGTTTCAAGTTGGGGACTATGTATTTATGAAGGTATCACCAATTGTCACGACCCAAAACAGGGGCCATGACCGGCGCTAGGGAACGGGAATTCTTTCGAATCCGGAACCCGTAGCAAGCCTAAAAATAAAATAAATATGCAATAATAACAATAAAAATATAATATGCAGCGGAAAATAAAAATCATAAATATTACAATATCATCCATATCAACTGGATTTAATTCAAAACTCATCACATCGCATATATAATCTCATAAATGTATAATCTTTAATACAAATCCAGTTTTACTATAATACATCTCTTTAAAACAAATACTTTATTTCACAACTACTGAAAATCACAACCACTGAAAATCACAACTACTGCAGTGTCTAGATAAAATAAATAAGACTCAAGTATATAATTTACATAAAGAAGCCGGGGCGAAAGAAATCCGGCGTATCGACCTGCTACTGAGGTCTGAGGAAGTTGACTCTCCTGAAAAATAGTCAACGGAGGGGAGTCAGACCTCACTGAGTGAATTACTATAATATATATACATACACTCTAAGTGATAATGCATACAGTCAACAGTATATGAGTAATATATATATATACAGGCAAGTTCATACAGATGCAGAAAAATCATTTTATATATTTTACTGAAAATCAACTTTTATGAAGGATCACATAGAACCCTAGAATATCGCAACCTCAGAAAAATAGTGTTAAACAACACTCTGGCCATACAGGCTCACTTATTCCAAATATATCCACTTAATCCATTTGGACAGTAGACTGGCCCCGAGACACTAAGTCAACCGAGCTCCAGCAGTCTGACTGCCAGTGTGATTGGCCCCGAGACACTTGGTCAACCGAGCTCCAGCAATCACACCCACAAACCACATCTCACATATCAATAATCATAATCAAATCAATATCCACAAATAGTCAGTAATATAGCCTAAAGCTATAGGCGTACCGGTACGTACTCGGTCCTAGTGCTGCCCACTAGGTAGCACGTTCTATTGATATCCTTCATTCTTAAATATAAAACATTCATTCACAAAAATAAATGATGCATGGATATAAATGAAATAGCAATATAAACCATATATATACCGAAAATATACCAAACATAAACCAGGTATATTTTGAGTATATATATGTCAAATAAATCCAATCAAATCATGAATTAAACTAAAAATATATTTAAAAACATTTTAAATATATTTTATTTATAAAATATGTATATAATTTATTATATACCAAAAATATACCAAAAATATACTTGAATATAAATCATGTTATTTATGCATATTTAGTCAAAATAAAACATGCATTTTCTAAATCATGCATCCTAAGCATATATATATAATATAGTAACTCACCTAATGCGCTCCACGAGACAGGTCCGACGGGCCTGGTCCACTAACCCTCGGTCTCGGCGCAACTAAACAAGAAATAATTAATCGACATTAGAATAACCCTAACAGAAATCCTAGAATTCAATCTAGAGTATTCAACACAGAATCGGAAATTAGGGTTCGACTGGATATCACGTTTTACGAGAATTCTACCGGAAATCCGGCAGAACCTCCCCTGTAAAACGGACATCTCTCTACTCAAAAGAGTAGAGCCGACCCTGCAAAGAAAATACACTTCAAAAATAAACACCACAATCAATCACAACCCCTCGGTCGGACTCCAGACTACAATCTGTCGACCGGGGTCCACAAACACAGAATATATATTCAAATATACCAAAAATATCCTTAAATCATAAAAATACATTTCATACGTAGAAATTACATAATAAATCTTGAAACACTGTAAAAACCGATTAAAACTCATTTTATTAGAAAAACCGTATATTATATATATAATTGAAAATAATTCCCGGAAAATAGTTTTAATTAGTTAAAAATACTAAATATTTTGTAGAAATCATTTTTATACCTTAAATAAATATTAAAACCAATTAAATTACATTTTTAGACAATTTAGGGTAAAATTACCAAAATACCCCTATATATATATATATATATATACCTAAATTACTTCAAAAATTCACCAAAAATCATACAATTATCCAAAATTAATTTTCTCAACATATTTATCAATAATATCAATAATTAAACTCAATTAACCAATTAAATTCAATTTAAAACACAATTAACTTAATTTTACAAAATCACATAAACTTCAATAATTAAAAATAAATACTTAGAAATTCATAAAAATTCCAAATAAATTCCTATAATTCATTTCAACACCTAATTCAACCATAAACTCCAATTTCATAATTTAAATAATTAATTTCCGAAAATTAGAAAATAATATTAAAATATTCAAAAATACCCAAAAATCCAAACAACCTCCAAAAATTCTGTAAAAATTCATACATGAAGATTAAGCTACCAAGAACAACATTTGTGAAGGAAGTTTCCATGAATCATCCAAATCGAAGCTCAAAAAAATCAAAAACCAAAAGAGGCCGAAAACTTCAAATCAAAACCTAAGCAATTCTAGACCATTTTAGCTCAAACCAAAGCTAGAATAACACTCACCAGAGCTCAAGGAGAAGATAGAGACCGGCGGTGTCGAAAACGGTGGCCGGAGGAGGGAGAAACGGCGGTGAGGAATAGTGGTTGGCGTCGGGCGCGGGAGAGGAAGAAGAAGAAGAAGAAAAAGAAAAAGAAAGAAAAAGGAAAGAGAAAGAAAAAGAAAAAGAAAGAAAAAGGAAAAGAAAAAAGAAAAAAAATAAAGTAAATTAAAATAATTAAATATTAATAAATAATTAATAATAAAAAAAATAAATTTTAATAATTTAATAATAAATAAAATAATCAAATAATAATAAATAAATAATAAAATATTAGGGTAATAATAAACCCTAATTAAATAAATATACACACACAGGCTTTATTTAATAATTTAAAAATATGTATGAGTTCATGCAAATCCGTAAATACATTTAAAATAATTAATAATACATTGTTTACGTGGAAATTTCCCCGAAAATGAAAGTCCCGGGAAAATTTTACGTAAAATACTGAAAATAATAGACAGTAATTAAAATAGGTTTAAAATACATATCAACTCATAAAAATATCGTATAATGAATAAAAATTATTGACACTGTATATCCCGGTACAGTGTAAAAATATTTTTTAAAAACACGGGATATTACAGTCTTCCCCCCTTACAAGAATTCGTCCCCAAATTCTAAAAACAAGATTACAGAATCAGGAAGGAAAGAGATACGGGTAAGAAGCTCGCATCTCAGCTTCAGTCTCCCACGTATGCTCTTCAACTCTGTCGCTACGCCACAAAACCTTGACCATCGGAATCTGCTTCGATCGCAACTGTCGAATTTGAAAATCTACGATCGCCACAGGTTCTTCCACAAAAGTCAAATCTTCCCTCACTTCCACACTATCAGGTTGCAACACATGTGAAGGATCTGAGATATACTTCCTCAACATCGAGATATGAAATACTGGATGCACCTGTGACATACTCGGAGGCAAATCCAACCGATATGCAACAGTGCCAACTCTCTCCAGAATCTCAAACGGTCCAATATATCTCGGTGCTAACTTACCCTTCCTGCCAAATCTCATCACACCCTTCATCGGAGATACTTTCAGAAAAACGAAATCTCCAACCTGAAACTCCACATCTCTGCGCCTAGGATCCGCATAACTCTTCTGTCTGCTAACTGCGGTCTCTAACCTACGCTTGATCACGGCGACTTTCTCTGCAGCATCTTGAACCATCTCTGGTCCAGTCAAAGCTCTCTCACCAATCTCATCCCAACTCAACGGGGATCTACACTTCCTTCCATACAACGCCTCATATGGTGCCATACCAATACTGCTATGGTAGCTGTTATTATATGCAAACTCAACAAGCGACAAATGATCATCCCAGCTACCTCTCAAATCCAAGACACACATCCTCAACATATCTTCCAGTGTCTGGATCGTCCTCTCAGACTGACCGTCTGTCTGAGGATGAAAAGCAGTACTGAAATCCAACCTAGTGCCCATCGCTTCTTGCAACTTCTGCCAAAAACGAGAAGTAAACACCGAACCTCTGTCTGACACAATGGACACAGGTACTCCATGAAGGCACACAATATTCTTCACGTACAACTTCGCCAATCTAGCAACTGAATATGTGGCTTTCACAGGCAAGAAATGTGCAGACTTCGTCAATCTGTCTACAATCACCCAGATGGAATCGTATCCATCCTTCGAACGAGGTAAACCGACCACAAAATCCATAGCTATCCTTTCCCATTTCCACTCGGGAATAGGAAGAGGCTGAAGCTTCCCAAAAGGCTTCTGATGTTCGGCTTTCACTTGCTGACAAGTCAAGCACTTAGCAACATAATCAGCAACATCCTTCTTCAATCCATCCCACCAGTATAGATCTCTGATACTGTGGTACATCTTAGTAACACCAGGATGAACGCTGTAGGCTGTAGAATGTGCTTCCTCTAAAATCTCCTCTCTCAAATCATCCACATCAGGAACACATAATCTACCACTGATCCACAACACACCATAATCATCGAGTGTGAAATCAGTGAACTTCCCTGCTCTGACATTCTCTGCAAGCTCTTCCAGAATAGGATCTCGGCTCTGAGCTGCTTTAATCCTATCCCTTAGCACAGATCGTACTTTAAACTGAGCTAACAGTCCACCTGATCTACTGATCTTCATCATCAGACCTTGATCCACCATCAGATGCAATTCCTGGATCAATGGTCTCCTCTCAACACTAATGTGAGCAAGACTACCTGAGGACTTCCTACTCAAGGCATCTGCTACCACATTAGCTTTACCCGGATGGTAAAGAATCTCGCAATCATAATCCTTCAACAGTTCCAACCATCTTCTCTGCCTCAAATTCAAATCTCGCTGCTGGAAAATGTACTTAAGGCTCTTGTGATTAGTAAATATTTCACAAGTCACCCCGTACAAATAATGTCTCCAAATCTTCAAAGCAAAGATCACTGCAGCCATCTCTAGATCATGTGTAGGATAGTTCTGCTCATGCTTCTTCAACTGCCTCGAAGCATAGGCTATCACCCTTCCATTCTGCATCAACACACAACCAAGACCAATTCTAGAGGCATCACAGTAAACTATGAACTTATCCACACTATTAGGCAAAGCTAATACTGGCGCTGTGGTCAACTTCTCCTTCAATAACTGAAAACTATTCTCACAAGCTTCTGACCACTCAAATCTAACATTCTTCTGAGTCAAGCGAGTCATAGGGGCTGTTATCCTGGAAAAATCCTGTACAAACCGCCTATAATACCCGGCTAAACCCAGAAAACTCTGAATCTCAGTAACTGAAGTAGGTCTAGGCCACTCAGATACTGCTTCAACCTTTTGTGGATCAACCTGAATACCTTTTTTAGACACTACGTGTCCAAGAAAAGAAACACTCTCCATCCAGAAATCACACTTCGAGAATTTAGCATAAAGCTGATGATCTCTCAGTGTCTGTAGTACAATCCTCAAGTGATATACGTGCTCTTCCATACTCCTCGAATATACCAGTATATCATCAATGAAGACTACCACAAACTGATCCACATACGGTCGGAATACTCTGTTCATCAGGTCCATAAAAGTTGCTGGTGCATTAGTCAAACCAAAAGACATCACCAGAAACTCATAATGACCATAACGAGTGCGGAACGCTGTCTTAAGAATATCAGCTTCACTGATCCGCAGCTGATGATAACCCGACCTCAAGTCAACCTTAGAAAAGAACTGTGCACCTTGTAACTAATCAAACAAATCATCTATCCTCGGGAGAGGATACTTGTTCTTCACTGTCACCTTATTAAGCTCTCTGTAGTCAATGCACAGTCTCAGGGTACCATCCTTCTTCTTCACAAACAAGACTGGTGCACCCCAAGGGGAAACACTAGGTCTAATAAAACCCTTATCCAACAACTCTTGCAATTGCTCCTTCAACTCTCTCAACTCTGCAGGAGCCATACGATAGGGTGGCATAGATATAGGAGTAGTACCTGGAACCACATCTATACAGAACTCAATCTCTCTATGAGGTGGTAAACCTGGCAACTCCTCGGGAAAAACATCAGGAAACTCACAAGCAACAGGAACATCTGTGAGTGACAACTTCTCCACTGACGTATCCCTAACCAATGCCAAAAACCCCTGACAACCTTTCCTCAACAACTTCCTAGCTGAAATAACCGAAATAAGATTCTGAGGTGCTGAACTCCTGTCACCAACAAACTTAAATTCTACTTCACCAGGAATTCTGAAAATCACCTCCTTATTCCTGCAATCAACCACGGCATAATGCTGGGATAACCAATCCATTCCCAAAATAACATCGAACTCCATCACATCCAACAAAATCAAATCAACGGGTAATTCTCTATCTCCCACGAGAACTGGACAACCAGAAAGAACAATATCGGTGTCCAAAGAATCGCTCAGAGGAGTGGCAACAGACAAAGGAAAAGCCATCCTCGAAGCTTGCCAACAAGATTTAGAAGCAAAAATAGGAGAAACAAACGAATGCGTGGCACCCGGATCAAACAAAACCAAAGCATCCAGGTAACAAACAGAAAGAATACCTGCCACGACTGCATTAGATGCCTGAGCATCCTGCTGAGTCAGATGAAAAACTCTGGCCTGGCCTCGACCTCCCTGCTGACTGGTAGAAGCCTGGCCAACACCTCTAACACCTCCTCTCGTACCTCTACCACGACTCTACTGTGGAACAAACTGAGTAGAACTCTGATGCTGAGCTGGTGGTAACTGAAATGGCACGGGTGCTGCACTAGCAATCGACTGCTGTGGGAATCGCGGAATCTACTGCTGCTGATATCCGGAATAAGGACACGACCTGGCAAAATGTCCTGTCTGTCCGCATCTGAAACATGTCAGTGGTGTCAGATAACACGGTCCCTGATGGACTCTACCACAAGTCTGACAAACACTGGCCGCTGATCCAGAACTACGACCACTGCTGTTGCTCGAAGCACCTGACCCAAATCTAAATGATCTACGCTGACCTCCACGACCATGTCTACTGCTCCGATGCACTCGCTGCTGCTGTCTCTGACTCTGCTGAGTCGAACCTCGCTGCTGACTACTCGAACCAACATGAAAACTCGAATACGGAGTAGCCTGCGATCCACTCGACTGAACTCCCAACTGGTAATAATCAGGCATCGCTCCCTGCCTAACTAACCTCAGCTCAATCTCCTTAGCTAGCTCAATCACCGACTCGAGAGTAAGACCTGCTGTAGGCATACCAGCAAAAGCTGAACCCAAACCAGTAACATAGGTAGTAACAGCGAAATACTGATCTCGCATCAGATCCTCAGCATATCTACCCAGACGAAGGAACTCTCGGGTATACTCCTCTACAGATCGATCTCCACGAGAAATACTAGTCAGACGAAGACGATAACTCAAACGAAGAGGCTATGGACAAAATCTCCTCATGAATCGCTCTCGAAACTGAGCCCATGTCATCGTCATCATATAAGGCTGGATCATCTGAATAAACCAATCCAAGGCTGGTCCCTCGACAGACAACTCAACGATCATGATCCTCTGGTACTCGGTATGAGCAGTCCGAGTCCTAGTCTCAATCGCGTGCAGAAAATCTAAAGGATCAGAAGTCCCATCAAAAGCAATCCTGCCAACTTTGGCATAGAACAAAGCTGCCTCAGGGTCAGACATACCCTGCTGATAGGCAGGCTGAACAGGCTGAACAACTGGAGGAACAGGAACATCAAACTCAGGCTCAACAGGCTCCTCGTCCTGTAACTCTCTCTGCCTACGGCGACCTGCCGCTCCTCGAGGTCTACCCCTGCCACGACCTCTACGTCTAACTGGCTGCTCAGGAGGTAAAACCTCATCCTGAAAAGACTCATCATCCTCGGCCTCAACGACCGGTGGAGCGACACGCGCTCGCCTCCTCATTCTGAAAAGATAAACGGAAAGATTCAGACAAAACAGACAACGGAGGAATAACGCTGAAAACTACAGCAAGGAATACTCATCAAGACATACTCGAACCTAATACACTGCAGTAGTCCAACAGAAAACACAACTTTAAAACTAGGGCCACAACTCACAAAACTAAGCCCTGACACAGAACTCCACTCTGATACGAACTTCGCTCTGATACCAACTTTGTCACGACCCAAAACAGGGGCCATGACCGGCGCTAGGGAACGGGAATTCTTTCAAATCCGGAACCCGTAGCAAGCCTAAAAATAAAATAAATATGCAATAATAATAATAAAAATATAATATGCAGCGGAAAATAAAAATCATAAATATTACAATATCATCCATATCAACTGGATTTAATTCAAAACTCATCACATCGCATATATAATCTCATAAATGTATAATCTTTAATACAAATCCAGTTTTACTATAATACATCTCTTTAAAACAAATACTTTATTTCACAACTACTGAAAATCACAACCACTGAAAATCACAACTACTGCAGTGTCTAGATAAAATAAATAAGACTCAAGTATATAATTTACATAAAGAAGCCGGGGCGGAAGAAATCCGGCGTATCGACCTGCTACTGAGGTCTGAGGAAGTTGACTCTCCTGAAAAATAGTCAACGGAGGGGAGTCAGACCTCACTGAGTGAATTACTATAATATATATACATACACACTAAGTGATAATGCATACAGTCATCAGTATATATAATATGTATATATACAGGCAATTACACACAGATGCAATAAAATCATTTTTATATATTTTATTTGAAAATCATCTTTTATGAAGGATCACATAGAACCCTAGAATATCGCAACCTCAGAAAATAATGTTAAACAACACTCAAGCCATACAGGCTCACTTATTCCAAATATATCCACTTAATCCATTTGGACAGTAGACTGGCCCCGAGACACTAAGTCAACCGAGCTCCAGCAGTCTGACTGCCAGTGTGATTGGCCCCGAGACACTTGGTCAACCGAGCTCCAGCAATCACACCCACAAACCACATCTCACATATCAATAATCATAATCAAATCAATATCCACAAATAGTCAGTAATATAGCCTAAAGCTATAGGCGTACCGGTACGTACTCGGTCCTAGTGCTGCCCACTAGGTAGCACGTTCTATTGATATCCTTCATTCTTAAATATAAAACATTCATTCACAAAAATAAATGATGCATGGATATAAATGAAATAGCAATATAAACCATATATATACCGAAAATATACCAAACATAAACCAGGTATATTTTGAGTATATATATGTCAAATAAATCCAATCAAATCATGAATTAAACTAAAAATATATTTAAAAACATTTTAAATATATTTTATTTATAAAATATGTATATAATTTATTATATACCAAAAATATACCAAAAATATACTTGAATATAAATCATGTTATTTATGCATATTTAGTCAAAATAAAACATGCATTTTCTAAATCATGCATCCTAAGCATATATATATAATATAGTAACTCACCTAATGCGCTCCACGAGACAGGTCCGACGGGCCTGGTCCACTAACCCTCGGTCTCGGCGCAACTAAACAAGAAATAATTAATCGACATTAGAATAACCCTAACAGAAATCCTAGAATTCAATCTAGAGTATTCAACACAGAATCGGAAATTAGGGTTCGACTGGATATCACGTTTTACGAGAATTCTACCGGAAATCCGGCAGAACCTCCCCTGTAAAACGGACATCTCTCTACTCAAAAGAGTAGAGCCGACCCTGCAAAGAAAATACACTTCAAAAATAAACACCACAATCAATCACAACCCCTCGGTCGGACTCCAGACTACAATCTGTCGACCGGGGTCCACAAACACAGAATATATATTCAAATATACCAAAAATATCCTTAAATCATAAAAATACATTTCATACGTAGAAATTACATAATAAATCTTGAAACACTGTAAAAACCGATTAAAACTCATTTTATTAGAAAAACCGTATATTATATATATAATTGAAAATAATTCCCGGAAAATAGTTTTAATTAGTTAAAAATACTAAATATTTTGTAGAAATCATTTTTATACCTTAAATAAATATTAAAACCAATTAAATTACATTTTTAGACAATTTAGGGTAAAATTACCAAAATACCCCTATATATATATATATATATATATACCTAAATTACTTCAAAAATTCACCAAAAATCATACAATTATCCAAAATTAATTTTCTCAACATATTTATCAATAATATCAATAATTAAACTCAATTAACCAATTAAATTCAATTTAAAACACAATTAACTTAATTTTACAAAATCACATAAACTTCAATAATTAAAAATAAATACTTAGAAATTCATAAAAATTCCAAATAAATTCCTATAATTCATTTCAACACCTAATTCAACCATAAACTCCAATTTCATAATTTAAATAATTAATTTCAGAAAATTAGAAAATAATATTAAAATATTCAAAAATACCCAAAAATCCAAACAACCTCCAAAAATTCTGTAAAAATTCATACATGAAGATTAAGCTACCAGGAACAACATTTGTGAAGGAAGTTTCCATGAATCATCCAAATCAAAGCTCAAAAAAATCAAAAACCAAAAGAGGCCGAAAACTTCAAATCAAAACCTAAGCAATTCTAGACCATTTTAGCTCAAACCAAAGCTAGAATAACACTCACCGGAGCTCAAGGAGAAGATAGAGACCGGCGGTGTCGAAAACGGTGGCCGGAGGAGGGAGAAACGGCGGTGAGGAATAGTGGTTGGCATCGGGCGCGGGAGAGGAAGAAGAAGAAGAAGAAAAAGAAAAAGAAAGAAAAAGGAAAGAGAAAGAAAAAGAAAAAGAAAGAAAAAGGAAAAGAAAAAAAAAAGAAAAAAGAAAAAAAATAAAGTAAATTAAAATAATTAAATATTAATAAATAATTAATAATAAAAAAAATAAATTTTAATAATTTAATAATAAATAAAATAATCAAATAATAATAAATAAATAATAAAATATTAGGGTAATAATAAACCCTAATTAAATAAATATACACACACAGGCTTTATTTAATAATTTAAAAATATGTATGAGTTCATGCAAATCCGTAAATACATTTAAAATAATTAATAATACATTGTTTACGTGGAAATTTCCCCGAAAATGAAAGTCCGGGAAAATTTTACGTAAAATACTGAAAATAATAGACAGTAATTAAAATAGGTTTAAAATACATATCAACTCATAAAAATATCGTATAATGAATAAAAATTATTGACACTGTATATCCCGGTACAGTGTAAAAATATTTTTTAAAAACACGGGATATTACACCAATGAAGGGTGTGATGAGATTTGGCAAAAAGGGGAAGTTAGTACCAGATACATTGGACCTTTCGAGATTTTAGAGAGAGTGGGCATGGTTGCATATCAGTTGGCTTTGCCTCCGAATTTATCTCAAGTGCATCCAAAGTTCCATGTCTCGATGCTGAGGGAATATATTTCAGACCCTTTGCACGTGTTGTAGCCCCAGAGTGTGGAAGTGAATAAAGATCTGACATACGAGGAAGAGCCAGTTGTGATTGTTGATTATCAAGTTCATCAATTATGTTCAAAGCAAATCCTGATGGTTAAAGTGTTGTGGAGAGCAACAACGTTGAGGAACACACGTGGGAGACCGAGGCTAAGATGCGGGTGGCTTACATTTACCTTTTTCCTCAATAAATTCTTGTATTCAATTCTTATTAAATTTGAGGACGGATTTTTGTAAGAAAGGAAGAATGTTATAATCCGAATTTTTATAAATTTTTAAATTAATTTTTGGGATTTGCAGTGTTAATAAATATTTTATTAATTTATTATATTATGGTTATTTTGTGAAATTAAATTTAATTCAAGTGTTATTAATTACTTTATTATATTATGGTATTAAAATAAAATTGAAATTTAAAACATAAATTTATTGTTATATATTATTATTATTATTATTATTATTATTATTATTATTTATTATTATTATTATTATTATTATTATTATTTGTGAATTATGTAATTTAGTGTAATTTAATATATTTTAATATTATGTGCTAAGTTTAATTAGAAAAGAAAATATTTAAATTAAAAATATTTTTTTATTTTGTCCTTTTCT